>MU968363.1:16152792-16496222 GCA_034641835.2 Pinus albicaulis
GGCCCACCTTTCATTTCGTATATGATATATATATAACATATGTATATATTAAACTATCAAAACATTAAAGAACCCTTTCCATCGGACTTCAAAAGTCTAAATAGATTGAATTTCAAACCAAATTCGCATTCCAAAATGGGATGCTGACGTCTGCCTAATTTTAACTCGAATTCTCAATCCAATGTGCCCTATAAAAAATTCAGGTCCGGTTTTCAGGTTTTCAGATTCCCTTCAATTTCATGCGATCCAATATTAATGCTTCACGTGTCCTCCTTTTGAATTTACAAAATTGTCTGGTAAATTTCTGTTTGTTTAATTTCTGGTTGGTGAATTGCATTAATGTTGGTTGTTGTGTTTAAATACAATCATGTACAGAAATATGGTTGCGGCCGTCTACAAAAAAAACTTGCAGGAATTTTAAATGCTGAATTAAATTTCTTGATGGCATGCAATCAACCTCCAAAAAAAAATGTTGCTGCTACATCCGTCCTTCTGTTGCAGCAGTTGAAGTTAAAATTCAACAGCACAGGGTTTAATAAGTGAGGGTGTAAAGGTAACTTTTTGTCGATGGTACTGGATTAAGATCATCTATTCATTTTTGTAGGGTCTTATGGTGTTTGGTTTTTTAGTTTTGGGTTGGGTTTATTGAGTCTAAGATATTTTTTGAGTGAAAAAATTGCTATCAGGTATTAAAAAAATTTGGTTCTTTTGTCAAAATTTATGAGCTTGTTAGGAAATACAAAACTGATAATGGTTGTATCTTAAATTTGTGGAAAATAATTTGAAATGAAACCTTTTTGTTTAGGTTTTTGCAGCAAGTGCAAACCCCGTTCAAATTACTAGGGGCATTGACAAGACAATAAAGGCCCTTGTTTCGGAACTCAAAATTTTGTCAAAGGAGGTAAATGCTTGCCTTTTGAGTAGGCTGGTTTTCCTTTTTGCTGATGGTTTGGTGTATCTAATTGAATTAGTTGCCTAAGGTATTTTTGGTTGTAAACTCCTTTTCATTTTTCATACAGTATTGGCCTTGTGGAATACATTTGATTGTGTGGTCTTGTTAGATCTACAACATTTGTAGTTGTTTAGTCTTATGGCCGAGGTGCACTTTTACTATGGAAATAGTTGATGCAATATTGTCATTTAATCCTTACTGCAGGGTAGCATGTTGAGAAGTTTCTTGTGAAACATTTGGTATTCAAAATGACACTTGATCCTATACAAGATCATGCACTTGACTTCAAAATTCATATTCAAAGTGTGCCAGACAATTCTTGCAAAATTTCAAATATTTATGTTGTTTTAAACCATTATCTTTTTCATGTATTGGATGCTGAAAATGGTATGAAACCAACTGGTGAATAATTTCCAGCACAACAACCACTTCCAAGACATGATTTAGAAGTAGAATAAATGTGCTTATGAAGCATAGAAAGATATCCTTGATGCATTTTCAATGTTTGGCTAGGGTTATTTTTGGAGAAAATAACTCCTTATTCCTAGAATAGTGATCTTCAATACAAGTAAATGCCAGAGAAGAGAGATCATCGTGTGACGCAACAAAACTTAAATTGGACCCCCAAGGAGAGCTGGTGTGTCTACAATCGCTGTGTCAGCATTTTCCCTTGGTGTACCCCGTTCTTTTCCTCCAGCCTGAGTCTTAATTGACTTCTTCTTTCTTCGGGTTTATTTATCAAATTCGTAGAATTTGATAAATAAATACTATCCATAATGGTTGGACTTTAATTTATATTCCCGACTTTATATTATCTCCAATCCTTATAACCAATGTTTAACTTTCAACACTTTGTATTTATACTCCACGTTTCTTTTTAAATAAATAACTTGTAATGAACTTTCGGCTCTATATTTCACCACCCAGCCTTACAACAATCACGCTCCAGGCTTATGCTAATTATCCGCCAATCATTTAATTAAACAATTTCATTATACTCTAGCCCCACCTATATATATAAATAACCAATCAAACACTCGTATCGTACCTGGCTATCCTCCGCACACCTTAGTTAACCTCTGGGCAAGTTCAACGTGCGACCACCATCCGATGGCCCTTCTCCAAATCAACAACTCTTGGCAATTTCGCTCGGCTTCCAACATCGGGCTTTAACGTGCGATGGCGCGGGTTAAACGGTGGTTTTCCGAGGGTCACTTCGCCACGTGTTGCATTCCCTATGGAATCTCTCACGAATAGGAAACACCGCCTACTCCGCAAAAGCGGTGCGATATGGGCAACCCACTTTTGTGATTCCGCTCGTGGTTTTGGTAGAGGGCTTGACCACGGGTGCAAGTCTGGTTCCACTATCCTTTTGTTTGTTAACTCATGTCCAATCCTCGGGTCAGGTTCCGAAAGCACAAACATTTTGTCTCTTTATTAAGCGGGATTTTTATATTTGAACTGTTTTCACGACCCCGGTTCTCTACACAGACCTCGCCTTCAGGTGGGGTGAGTTCACAGGGTTATCCAACAATTTACGGGAATTCAAAGACAGAAGAATGGAATTATCAGTACCCAATCGCCTCACAGTTAAAAAATTATTCACAATTAGCAGTTCGAGATAATTCAATGGCAACTAAGCTTGGAAATCATTTAACTGGAAACAATTGTTCACACATAGAGGTTTATTGCAGAAATCCCCTCTCTACTCTCCTCTTCCCTCTCTACTTTTATTCATCTGAGGAATTACAATTATATACATAAACATATGGCCTTTCTCCTCTCCGAGGACCGTTCTAGAAATCAAAAGGTCTAATTATAAGGTAATTAAATTGGACCCAAACAGCTCACTCCTACAACTCTAACTAGTCTAAGTAATAAACACCGGGAGGTATTGACACCTGAAATGCTATTACAACCAAATGTTTTCGAACCCTCTCAGCTTTCACAAATAGATGTATAAAACCTCCCACGTTGTTAATGAGTTTAATGCCTCGCATCATCCAACAGTAAAAAATGATGAAATTAATGACTAAGAGAATAAAAATGTTAGTCACCGCAATTATTTCAAGTGAATTACTACTAAATTTGAGCAATTTTAAGTGACTGAACTAAAAATGACTAATTTAGTCTTGGAATAAAATATACGACTAGATAATAAGTGACTAAACTAAAAGCGACTAACTTAAATGACTAATTTAGTCTAGGGATAAAATATATGACTAGATAATAAGTGACCAAACTAAACACGACTAACTTAAATGACTAATTTATTCTAGGATTAAAATATATGACTAGATAATAAGTGACAAAATTAATAATGATCAATGTAAATGACTATTATAGTCCAAGAATAAAAATATGGCCAAGTAACAAGTACAACAAGTATATGAATTATTCAATTATGTCGGTAATTTTAATTGTGTGACTCCATAAATGGAAAATTTCAATTTTCGTACCAAAGTGTTACATTTCACTATAGGTGTCTATGAATCCATTTGCAATGTTAAAATTTAGAGACAAAGGGGTCTTTGAATTTACAATGTTAAAATTATGAATACCCTTTTGTCTCTAAAGTTTAACAATGCAGATGGATTCATCTACAATTCACATAATTCATGTATCATCTATCAACTTTACACTAATGCCTTCATTATAATTTTAGCAATTAAGGTAATTTTTAGATAGTCAAATTAATATTTATATTTATATTTAATATTTGGCCATCAAGTTTAATTTTTAAACTTCATTGATTTATGTTAAAAGTGTGAGTCATTTTAAATCTAAGGTTAAATCTTCATATTTACATTTAATAAATACATAAATATAACATTTCTTGTGTTAAACTTGTGAGTTGTTTTAAATCTAAGGTTAAATATTCATATTTACATTTAATAAATGGATAAATATAGCATTTCTTATGTTAAACATGTGAGTTCATTTAAAGGTAGTATAAAATCGTCATATTTACTTTTGATAAATACTAAATAGATAAACCTAAAATATATATTTATAGACCTATTTAGTAAATAGGTATGAAAATTTATTAATTTAAGTATGATCCTTAATTAATTTTTTAATGATGTATGAAACTTTGTTTTTTTGTAAGTCAATGTTATATTCATGTAGGAAAAAAGGAGTACATATAGCCACTTAGAAAATAGGTGTTCTCACCCTGACTAGGTTTGTTGACAAAAAAATTGCATGAGATGCAAAAAAATACAAAAGAGAGACTAGGGACATTGTCCATAAACGGTTGGGCCAGAGGCGCCAAAACACATATGAAACATAAAGAACACCAAATAGCATACTAGGTGTCCAACGTGATGGATGTAGGGTTGTCCAGGGTTGTTCCTAGATGCGGTGGAGGATAAAAGTCACACTGACCGTGCCCTTCAAAGTGCATCAACCAAGTCTCCAACTTTTCTACTTTCTCAATGCGTTTATTTTGGCCTCACCAAACCACTACCAGTCTCTCCCGGACTTCACATTAGAAATAGTGCATTCAGTCCAATGTTTCCATATGCTGATTTGCATGCTCCTCATGATAGACTCTCTCAATTGTGTCTGTAGAAATTATACAATATGCATGTATATTACTGGATTCTCCTAATCTAACAATTTAATCCTTATGTTAAATACATATAAATCTTTCTACTTAATTCTTTGCGGAAATTAAATCGTCAATTGCAAACACATGAAGAAAAATCAATCACACATAACAAGATGTTTTACCAAGAAAGCTTAAAGCTAAAAACCCCAACTATCATATATTATGTATATCATGGATCATGAAACAATCTCATACAAAGCTCTAACTCCAAGAGCTCTTAGTACAATATACACTCGTCTCACACTGTCATACAAAATTTGGTTCACACATGCACCAATTTACTGCTTCTTGATAGCTTGCCTCCACTGCGCAATCCCTAATGGTCAAGAACCTCTGAATGATTTCTCGATATGGCCAGCCTTGACTGCTCAATCCTCATAAGCATCTCCAATGTGTGTGTGGATGCATTGAATGCGTCAATATAGTCACAACTGATAGTCAACCATGCCCTTTCACCTATCTCTCCACTGGGTCTCCACTGGATCTGACATGCAAGTAGTTAACTGCTGTATTTGTTCAGTTGCAAGTAAGACACTACTTGTGAATTAATTCACTCATCTTTCACTAGTGTATGTTCAGTTTCAACTAGCACAACTGAGTTTAACTCAATGAACTGAGTTAAACTAAATAACAACTCACATAACTACTCTTCCAACTCTGTTACAACTTGCGACTATCAGTTATAACGAAGTCCTCCATGCATGAGTCACCAACCACCTTAGGAATTGCATAATTCCTTCAGCCCACTGATGTGCCACATCTGTTCACTGAAACAAAGTGCTCCAAGAGAATAAGTTACTATTTATTCTCTGATTATTATTAAGGGCTAATAATAATCGACATGCATTCTATTTTTAGATTAGCGATCTATAAATAGACTTCGCCCATCTTCTAAAAATAGAAATTCATCCAAAGATATAATTTTCTCAATCATCTATAATCAACATTCCACTATAAATAGAATATGCTCATCCATTCTAAAAATAGACATACACATAAAAATAGCTTGTGTGGGCCCCACCTAGTGAAGGTTCTTGTTTTTCACTAGGATCAAGGAATGATGTTTCCGGACGCCAATTTCACTGTTTCTTGTTGCAATCTTCAACACTCCCTCCCAAAAATAAAGCAATGTCTTTGCATGTGACATGCAACTCCAAGCATTCGCCCTGCAACCTTTGCATGCAACACTTCCAAAACTGAACAGCCTCCAAACAACTGAATCAGTATGATGCATCTGTCATCAAAGTCTTTTGACTTATTCTTAGCTACTGCACATGTCTTCAAGAACCATTGCGTTGTTGAAATCTGCACCCATGCACTCTGCACTTGCTGCCAACTCTGATCTGTGCTCTAGTATCCGACACTGTCACTTTGATCTGACTGCATCAATCCAACTGATCCTGCTACTATTGCTCTGTGGGATCCTTGTAGCTAGGTTCAATTCATGAGATCCACACCATCTCCATGAATCCTACCCATAAATTTCTTCTTAGGATTATCCATGCATGTCGCCCCACCTCTCACCTGGTGGTATAGCTACATGCACTCCCTCTGCCCATCTGGCATGGAATTTATCTACATGAGTGGTTGCTCCCACTCCATGATCCTCATCTTGTAGCTGCTCCACATTCTGAGGTTCACTCTTACCTGCATGCAAATCCTGCTCCCTCTCAAGCGTTAATTGCATGTCTTTCTCACACTTCCCAATAGTAGGAAGCTCCGTAGAAATCCCATCTATTTCAAGTCTATAGAGATTCTTAACTCGAATCCCAACCTTCTTGGCTTGCCTTGTTGCTTTGTGTTGCAAGAAAAATTTTCCTTCACTAAAGACAACATCGTAGCCTCTATCCTCTAACATTGTGACTGAGATTAAATTCTTTTTTAAACTTGTAACATGCACAACATATTTTAAATGAAAGAGTTTACCTAATGCCCTTTGAAAAATAATGGTACCAATGTCGGCCTTACTGTATCATCCATTGTCACCCAACTCAATATGCATCTGGAGATCTTTCTCCTCCAAGTCACTGAAAATTTTCTCATCTCCAGTCATGTGAAAGGAAGCACCACTATCAAAGTACCACCCTGATCCAAATGCACTAGAAACCATGCATGCGATCAATGATAAATCAAGCTCAAATTGTGAGGCAAGAGCCTTACCAGCTGCTGCTCGAACAACCATCTTGTTCTTCTTCTTATGTGGACAATTTGTGGCAATATGTCCATACCCGTGACAGTGAAAACACTTCACTTTGGACATGTTGTGCTCCTTGCCATCTTCACCGGCCTCAGATTTAGAATGGATTTTCTTCCCCTTCTTCTTATTCTCCTTGGAAACCAAAGCACAATCCTCTTCATCATCATGCATTGATGAAGAGCCATCTTTGGTGTTCCGCCTGAACTCCTCCTCCAGTAGATCTGACCACAGTCGTTCCCAATCTGGAATTTTTTCCCGTCCGTTGACAGAGTCCTGATAACTGTTCCAACTCTTAGGAAGTCCCAAGAGAGGAAATCTCACCAAATCATCATCAACAACACTTATTCCTACACTCCCAAGCTCATCCCCACATTGGACAAACTTTGTTAATTAGTATACCGAAATAGTGTCGTTCTTCTCCATCTTGATTTTTCTGAGTTTATCCTTCAGCGTCAATTTCCTATGGTCGCTGCTGCTTTGGAAAAGATCCGTCAAAGCCTTCCAAATTGCAAATGGAGTGGTTTCACCATAATTTCTTGAGAAAATATGGTCTCTCACACCTTCCAACAGAATCCTTCTCTCCCTTGCTACTTTCTTTTTCCATGCGTCAAGTAATGCAGCATCCGTCGAAGTAGGCTTAGGAACATCGCTATCGATGAACTCCTTCAGACCATTATCTTCAAGCATCGCCTCCATCCTGTCCTTCCAGGTTATGTAGTTCGAGATTCCCTCGAGTTCATACTCCAACTGCAACCCATTGAAATCCATTTCAATTGTATACTCAACTCTCGCACCAAGAAATTCTTGTAGCAATTTGGAATTGTTTCCACCAGCACAAAACTTAGCACCGCTTCAATATTGCAATCTTCAGTGATTAACACTACTCTGATACCATGTAGAAATTATACAATATGCATGTATATTACCAGATTCTCCTGATATAACAATTTAATCCTTATGTTAAATACATAATTCTTCTACTTAATTCTTTGCGGAAATTAAATCGCCAATTGCAAACACATGAAGAAAAATCAATCACACATAACAAGATGTTTTATCAAGAAAGATTAAAGCTAAAAACCCCAACTATAATTTATTATGTATATCATGGATCATGAAACAATCTCATACAAAGCTCTAGCTCTAACATCTCTTAGTACAATATACAATTGTCTCACACTGTCATATAAAAATTGGTTCACACATGCACCAATTTACTACCTCCTGATAGCCTACCTCCACTGTGCAATCCTTGATGGTCAAGAACCTCTGAATGATTTCTCAATATGTCCAGCCTTGACTGCGCAATCCTAATAATCATCTCCAATGTGTGTGTGGATGCATTGAATGAATCAATATAGTCACAATTGATAGTCAACCAGGCCCTTTCACCTATCTCTCCACTGGGTCTCCACTGGATCTTACATGCAAGTAGTTAACTGCTGTATTTGTTCAATTGCAAGTAAGACACTACTTGTGAATTAATTAACTAATTAATTCACTCATATTTCACTAGTGTATGTTCAGTTAGAACTAGCACAACTGAGTTTAACTCACCGAATCGAGTTAAACTAAATAACAACTCACATAACTACCCTTCCAACTCTGTTACAACTTGCCACTATCAGTTATAATGAATTCCTTCATGCATGAGTCACCAACCACCTTAGGAATTGTGTAATTCCTTCAACCCACTGATGTGCCACATCTGTTCACTGAAATAAAGTGCTCTAAGAGAATAAGTTACTATTTATTGTCTGATTATTATTAAGGGCTAATAATAATCAACATGCATTCTATTTTTAGATTAGCGATTTATAAATAGACTTCACCCATCTTCTAAAAATAGAAATTCATCCAAAGACAGAATTTGCTCAATCATCTAGAATCAGCATTCCACTATAAATAGAATTTTCTCATCCATTCTAAAAATAGACATACACTTAAAAATAGCTTGTGTGGGCCCCACCTAGTGTAAGTGCTTATTTTTCACTAGGATCAAGGAATGATGTTTCCGGATGCCAATTTCACTATTTCTTGTTGCAATCTTCAATGATGTCCACTCTTTCCATCAGGGCGTTGATAAGTGCATGACAGTTCTCTAGGCAACAATGTTGGATAACCTGCCCCTCATTTATTTTAGATCAATCAAACCCACGATTCCCCTTGCCACCACGATCTACTCTATCTCGACGAATCGTCTTTTGAACCCTCAAACCCCCAACTCGATTGTCCCCCCGCTTAACTCCTCCATGACCCCCATGCACACCCACACTAGCGAGTCACGCATGCCCCGTAGTCTTTCCACCCCGACGTGGAGTTGCCATGATTATTTCTGAGTCTGCCACCCCCACAGGGCCATGGATGACAAGGGAGTGAGAATACCCACACCACATGGAGGGCTTCATAATTCGCCAAGGTCGAGGAACTCCGCTATGTGTAGAGTCAAGATACTAGAACCCCCATCATAGAAAACAAACACCACAAAAAAAGAAGCCAAATGTTGTCACCCACCATTGCAGGGAAGCACAGAGAAACCTCCCACTACGAAATAAATACTTCCACCACCAGGAAAATACCATCACCCACCAAACCAACACATGAAAAACAAATGATGGCAAGGTAGTCGATGCCTAAGCATAACTTACCCCAGGGCAGTGACCAGTGTCCAAATTCCCCACATAGAGACCACACACCAATCCACCAAACACCATCGCACCCACATCGGAGGGCATGAAGTTTGGAAAATAAACTATTTTTCCACCACCACCCTCGAGGTTTCCCAGACTGTAGATTCTAGCTTCCTCTCTTAGCACAAAAAAACAGGCTCACCGAAAGCCAAGAAAAATGGAAACGAGTGTGCTCACTTCCCTTCAACTTCCTATCCTCAACCCAGATGCAGACAATGGCTAATAAAATGAGCAATAGGTACTGATTGAACACATCGCACCAGCAAATGCCCACGACAAGCACATACAAGCCACTCCCTTTGTAAAACTTCATGCGACATTTACACTTCCTCTCTTGAGGAAACCATAAGGACCAACACCAAACCAGAGTGAGGAGTCTAATGTCGGGCTCCCTCATCTTCCGTCGCCTTATCATTTCGCCATCTCTGAACTCCAATGCTAGTTATTTTTCACACGAATTGCCAATGTGAGGCCAGTTACTCTCCCGCTGCATGTGTTATGGTGAACAGACCAGGAGTATCGTCCCTCAACCTCGCTCCACTTATATTTACTCATGCGAGATGCCTTCCATGTGTTGCTCAGAGCTCAACCCCATCGGGGAGTATTGTATGAGCCTTTGTTAATTTAGTTATGAACCTTAATTAATTTGTTAATGGTGTATGAAATTTTATTAATTGTTTGATATGAACCTTGGTTAATTTTTAATGGTATTATGAACTTTTGTTAATTGTTTAGGTATGAATTTTATTTATTTATTTAATAATATATAGAACTTTATTAATGGTTATAAATAAAGGTTTATATAACAACCTTTATAAAAACCACCTATATATGTTGTAACAACCTTGCCAACTTATTTAGTGGGTTACACATCTATTTCACATTTCTTCGTTGTCTTGCAAAGTGGTAGTGCCAAGGATAGGTTATGAAGTTTAATCAAGGAATCTTCACTAATTAGTACCACTACCAAGTTTCCTTCATGCAACTTATCAAATGTCTTAAATTTACTTCACATAACTTATCATGGTGCTTAAATTACTTGTCTAAACCTCTAATTGAGACTACAACCCTCCAACATCTCTAACTATACAAACTCTTCAACCCTTATTAGAGTATTCTTAGACGTGCACTGATGCCTGAATCAAAACATAACAATAAAATCCTGAATGTGCATGCTCATTCCCTCTTTTAATGCCTTATTGAAACCATATTATCACACTTCTTAAAATGAAATGTTTCCATCTTAAGGAAAATCACCTACTTTGCTTATAACAAACTAAACTATGCGAGTGAATAGGAGAGAACTTCATTTTCTCAAGATCAAAACATAAGGTCTTACAATCCCATTTGTGCATAAATTTGAATATATTTAACCTAAAGAAGGATATCTATCCTACTCCTTCCAAATTTGACATGTGAATTTTAAGAAACTAACACTTGTTTTTAACTATTTTTAACATTTGTTGTAGGTTGGCTTAGGTGAAGAATGATACTAGCTAATTTCAAACTAAATGTGCCATAAAGTAGAGTAGATGCAAATAATATTTACATTATATAATGATATGTTAGTGATCAAATGATGTTGATGTCTTTGGAAATAAACTACAAATATTGTCTTCACAAAAGACTAGATAATTGGATATACATTACCTAAGCATGTCATAAGAGATAACACATTATTGTATTATCATTTAGTATTTTGGCATATCAGAGGGTAATTCAGAGAAAGAAAACATAATTTTTTTTTTGTTGAACATAGGTAGGGATCACTTAGTTTATTGGATGGAAGTACTTAGTTAACATGATAGGATAATATTTGATCCTTTTGGGAGCTTGATAGATCCATATTTCAAATAGATCTAGGTTGCTTTACTTATTAATAATTGTAGTTATTATCATTGCTTTATTTTTATTATTTTTATTTAATCTAACTGAGTCCAAATAATTTATTCTATTATTATTATTATTTATGTAATTTAACTATGTTAAAATATTTATATAACATAACATTACAATGTCTCTTCCATATTGAGTTAGAGAGCTCCTCTTGGTGCAACTAGGATTGTGTGAAGGTCCATTGAACTTGAATGCCCTTGAGATAATTTAATTCCCCAAAAAATGGTTTCCATCCTCAACTCTTACCATAAAATTTGAACAAAAACATGGTGTGATCTAAACCCCACACAAACCAACAAGTTTAGTCCTCACGATAAATTTAAATTACTAAAAAATAAAAGTACAACTAATGATAACAAACATGTTTCCTTACAATAACTTTGATCTGATTTTATGATGGTTTAAATATGCAATTTAATTCCCCCGAGGGGTAGGCGTTAGGACCACCAGGTGCTCATATATTGCAAGTATCCTAGCTTTTATTGACAACCAATATGAAATTTCTTCAATTACTATTACACTTGAATCCATATGATTCAACCATCAATCTTTTTGTTTTGGTAGTTACGTTTAGCTTGGGCTTGAGCTAAACTATATATTAGATGGAAGAATATAGATCCACCCATTTATTGGATCCCAGAAGACCAACCCACCTACAATGGGATGCTTATCATCGGGCGACAGGATCATGTGAGGATTTGGAAGGTCTGGACACCCTTTGAGAATTTAATTATTCAAAAGTGGCTTCCATCCTCAACCCCTCACCATAAGGTTTCAACCTGTGACGTGGTTGAGACTAAACCCCAGGTAAAATAATTGGTCTACACCTCATGGGTTAATCACCTAATATCACCCAATATCAAATGGTGATCTAGAACTTACAGAGAGAACAAAGAGAAAACCTCTCAGCCATAAAATCTAATATGAAGGAGCAACCTGCCACCACAATAAGTGCATAGCATTAGTTTCCAATGGGTTGTATATATTATTATTATCCAATTTTAAGGTCACTGCAAACACCAAATTGGTGTATGAGACCCCCTTGTATGTGGGACAAGGGACCCACCTCCTAGCAACCATTTGACTGCTAATTCTACTAAGTCTAGGAAGACATATATACTCTATGCTTTCTTAGGAAAAAACACATGCTGTTAACCATTAGGCCCACTCAAAAAAATAGAGAATTCTAGTCCTTGCATACTAGTTACAAAAATAACAAAAGAAAATGTTTTTGAGTTTCCAAAAAAAAAAATACAATTCTAAAATACAATTAATTATCAAGTGCATTACTCTTAATGCTAATTACATATGCATAGTTTTTCACACTCTTAATGCTAATTCACATGTGCATGGTTTTTTACACTATTAATTTACTTTCATAGAAATAAATTTAGATATTAAAAAAATATATGATAAATAAAGTAAGGTTTCTAATTTTATAAAATTTGAAAATTTGAAAAAAAATAAAAAATTCTTACTTCTATTTTTCAATAAATAAATAAAATAACTATTTTAAAATAATTATCAATTTTATTTTTTAAATTTATAAAATGTTTTTAACAATTAAATCTTAAATTTATATAATTTACATACATAAAAAAAAAATAACAACTTATAATTTCTATGCACATATATATATATGCGTGTAATATACAAAAGGTAAAGAAATACATTACGGGCTAGGTAGAATAGTTTCCACATGTTACCTGCCCCAGCCCGAACACAACTTTACATAAAATATTAGAGAATTAATAACGTTTTTAGAAAAGAACAACCCAACAAAAATACGTTTAGTAAACTTCACAGCACATCACCGTAAACGGTTATGAGAAAGTTTTAAACTTGAAAAATCAACTCTGCCGGTGAGGGAAATCTGTGTTTTTTTTTATAGGGGTGAGATTGGGCGGGAGTCATTTTTCAAATTGAAATTCTCAAATAACTATCAGTATCAAACAAAACAAAAGGTTGCGCGGGAGTGATTTTTCATTGTGAAATTTTCAAACGATGGGTTGCGCCTTTGGTGAAATTCTCTAATAGGTATCAGTATCAAAAAAAAGGGTTTAGTGTTTTACATTGTGTGGTTTGCTTCATCTAGCTTGCAATGCAAGATCACCTGCTGCAACGAATTCTACATATCAAATAGAGTTTTAGGGTGTGGAAGTAAAACCTGGGGAGGTTCACAGCTGCGATCCTGGAGATGGTAAATATCTCCACTTATGGAAAGCAGCCCTGGGTCAGATTCAGAGTGCAAAAGAAAGTGAGAGAGTTCTCCTCAATGTTCCTGTTGATAACAAGAAAATTTTGCTTGATGCACTTGCATACGAGAAATGCAACCAGTTTTCGGTGGATATTAGGCTTTCTAAACCATTCAAGCTTTCGCACAGTTGCACCACACAAGTGTCACACAGGTATGTTTTGTATCCATTTTTCAAAGCTTTGAAACCAGTTTTGTTGCCATGAAGAATTTAATTTTCCAGATGAGACCAACATTTCCTGTTTTGCAACTAAATCTAGGTGTATGTCTCTCCTTTATAGATGCTCAACATTGGATTTTTTTTTTTTTTCTTTCTTTCTTTCCCAAAAACCTCTGATGATAAGATCATTGGAGGGAGCTGGGTCACATGAATTTGAGCTCTAATGGCTTCTTCCAGGGAGCATCATGCTCCCAAAGCAATAAATTAGAAAACAAAAAACACATATATCGTTTTCATAATGGTGTGAAACCCCTAAATCCCAACTACCCATCCGATAAATATTTGTTGTTAGCATTTTTTAACTCCTGTATTTCGTTTACAATTCCGCTAGAAGCCTAAAATGTATGATCAATACGGAAATAATACAGTACTGTGTGGTCTATGGACCTTACCCTTGCGAATACTGAGCTTACCGAATCTCTTTTGGCACCATTGCAAATGATCTGTATTGATCCTGGACATCCTCAATCGCCGGGATACTAATTTGATGTCCAAAAGGGCCATCAAGATCTCTATCCCTTTCCCTCTGGCCACAATTTCGAGCCTCTTTATCAAGCATCCCCTCTACTTTCAAGCTCTTGCACCTTCAACTCCTTATAATGCACACTTCTCCTCATGAAATGCAGGAGAGTAGAGGCATTGGGATCCTCTACCTCTTGATTTATGCACAAAAAATTCAGCATTTGGTGCTACACCAAACTACTTTTGTGCTTGTCAGACCTAAGAAAAACCCAGGATATCATTACGGATTCCTCCATGATACTAACCAGCTGAGCTGCTGGTATTGTATTTGCTTCTGTCCCTGCTTCCTCCATGGAACCTTTGACCAAATCCCGGGACCTTCAAACTGATCATTCTCTAAGAACCTCTCCAACAAAACTTGAAACCACTGAAACTGATCTGCCAGTGGTCATAAAACAAATCCTGCTCTGATCCATACAATGCCGCCACCCGGAACTTTCTGTATTGCCAATGCAGAGCCTCCCAAGACAAGCAAGTCTGGCCGACATACACAGTCTCCAGGTCCTGTTGCACTCTCTTAAAGGATTCGTGAGAAGCATGTGTGACCACAGGCTTATTTAGAATATATATCTTCAACCTGGAAGTCACCCCTTTAAGCTTTCGGGTTTCATGGCTCTGAAAAACTCCTAATGCATAGGTTTACTGACTGTTAATCTTATCCAAGCAACACATCCTCTCTCAGTATTTATTGTTGAAATCTTCAATATAATCCTCTTCTGGCTTTGCTTTTCGGAATTATGATGGAGAATCTACCATTGAAGCTCCACTCTCGCTCTCCCAAACACTGGACTCGACTAGATCGGACTCGATTTCTTCAGATATAATAGACAGATTGCCCACCCCGAATCTTTTTATTTCTAAACAAAGCTCTTCTATTAAAAAAAATTCATAATCTTCATCATCTTCATAGTCATTTAGTGAGGGGCTCATGACCTCTGTCCTCAATTCTTACATACTCCTAATTCTCCTCCATAGCCGATGCATATTCATTAGAGTTGTCTTTAGTTGCAGAATATTCACATATTTCAAGGTAATTATAAATATTTTTCAAACTAACAACTTCATCTCACCACCATGGCATAGAAAAAGATAATTGCGGAACCAATGAAATGACTGATAAATCCCAGTAATAAATTAATCTGATGCTTGCAAGCCCAGTGATGGGAGGATGATATTGTGATTGTCTGTATCATTATGCACTCAATGCCTTTGAGTTGCTAAAATTGGATCTTCCTTTCTGTATCCACTGCAATGTCGTGGATGCTGTCAATTTATAGGGAGGAGAAGAACTATGAATACTAACATCATGCCCCTTCGTTAATACCGTGGGTGAATATGATGAAATAATAGGTCTATCTCCGTGAATACTGCGGTTGAATTAAGAAATGACAAATCTATCTCTCTGATGATGTGGGAAAGGCGGTAAATGACACTGTTGATTTCAGAATCGAAGTCCTTCAGGTCTATAGGAGTTGAAGTCACCGACGATGTCATTGGATTTTGCGGTATAGAAGCGAACAATTGAGTTGATTTGGGCTGTTTGCAGAAACTTTGGTGCTGCTGTTATGTGTCTGAGACGAGATTGGGCATGAGTATCAGTGACAGAAGGGGTGGGATTTTAGATTTTTCATGAATTGATGAATCGGTATCTAGCTCTGTCTTTGGATTCTAAATTGCTGGGGTTTGGGATTTCTCATTAATTGATGAATGGATATCCGAATGAAAGGCTGATACAAATCTACTATCGAGCTCGAGGAGTTTAAAGTGTCTGTTTTTGTGAATATGTTAGGTGTTGCTTCGATAGTCTAGTTAGAAGTTTCTGTTTTTTATGAGCCTTTCAGTATGTATGTGATTGAAATGCCATGGATAGATAAATTATTATGGTTTTCAACTAGGAGATGGGGAATAATATTGGATATATGATCGTTCTTGGTGGAACCTACTTCTCACTCAATCGGCGATAAAGTTTGTGATCGAAAAAACGACCTGAAACTCTTTTGGATGGATGCTGGACAGACGCTTCGAACCGTGATGCACATAGATGGAATCCCAAGATAATAATAGCTGCTGCTTTTGTGGAAGGATCCCGCGCGCCTCCCTGTTATGGAATGATCTTACTTGCTGGAATTGAATCTGAGTCAACTCGATCAATTACTTCTGAATCTCGATCAAATGCCTATGCCTGCCTTCGATCTTGATGCGCTTCTGGCATGGAGTGTAAGATTTTCCTTCCCACCATGGATCTGTTTTTTCACGCCCTTCTATCCAGACGGGATATTGACATGCTTCGATGACATTGTGATCTTTACGCCCTCCTTTATATGCTTGGATTCAATCTCAATGCACCCTCAAAGACAAAGAGTGCGCTGCGTTTCCCTCTCTGTTGGCGGGGCTATGAACTTGCTTTCCCACTCCTAAAGCATGGTTTATGAAATGGATCCGTCCGTATAGATGCCCATATCAGAAAGTTCAGGTTACCAGGCCGACCACCAGGGAAGAGGTTTTGACTTATTTTATACCTTTTATCTACAATTACTATGTTTATTTATTTATTTCTTACATTTACTATTCATTCATAGAATTTCCACCTCTTTGACCTTGAAAAGGGGGTCAGTATAATATGTATAGATCCCAACATAAAAGGTTTTCACGTATTTCCACTAATAGGAGAAGAATGACATATATAACTAACTGCTCTACTTCATTGTTAGCAGTGAGCGGATTGATTGTAGTGTAGCTGATTATTAAGAGTAGAGCGTATAACTTTCTATGGATTTCTGATGGCTTGAACAATAGCATGACAAAGATGAAGTTCGATTTGATTTGAATTACTAATCTAATTGATATGGTCAATCTCAACTTCGTTCAATACTAGGCATAATGAATATAATACGAGATCTTAGAAGGGGTGTCCCCAAGGTTCCATAAGTTAGGTGCATTTGCTTTCCGATGACTCATTCCGGAAAAGGAGTCAAGGCGGAGGAGCCACACCCATAACCAGTAATTATGGGAGATGACTTGACTACCAAGATTGTCGGTCGATGTAATGTTCGACTGAGGTGGCATAATGGAAGGAGTGGGACAAGGCATGTTGCATATCCCAGGTCTAGCAAGGAACCTCATATTTGTGAGTAAGATGAATGATTGAGAACTGGATCTATCTCTAGCCTGTCTCTATCCTCGAGATCTTCTCTCGAGACCTCCTTATATATGATCTCTTTACCATCCCACCAAGATGGACCTACGCAAACCATCCCACCAACAACTACGGATGTTCACCTCAAGCCCTCAGTTACCCTCAAGCCCTGGCTTTCTCGGCCCCTCCTAAATCTGAGCCTAAGCAGGGCAAAGGAGAACACTAAAAATTCTATAAAAAAGAAAACACTCACATGCATCTACTTTCATAAGGAGGGGCATCTCTTCAAGTCTTGCCTTGCTCATCTTTAGAAAATTGAAGGGCTTGTGATTCCCCTAATTTCAATGACGTAATGACATATATAATATAGCGAATTCATGACTGGAAGACACAAATGGTAGAAGTGTGCAAAATCGCACCCTCTTTTCACACTTAAATCATGTTATCATCATGGTATTTATATATAAATTCTTATTAAGATATTTGTCGATCGATCTTTTTCCATTCTGAACCAACCTGCAGCAAAAGGCTTTTGGCTAATTCCTTCTTTTCCTTCCTACCGTACCTGTAACATGTCTGTATCCCTTTCTCCTTCCATCAGGGTTCTATCTGTGGGCTCTCTCCAATGAAAGGCTTGGTCATTTTGAGTCTAAGTTTATTTTCAATTTTTGTTGACATTCATTATTTGTTGCTTAGATTTAAAAACTATCTAAGTAGGGTTTTTTTGCACATTTTCCAAACCATTTCCCCTACAACGAGCTCATTACTTAACAATTACCCTTGCAATCACCCCCACTTACGTGGTGATTTCCAGTTCATTATATGTGGGGAAGAAAGATATCAGAAATCCTTATTTATGCACCTAATAGCCCAAGTGTTGAAAGTCTATTTCCCTCTTTCTGCACTAAAACAAATTTGAAGGGGCGAGCCATGACTACAATTTCATAGTGTTTGACAGAGTTTCAAGGTTGAACCTCCTAGCTGAACTTAGAAAGTGAGGTTTTTTTTACCGAAGAATGTCCCATTTCCTATCTCCGAGACGTGACCTCAACGACTGCTATTTCCTCGTAAGAGGAACTAAGAACATATCCATGGTGGAAAGTCTCTGAGCTTATGGTGAAGGATGATGGTCTCCCATAAAGAGAATAAAAGAGTAGAGCTCATATGGTTGACACTTGTAATGAACCCTGTTTCCACTACTATTTTCTCCTTGGTTGTATTGTAATAATAGCGGTGTTGGGTTTTCCAGCATCAGTAGCCTTTCCTGCGTAGGGAGGCTTTGTAAGAATGGCACTTGGTTGTTGTGGTACTTTGTGCCGCTTAGCTGCTTTGAGTTCTCCTTTGATTGGAATTGTTGGCTGCTTGAAATAAATAGCTTTAGGCACTGCTTATCTTCTAGGAACTTTAGCAGCTTTGGGTACCTCTTTTCTTGTATTATCGGGCTATCTAGGTGCTTCCTCTCTTATGAAATTATAGGAGCCCAACCTTGGTTGGCCTTAGTTCAAACTTTATTCTTACCTCAGCCATTATGTTATAAGAGACCATCTGCAGCTGGACATGGAAAATATTGAAAGAATCCTATTCTTTCTCCCTTTGGTCTAGTGTGATTTTAAATTCCCTATTAAGATTCAATTTATTCGAAGTCAACAGAGAAATTTCTTTAATCATTTCATTAATATCACAATTATAATTCAAAGCCCTCCAAACAAAGCATTATGTATTTAAGCGAGTGCATTTCTTTCACTTTAAATATCTTTAATTCTAAATAAAGGTAAAGCGAGTGCAAGTTCTTACTAGAAAATCTTAGACCTATATCCACTTTCAGGGTGCATTTAAGTTATCCCCCTTACTGGTTTACACTCACCCCTTGTTCCCCTCTCCCTATCCCCAATTCTGTTAGTTCGATGCTACCGCTAACTTTTGAGAAGCATCATCCAATACTAGGGAGGAAGAGGAGGTTTTGGTGGTTCGTTCTGTCAACTCACCCCTGCCTGTCATTTTCAAGGTAACGGTCAACTCGATACCCATTAGCTGTCGGTGAGAAGAAAAAGGAATACAAAGGTAAACGCCCTATTTCAGTAGTATGGGAAACTAAGGTCCCATGTTCAATGGTTGACCGCAACACTAAAGTAGTCCAAGAAGTTACAGCATAAACCAAGGTCCCATGTAAAAGTGCTAACCTCAATGCTAAAGTGGTCCTAGGAACTAGTTTAGAAACCTAGGTCCCATGTATTAGTGTTGATGCTAACTCCCCAATGGTGGAATGAGCAAAGTTCGGAGGTTTTTTGAGTCAGACATGGCTCTGTAGAGTTACAAGGCATAGGTTCCCCCCACTGGAGCTATCTCTTCGGCTTATTGATAAGTTGTTCAATAAAACAGAATGGGTGGTTGATGAGAATTGGTAGTCCGAATCATGTCATCTGATCTGTATGTGGTAGCTCAGTTTATAACTGAAGGGGTTGGTCAAATTTGAAGGTTGTTGCTACCTTCTATTGTTGGTCACAAAGTCTGTTTGATTTACTGTTTTCAATTTGTTGTGCAAAATTTCAATTTATTTGCATGCAATTGTTGGTTCATAAGTCATTTTTTTATTAACCATGTTTGTGCCCAAATCATGTTACCATAGATGGAAAGGCAGGATATTTTTCCAAGAGATGGTCAAGAAACAGAAGGAGTATTTAAAAACATCTATCATATTTTTTTAGAAGTACCATAATACACAATAACATTGAGTATTATCATGGGAAAGGAATGTCCGGATGTAAGTTTGGTTTCATTGTAGGAGGAAGGCTTTACTTTAGAGTAGCCTTGAGCTGAGTTTTTGATTGGATTGTATGGACTATATAGAAAAATAATTATTTTTTACTTTGTTTAGATTATACATGAAAATTAAAAATTCTAACATTTAATAAAATCACAAATCTCATGTTCTTTTATACCAATTTTTGTTCTTTCAAGATTATTTTCCTAGCAGTGACTATTGAGTAGTCTATGGATGGAGGAGAATCGAGATTAGAACTTGAAGGTTTGAGTGCTAGGTGGGGAAGTTGTTGTTGTAGATTGTGAAGACTTGAATAATTTTCATTGTATAATGCAAATTTGTCATGACTTGCTTGTAAATTGAAATCATGAAGACTCGACATATTGTTAGGATTGTTACCATGTCTTTTGAGAGGATGGATTAGAGCATTGACCATTAAGTGGATTTAAGATTGCAAATGGGAGGTTGGATGATCAAATGGTAGTTAGAGATACCATTGCCTATCAAAGTTAAAATCCCCAAATATTTGTACTATTTGGAGTAAGGATAGAGCTAAACATTAATGACTATAACTATAGGTAGAACCAATTCTCACTCGTTTGGAAACTGTGCTTGATTAGATTTTCTAGACTTGAAAATAACATATTCAACAATATCACAGGTTCATATTAACATACATCAAAATTTCCAAGGAGCATGGCATGAAGTTGTGAACTAATATGGACAAAGTTCAATTTGTCCATTTTTAAGAGTCAAATCCAAAATCATGTTTCAAAATATGATAATACACAACAAATATAATAGCTTAGGAATAAGTGGCAAAGAAGGCCCTCATGCTTTTGTGCAATGTTGCTCCAATTGCATGAACTTGTTTTTTTGGATACACTGGATATTGGGCCTCTTAACCTTGCTAAGCAGTCCTTTTGAGGTTGCATCTAGGTTGCCCATGTTAATGATAATAAGGTAGATGTCTAGTATGTGAAACTAGTCATGATTTTAGTTTGTTTCGTCAATCATAGTTGGTTTTTTCTAGAAGTGATTGGGTTAAGCATATGTGAAAAACCAAACTTAATCTTTTCAAGATTTGTTTTTAATTTGTTCCTTAGGTATTGACGATATATACAAACACTCATAAATTCTAAACTAGTATTGGAAAATGAGGACATAAAACCAAACTGCCATTTTGGTGACAAACATAATGGTTGGGTTGAAGTGTGGGAGCCGTGGGATAACAAAAGGATTTTCTCTTTGCTAGAGGACCCTCCTTAAAATATTTGGGACAATAATCCAGATAAGAAAATTGAATAATAAAGAAACCTTTGGAGTATAGATACACTTCATAGTAAATTTTTTTCCAGTTTGAATAGATCCACTTGTACAGTTCTAATATAGGTGTTGTGAATCAGACTTCAATGCATGTGATTCACAGAAAGAGAGAAGGTTTGTGACCTCTTGCTCATATAACTCTACCATTGTGACCTTTATAGCTTGGGCTCATAAGGAAACATGCACATTTAAAGTGCATGCTAATAGAGGCATTTATTTGCAACACGTTTTATGGTTTTTTCTTGACCCATTAATCAATGACACTTATGATTAATAACTCTTTGGTAATTTTAAATATTGTAAACTTGATTAAAAATTATAATTGTTGAAGTGGAGTGGTTTATTTGAGACCTTATCCTTGAAATAAATAGTCTCTGAGGATGAAAACACATGTTTTCCCATCACTCCTTTTTCTAGGCACAACAACAAAATTAGAATAATGTCTTTGCATATGTTAGACAATAGATAATGGCCATCGAGTTGGTTTCCTGCAAACAAAGTTATTATTGGTCCACAAGGATCATATGCATGAGATCTACTTTTTGCTTTTTATTTACGATAAAATCAAGAAAGTTCACCCAAAATATTAAGGTTTTCCGTATGATAGACTTGACAATAATTTGAAAGCTTGCTTTGATTTCAAAGCCCTCTCAAATTAAGGTTCCCTAACATTTCGATTGTGACTAATTTTTTTGTCAAATACTTTTTGTTCAAATATTTTGTTGAACACTTGTGCAACCTCAGGTCCAAAAGAAAGATTTTGTTTTTGGCCTAAGTGATCTTGATTGAAACGTGTTAACTACCGATCTATCTATGAGTACATCCAAGAATATTACTTTACCATACCCCTAAGAACACATCTAAGCCATTATTTTTGTGCTTGAACTACCATGTTAGTCCCTAAAGAACAATTTGGGTTCTTCCATTGCAAGGGATGTGTTGACTAGTTAGTGAATAGTAAACACCCCAATATTTGAGGTGTTCTTAGCCTTAATAGCTTTAGTAGAAGGCTTAGAAATTGACCTTCACCTAGAGGAATAACCATAAAGCTCTAGGAAATTTTTGCAGTCACTCCCAAAGTTCCCTCTATCGCTCGGGCTCATAAGGAAACATGCTCATTTAAAGTCCATAATAATAGAGTTCATTTCTTTGCAATAAGTTCTATGTTTTTATCTTGACCTCTTAATTAATGACATTTATGATTAATAAATATTTAGTAAAGTTTAATATATTGTAAACTTGATTACATTAAATTATAGTATTGGAGTGTTAATACTCTAATATTATGCACTTGGATAATTCATTATATTAAAAGGTACCCCTTCAATGGTATTTTAGGGATGCCTTTGAGAAAGTGGCATTCATGGGAAACCTACCTAGTGGTAAACATGTGTCCTTGACCCACATGTGTTTGTATGTGTAAGTGCGTGTTAAAGGGGTTTCCAATATGAGGATGAGTTACATTACCCTTGAGATGCATTATCCAGTCACTTATAAATATGCACATTTAGATTGGGTTACTTGTTACATGGATGCATTTAGTTTGATTTGTAAATATTTTTATTTTCCCCCAAATTTTCACAACTTCATTGTGATTTTAAAAATTTTCATTATAGAATAAGACAAATTTGTATGGTTAAACTGTATTGCACACACACATTTGTCATTTCTTCTGAAGGAGCCAAATTTCTTGGATAATGATACATAGGATTGAAATGGAAATTTAAATGGAAAACAAAAACTGGCATCATTTGGACATAGCTAACATAAGTTGCTTCGAGACATGTTTTGATTTGCAAAGAAAAATAAGCAAGTGCTAAAAATGTTATGTGTTATGTTATCTATTATAACTTATTTTCATTTCCAACATTTGTACAAACTTTGTCAGTTGATAGGTACCCCAATAAGAAATTGAGGACAACAACATTAACACTTGCACATTCAAAGTGTATGACTAAAATTTTTTGCATGATTCATTCCTATTATCACTTTGTACTTCTTTTGATGCATGTGAAATAACCGTTTAGGTTGACCCTAAGTACCACCAATAGAACTACTGAATTTACACCATATGAAAATACTTGAATTCTATTGATGGAAAAATAATTGCCTCTTTTATTATTCGAAGCATCCATTGTATCTATATAATGTTCATAAACATAAAATTTTATAAATTTGAGTGAAAAAACATCTTGCACAAAGAAATAATCAAATCATACTAGCAAGCCAACAACCTTCAAATTATTAATGACACCATTGCGCAAAGATGCAGATAATGGGCATTTAACACATGACTCAATCTTGATAGAACCTAAAATTTTAAATGATTGGTTTCATGTAAATGTACTCCACAACATGTTATGTTGTGATATGGGTCTACACATATTTTCTCAAGCTCCACACAGAAGAAGGTTTGAGAACTAAGAACAAATATTTATGATGTTACTTGTTTACAAATTTGAGAGAGCCTCAAGGGTTACAATCAAAATCTAGAAATTTTGTTTCTTGGTGGAATGTGAGACATTCTTGGATTTGTATAACGCTTCAATGCTTGTTTAGGATCTAGGTAAGTGCGAATGAATAGAAGCTTTCTATCATTGTTCTATATTAGATTCCCATTCTCTCTAAGTTATCAAAGGCAAGTTAAAACCTGATTAGACTAAGGGACAACATATTCCATTGCCAAACTTTAACCTTACAGGGAAGTGCACTACACTTGTTTGATACTTCCACACATTTTGAGGGCATGCCAATAGAAATGTCATTGTTGTTGGATACACTCGTGTTCATTAGTTTTAGAATTTTTTTTTGTCAAATATGTTGTTTTCATGAAGTAATATTTCCAACCAAGAGGATAAAGACTTGGCATGTCTAGGACATAGTGGTGTTATTTCTTGCCTGTATTTGTGATTTATTAGTATTCCACCACTATAACTTCATTATGTAGTTGTTTGTTTAGTAGTATATTACAACAATGATTTGTTAAAGGAAAATGATTCTAGTTTGTTTGAACGCTATAAATTGGAAGGAAATCTAGCTTTGAATTGGAAAAATGGAATATATTATGAAAATATGTTTTTTGATCAAATATAGGCCCATTGCTCGATCATTAAAAAAAACAGTCACAGCAATAAGCAATGATTTTGGACACGATGAGTTACACAACTCTCCAGCTCAAAAACAAGTTAGCATATTCAGTTTTGTTCGCATCAGAGAAAAATGAACGAGTAACCTTAAGTTTTCTTTGAATATTTATAGAATCATTTTAGAGATTTTAAATGAAAATTGTGTGTGCTAATCTTGCTCAATTGATTACAGGGAAAACAAGGGGCATACATAATTTGTTGGCTTATGTGAATTGGATTCCTTTTCCCTTGGAATAGTACACTGATAATTGAATATTACTATATTGAATTTATATTCCCAGTTAGTATCAAATTTACAAAGTCTTGTCTTATTCTTTTTTAGTTTCTTGTTGTAATCTTGTGTCAGCAATACTTTGCTCCACCCATTAGATTTCTACTAACTAGTTTTATTGTTGAAGTGTCACTGCCTCTTAGAGATAACTAGAGGAAATGATACAACTACAAAAGTGGAGCATGAGACATTCTTAGTAGAAATCTCTAGCTCTGTTGTGTTTATTTATGACATTTATTTTCTTTTCTTATACAGGTCATTTGGCCATATAGTGGCCACTATTTCCCAGCTAAAGAAAACTTGTTTGAGTTTCTTGCTTTTATGGGGGAAAATGACATTAACAATAATGTTGATGTTAAGGTATATATCGTATAAATCCTTTATAGTCTACTTCAGTTTATATTCCAGTGTTCATCGACTTTCATGTCTTATACTCTACATTGTAACCTTTTTTGTTTTCTTTTTGCAGAAAATGGACTCAGTATTGATGGTAAGAAGCAAGGATTGAAGAAAGATGGGAACAATAACACTAGAGTGACAAAGAGAGAGAAGTTAACTGGTCTAGTGGTACCCGTAGAGCCAATATCTCGCATACCACACACATAAATATTGATGGTCAAGTTTTCAGAGTTGGTGAATTCACTTGCAATTCCTTGGCAAGATAATGAAATGTTTTGAAGTGATGAACACTATTTTATCTGTAAATTGTATTCCAACCAATATTAAGTTGGAAACTCATATTGTAATACTTGAAATTTTATATAATATAATTTATGTGGTTGGAATTATTTATATTTTCACTTGATATTACTTGGTATTGTAATTAACATATGTAACTTTGTGTTTTTATAAATTGTACGACATTTTTTTTTAAATTTAGTTGCAAAATAATACTAATTAATTTATGTTGATTGATAATGAACACATAAAATCAATCTAAAACTGTTAAAATAGTAGTTTATATTGATTAATGATGAAAAAAAATAAAATGAATATACTACTAAATTAGTCATTTATAATGATTATTAATGAAAATAAACTACTAAATTAGTCGTTTATATAATGAGTAAATGACTACTTCAAATGATAAATTTGTGACTGCAAATGACGACTAAAGTTTACATATATACGACTATTAGTAGCTAATTTACAATATCTTATAACACGACTAAAATTTAGTCATATTTCTTCGGTCATTAATTGGTTTCAAACGATGACTAAAATTTGCATATATATGACTATTAGTAGCTAATTTACAGTATCTTATAACACGACTAACATTTTGGGCATATTTCTTTGGTCATTAATTGGTTTTCTCGAGTGATCATATAGTAATATATTTTGTTGTATATTTGGTCATTAATTGTCACAATTAATGACCAAATCACAGATTAAATCAATGATTAAATCAATGACCAAATTAAGGACCAAATCAATGACTAAATTAATGATCAAATCAATGATTAAATTAATGACTAAATCAGTAACTAAATTAATGACCAAATATACAACTAGACAACAAAATTGAGATAACCAATTAATGACTAAGCTAAAAACGACTAAAAGTTGGTCGCGTTATAAGATACTGTAAATTAGCTACTATTGGTCACCGACTGAAAAATAGTCATTTATATGCAAATTTTAGTGGTTTTTTTAGTAACTAATTAGCCATTTTGTACTAGTGATCGTGTGACATAAACCTATTAACAAAAGTGAATTCCTTGAATTTCACCAAATATTTTCTTTGAATTCCTTTCTTTTAAAAGCCAATGATATCCCTTATTGTGTTAATGTTACGGAAATTCCTTTTCCTAGTGCCTCACACTCTACTATGAATGTTTTACCAAAAGTAGGTGCAACTGATGTTGGTGTAGAAGAGATGGCATCCATTGAAAGAGAGAATGCCAAAGTAGCCTCATCATTCCATATAAATGATATTTTCTTCAAGAGATATGTGAGTGGACTTGAAATGCATGCATAATTCTTAACAAATGATCAATAATATCATGTAAGTCTAAAAAAATTTCTAAGAACCTTGATTTTCTTAGGAATAGGTCATTTTGTAATAGCTTGCATCTTTTGAGGCTCCAACATCACTCCTTCCTTTAAAACAATATGAACCAAATACTCGAATTCTTATTTCCCAAAAGCACATTTGGATATTTTTACATAAAAATGATTGTTCTCAATAATTATTTATATAACTTTTCCACATGTTTAGTGTGGTATTCCCATGATTTATTATAAATATGTGTATTATCGAAGAAAACCAACACAAATTTTATAAGATGGGATCAAACAAAATTGTTCTTAAGTCAAGCCCGCCGGACTTCAAACGGCGATAAACCATAATTCAAACCAAATTCGCGTTCCAAAATAGCCTGCTGACGTCGGCCAATTTTGTGACACGAAAACCAAATGAATTCCGCCCTAATATTTTTCGGGTCCGAAGTTGGGCTGGTGTACGGAGGGAGAGTTTTGACGCGAATTTCTTATCAAATTCGCCCTAATATTTTTCGGGTCCGGATTTCCATTACGCGAGCGGCCCAAACAAAGATCCGCTCCAATCAATTTCTGCCACGTATCCTCAATA
The DNA here is from genome assembly GCA_034641835.2 of Pinus albicaulis. Lineage (NCBI taxonomy): Eukaryota > Viridiplantae > Streptophyta > Pinopsida > Pinales > Pinaceae > Pinus > Pinus albicaulis. Next base: position 16,180,370 of record MU968363.1, read on the forward strand.
AAAACTTGCCCTGCTCCCGGCTGCGGGTGCATTCGATGGCGTTTAAGGCGATGGGACATGGATATGGCAATTTCATATCAATCGCATTAACATTTAACGCTGTTCAATTAAGTTTTCACATCAAATCCGCATTAATTAATTTTTAACACTGTTCAAGATCGGCCTCCACTCCTCTTAGCGATTTCGCACGCTCCAATATGATCCGGCCTTTGGCTCTCATTATTAATGATCAGAGATTAATTATGACGGGCGTCCTTTGATTGCATTGCAGTCGGGTCGAGAAAATGGCTTTTAGCTATGGTTTTTCAGATGAGCCGATTGCTGGATTACACTGCCTGCTAACTGTGAGGATAAGGAGAAGTGGCCAGCTGAACTGCTGCCTAGACCTTGAAGCATATATGCATTTATCTCAGTTCTATCTCTGTCTGTCTTCCTCTGGTAATTGGAATTCTGCTTCTCCGTCTCCTCTTGTGCCCACTGCGCCTGAGACTGCACCCATGCCTCGCGTGCGTCATAGGATGCGTTGCCGCAGGGGGAGCACTAGAGGTCAACCCTTGCGGGCTCCCTCCAGCCCCTCAACAGAGTCGACTTCCGGCCAGTCCAGTGATTATTACGCAGGTCGATATCCAAACACTAGGAGTGGGCGGGGTCGGGTTGTAGGATCTGGCCACTGTATGGATTCCCCTACTCCTCGCTATCCCACCGCTAGTTCACCTTCTCCCACGATGTGCACTCCGCAATTTTCCTTTAATTGCTCTCTCAACCGCCCGCGAATCACGGCTTTAGTCACTGTGGTCTTCCGCGAGGAGGCCCAAACGGAGGAAGAATGCACTTGTCCGGCGGGTCTGAGCTCAGAAAAATCCGGCCAACATTCGGGCCTTCAGGAGGGGAGCCGTGGCATGCATGTGGAGGTAGCACCTAGCGATCCTGGACCTTCCGAAGGATGGTGCCGAATCGTGGAGGAACCATCGGAGGAGTAGTTTGGTTAATTTTTTTTTCTTGCTTAGCAGGCCCACTTAATTGGGTTGCTTTTAGATTATTTTACTGTGCTGGACCTTTGTAATATTTTTGAATTCTGTAAATTAAACGTTCAAGACTAGTTTCCCCATGTGAGGGCAGTCTTCTTAATTTTTTGATTTTTTGATGACAAATTTGCCATGAGTCTGGCCAGGCAATGTTTTTGACTTTGGTGTAATTTTATTCGCAATGTTAATAGATTAACTTTACTTAGAATTCTCACATGATTAGCGTTTTTCTTGATCTGTTCAAAGTTTTGGGTACTTTAATTTGTATTTGGAACAATGGACGTGGTACTCTATCTGCAACAGCTACTGTTTCTACATACTACTATTTCACTTTCTTATAGATGCCTCGGGCATATTTGGATGCTTTCTCAGATTGTCGATAATCTCCATGTGGACTGTTTTACTTCATATAATATATTCAAAACAACGTTTTTTCTCTTGTGAAAAAAAAATGATTAATGTTTTTCACTCTGCCTTCAAAACTAGCGATGCTAGTCTATGTTATTGGTTTATTGATATGGTCTGATGGTCTTTTTATATTTTGGACATATCACACTCCTCACATGATTAGCGTTTTTCTCTGTTCAAGGATTTTAGGTACTTTAATTTGTATTTGGAACAATGGACGTCGGTACGTACTCTATCTGTTGCTTTACTATTCTACATACTGCTATTTCACTTTCTTATAGATGCCTTGGGCATATTTGGATGCTTTCTCGGATTGTCGATAATCTCCATGTGGACCGTTACTGGGTTTAATATCAAGTCCCTGTATGTGACATGGGGTATTTTTCTATCACTGTCTGGGGTGGGACTTCCACATTTCTGAATGGATATTTGGGTTCCAATCTTCAGATGTGAAAATGTAATGACTTCATGGACTGTTTTACTTCATATAATATATTCAAAACAACGTTTTTTCTCTTGTGAAAAAAAAATGATTAATGTTTATCACTCTGCCTTCAAAACTAGCGATGCTGGTCTATGTTGCTGGTTTATTGATATGATCTGATGGTATTTTTATATTTTGGACATATCACACTCCTCACATGATTAGCGTTTTTCTCTGTTCAAGGATTTTGGGTACTTTAATTTGTATTTGGAACAATGGACGTCGGTACTCTATGTGTTGCTTTACTATTCTACATACTGCTATTTCACTTTCTTATAGATGCCTCGGGCATATTTGGATGCTTTCTCAGATTGTCGATAATCTCCATGTGGACCGTTACTGGGTTTTATATCAAGTCCTTGTATGTGACATGGGGTATTTTTCTATCACTGTCTGGGGTGGGACTTCCACTTTTCTGGATGGATATTTGGGTTCCAATATTTAGATGTGAAAATTTAATGACTTCATGGACTGTTTTACTTCATATAATATATTCAAAACAACGTTTTTTCTCTTGTGAAAAAAAAATGATTAATGTTTATCACTCTGCCTTCAAAACTAGTGATGTTGGTCTATGTTGCTGGTTTATTGATATGGTCTGATGGTCTTTTTATATTTTTGACATATCACACTCCTCACATGATTAGCGTTTTTCTCTGTTCAAGGATTTTGGGTACTTTAATTTGTATTTGGAACAATGGACGTCGGTACGTACTCTATCTGTTGGTTTACTATTCTACATACTGCTATTTCACTTTCTTATAGATGCATCGGGCATATTTGGATGCTTTCTCAGATTGTCGATAATCTCCATGTGGACCGTTACTGGGTTTTATATCAAGTCGCTGTATGTGACATGGGGTATTTTTCTATCATTGTCTGGGGTGGGACTTCCACTTTTCTGGATGGATATTTGGTTTCCAATCTTCAGATGTGAAAATGTAATGACTTCATGGACTGTTTTACTTCATATAATATATTCAAAATAGCATTTTTTCTCTTCTGAAAAAAAAATGATTAATGTTTATCATTCTGCCTTCAAAACTAGCGATGCTGGTCTATGTTGCTGGTTTATTGATATGGTCCGATGGTCTTTTTATATTTTGGACATATCACACTCCTCACATGATTAGCGTTTTTCTCTGTTCAAGGATTTTGGGTACTTTAATTTGTATTTGGAACAATGGACGTCGGTACTCTATCTGTTGCTTTACTATTCTACATACTGCTATTTCACTTTCTTATAGATGCCTCGGGCATATTTGGATGCTTTCTCAGGTTGTCGATAATCTCCATGTGGACCGTTACTGGGTTTTATATCAAGTCCCTGTATGTGACATGGGGTATTTTTCTATCACTGTCTGGGGTGGGACTTCCACTTTTCTGGATGGATATTTGGGTTCCAATCTTCAGATGTGAAAATGTAATAACTTCATGAACTATTTTACTTCATATAATATATTCAAAACAACGTTTTTTCTCTTGTGAAAAAAAAATGATTAATGTTTATCACTCTGCCTTCAAAACTAGAGATGTTGGTCTATGTTGTTGGTTTATTGATATGGTCTGATGGTCTTTTTATATTTTGGACATATCACACTCCTCACATGATTAGATTTTTTCTCTGTTCAATGATTTTGGGTACTTTAATTTGTATTTGGAACAATGGACGTCGGTACTCTATCTGTTGTTTTACTATTCTACATACTGCTATTTCACTTTCTTATAGATGCCTCGGGCATATTTAGATGCTTTCTCAGATTTTTCGATAATCTCCATGTGGACCGTTACTGGGTTTTATATCAAGTCCCTGTATGTGACATGGGGTATTTTTCTATCACTGTCTGGGGTGGGACTTCCACTTTTTTGGATGGATATTTGGGTTCCAATCTTCAGATGTAAAAATGTAATAACTTCATGGACTGTTTTACTTCATATAATATATTCAAAACAACGTATTTTCTCTTGTGAAAAAAAAATGATTAATGTTTATCACTCTGCCTTCAAAACTAGCGATGCTGGTCTATGTTGCTGGTTTATTGATATGGTCTGATGGTCTTTTTATATTTTGGACATATCACACTCCTCACATGATTAGCGTTTTCTCTGTTCAAGGATTTTGGGTACTTTAATTTGTATTTGGAACAATGGACGTCGGTACTCTATCTGTTGCTTTACTATTCTACATACTGCTATTTCACTTTCTTATAGATGCCTCGGGCATATTTGGATGCTCTCTCAGATTGTCGATAATCTCCATGTGGACCGTTACTGGGTTTTATATCATGTCCCTGTATGTGACATGGGGTATTTTTCTATCATTATCTGGGGTGGGACTTCCACTTTTCTGGATGGATATTTGGGTTCCAATCTTCAGATGTGAAAATGTAATGACTTCATGGACTGTTTTACTTCATATAATATATTCAAAACAACATTTCTCGTCTTTTAAAGTTTTTTTTTTTTTTTTTTTTAATTGAACCCGCCGTCGGTATACCGACACATTGTAGACGTCGGAATTGCGACAAATCAGAAATGTCGGAAGAGCGACATTAAAAACGTCAGACCACATTTCGTCGAAATCGCGACATCTTACAAACGTCGGAAGAGCGACGTCCAAAACGTCAGACCACACTACGTAGGAATTGCGATCGTTTACAAACGTCGGAAGAGCAATGTTCAAAACGTCGAACCACATTTCGTCGGAAGTGCGACCCTTTAGGAACGTCGGAAGCGCGACGGTTCGTGAGACATCAGAAGAGTGACACTTGTTCGGAAGCTACGGAAGAAGTGTTGATAGTGCGACACTTTTTAGGTGCGTCGGAACTGCGACGGCATGAAAAACCACGTTTTGTCCGCCCTCGAACTGTCGCTCTTGCGACGACTATGTGTCGGAATAGCGACGAATTGGCCGTCGGAATTTCTGCCAAATTTTCTAGTGTGATAACAAACTCCTTGGAAACTTGCACATGGTACCCTTGCAGTATTTGACAGAACTAGAAGCACCCTATTCTTTTGAAAAATTTTAAGGAAGTTGGGTCTTCATTCAACAAATTCATGTCTAAAGGTGATGCTAGCGGTACAGCCATTGGGGAAGTACTTAGCCAAGAGGACAGACTAGTCGCTTATTTCAGTGAGAAACTGAACGAAAGTAGGCAGAAGTATTCTTCTTATGACAAGGAATTTTATGCAGTCGTTCAAGCTTTGAAGCACTGGAGGCACTATTTTTTAGGTAATGAGTTTGTTTTATTTTCTAATAATTCTACCTTACAGTATGTTATGCAGCAGCATAAGTTGAATCATAAGCATGCAGAGTGGGTGGAATATTTGCAGAGCTTTACATTTGTATTGAAGTATATTAGCGGGCAGTCCAACAAAGTGGTAGATGCATTGAGTAGGAGAGCTTTGCTCTTGCAGGAGAGTATGGTGCAGGTGCTGGGTTTTGAGCATTTAAAAGATTTATATCAGACAGATACAGATTTTAAGGAGGCCCATGATGCGTGTCAAAACCCTTTGCTGCGGAATAATAGTCCATGGTTGGAATATAATCTGCAAGAAGAATTTTTATTTAGGGGAGGATAGTTGTGCATTCCCGACTGTTCAATGCAGGAGAACATTATTCGGGAAAAGCATAGTTGAGGTCTAGCCGGACATTTCGGCATAGAAAAAACATTATCTCAGATAGAGCATTTTTATTACTGGCCAAAGTTGTGACGAGATGTGCAGAGGTATGTAAGCAGGTGTAAAATGTGTCAGTTAGCGAAAGGTGGCAGTCAAAATGCAGGACTTTATATGCCACTACCCATTCCAAGCATACCATGGGACTCAGTCAGTTTGGACTTTGTCTTAGGCCTTCGCAGAACACAATGGGGGTTTGATTCAGTAATGGTGGTAGTGGATAGATTTTCAAAGATGGTGCATTTTATACCCTGTCGAAAAACCAGTGATGCTACTCACGTAGCCCACTTGTTCTTCACGGAGATTGTTAGACTACATGGCTTGCCGAGGTCCATTATTTCTGACAGGGATGTGTGGTTTACAGGACACTTTTGGCATACCCTGTGGAAAAATTTGGACACCCAGCTAAATTTTAGCTCCGCTTATCACCCGCAAACCGATGGACAAATGGAGGTGGTGAACAGGAGCTTGGGAAAACTACTACGAAGTTTGATAGGAGAAAATTCGCGAATGTGGGATCGCGTACTTGCTCAAGCGGAATTTTCATACAACGATTCACCAAATAGCAGCACGGGCTACAATCCTTTTCAGATTCTATATGGCATGCACCCTCGCGGAGTGCATGAGCTACGGGATTTGGGGAAACTTGAAAAAAGAAGCGCAGATGGAGAAGATTTCGCTCAAGCAATGAGTGATTTGCACGAGCAGGTGAAATCCAAATTGCAGGATAACAGTCAAAGATACAAACAACAAGTAGATTTAAAAAGGCGGGAAGTTTAGTTTAATGTTGGGGACAAAGTACTTGTTCACTTGCGCAAGGAACGTTTCCCGAAGGGGGAATATAAAAAACTGAAGTTTAAAAAGATTGGCCCCTGCAAAATTCTTCGCAATTTTTCTGCCAATGCTTATGAGATACAGTTGCCGCCAGGGATAGGCATTTCACCCATCTTTAATGTGGCAGATCTGTTTCCTTACACTGCCAATCCTGAAGACGATGGGGCAGCAAGGCCAGAATGGGACACCCAAGTTAACAAGGATTCTTGGTTGAGGAAAATGCCTGCAGCGCAGCCCCTTGAGATCGAGGGTATCCTCAACACACAAGTAGCCAAGCGAACGTGCATGAAAGAATATTTACAGTACTTGGTCAAGTGGAAGAACCGTCCTATTGAGGACAGTTCCTGGCTTGACGCAGCATAGATCCAGAAAGCTGGCTATTCAGTGGATGATCTCATGGAGCGGAGCCATGACTTTTTGTTACCCCAGGAGCCTGATGCAGGAGCATCCGACTCAGGGTAGACAAACAACATCAGGTTTTGTCTTTTGGTGATATGAGAGATTTTGACAGGTCTTTGAACCTGTAAATGGTTAATTTGTTTTAGATGACTGTTTACAATTAGGGAGTTTTTAATTAAGTAGTGTAGCTGACTTTTTATTTTTATCAAGAATTTGTAGGAGGGTTAGTTGGCTATTTCCTTTTCATTATTTGACAGAAAAATTAAAAACAATAGTTAAATGTAACTGAATTCCTGACAGTTTCCAACGAGTAACTACCCAGTCTCCTATCGAGTTACAAAAGGGAGAAGGGTGCATTTTGTACGGGTTCTGAAAATTTGTTAAGGAAGAGAAATAGGAAAGAAAACAAAGTTTAGTCCTACAAACCATTTGTATCACATAACTGTGTTAAATTGCTCTCAGTTATAGGAATTGAAAGTATTCACAGTTTCATTCAGAAAACAGTGTTTAATTATTTTGTTCCTCGAAAAGCGAAATGCTACATGTATTATTGGAGATATAACAGTCACGGAGTTTTGTTCCAAACGGAATTGAAAGAGCCTACAGGCCGCCGAAGTCGGAGTAACATACACAAACGAGCATCACATTTGAAGAAACAACAAACGAAAGAAATTACAACTGCGAAACATCTACAGGTAACACATTTGTCGAACTGTGTTTTCCCAAATCAATCGAAAGTAACAAGAACAAAAGAATTTATTTTAAACTGCATATATTAATTAAACAGCCGATTCAATATACCAGTCCCAGTCCTGTAGACTACAGGACACTTAAATTACATAGCATCATTGAAAATTGTAAACGCTGGGAGGGTTTTAAAACCCAAACCCTGCAACGACTGAGCAAGGGTTCGGAACGTGCAACGAAAGCACAGTCAGGGTTTCAAACCCGAAAATTTTCTGCTAATAATATTATTCCAGAGTGACAGAGACAGATGAAAGCAAGGGACGACAGAGTAGACACAAAATAACCCTAACGTTTCTCTGAGACACAACTGAGATAAGTAAAAACAAGTTCGCCTGTGAGGTGTAACGAAATTCAGTGTGAAGAGAGGGTCGTAACAGAGAATGATCCTACCCATTGAAAATTGAAGGGCCACAGCAAATCGAGTCGAAAATACGAACAGCCTAGAAGGGTTGTTTCACCTGCACGAAAAATTGGAGAGGTCAGTCTTGAAGACCTGTAAAACCGCGCCCATAATACGGGAAAACCAAAAAGGAGAGAGGCTAATCGTTACCTGGGGAAAAGGCCAAACACGCCAAGCAATTGTTGACTTGGAAAACTGGTTGAATCCACCGAAGCCTGCTCACGAGGAGCCCAGGGTTTAGGCAGAGAAGCAAAACTAGAGAACGTTAAAACATAGAGGAATAACTTACCTTTTTCCAGTGCGCACATAGTTGAGTAAGCTGGAAAGAAGCCGGCGGAACCAACCTGTGAGTGAAAGACAACGAGTTACAGTCAGACGAGGAATCCACAGCTAGAAAATAAAAACCTACAGAGTTTGCAATTTTGACTCACAGCGCATAGTAGGAAAACAGTGACAGAACCAAAAATCCAACCAGCATAGCGCCATCGTTACAAACACCGGAGGATAGAAAAGAAGTCAGGAATCGTAGAGCTGAAAGACTCACAGTAATTTTTTCAGAGATCACCGGAATGGAAACCCTCGTATAGCAGCCACAGAACGAAAACAAATGAATCGGATGAAAATTTTTTACCGATAAGAGTGCAAAACTCGAGGGAGAACAAAAGATTGTGGAAATCGGTCGACAGGACGGTGTAATTACATTATAGTTAATTGCCAAGTACAAAGATCAGCTGTTACAGACCTCACGAAAGGTGGAAGGCCCGAGAATATCTACTGAGACATTAATGCGGAGCGACGTGTAAACCAGAACCAGAATTGGTTGACACGTCACAAAGAAACTTTTGGTATTGGCACATTTGACATTTCATATTGTTTTATTGCTTGCTAACCTAGCTGTGGGTTGGCGCCCCATCAGATCGATGGCGGTCCAGTACAAGAATGCCATATAATGAAATGTTGTGTGGCAGAATTAAATCTACGATCTAGTATAAAATTGTCAGAGCGTGAGGTTATTTGTGGTTGAATACAGCGAATTAAGACTGTTGATTCGAACCTACAGTGAATGAATCAACAGTTTCTCAAAGTTGGAGGTATCGTAGAAATACATTATGGTGGATCGATTAAATAACGGTGTAGTGATGGCTTCTTTAATACAGAGGTATTGTATTGAAGGAAAGTTAGAAGCGGAATTATTTGCAAGAGCACCGAGGAGTTAGAAACCATGAATTGAAGGATCCGTTCGGAACAGCAGAGGCGGGTTTCTATGGAACCATGCAAAGGAACCCTGAGATGAAGGCGAATGGAAAGCGGATGATGTAGGTTCGAATGAGAAGGTAAAGCATGTGATGATGTTAAAAACTGAGTGTAGAATGGTGAATTAGAAGTGCAGTGGAAGTTAAGTGAAGGTATGGAACTAGAGTTTAAATGAAATGGAACTTTATTTACATTGAATTCATATATATGTGGCCGAGGGTTGTAAATACTATGTAAATGGTATTGCAACATTACATTGCCTAGGTTTTAAAATTCCATTCCGAAAGGGTTTTTAAATCTTGTTTAAACAAGTCAAACTAGTTTTAGTTTCTTTTGGATATATATATATATATATATATATATATATATATATATATATATATATATATATATATATATATGTCGACATTGAGGTGGCGCAGCGAAAGCATGGGCCCATAACCCACAGGTCTTAGGATTGAGTTCAAGTTTATGAATCTATATTTTGACACAAAATTTTGAGGTTGTAGGTTCATTTTGTAAAATGATAGGTGAATCTGCTTATGGTGGGTTCACTATTTTATCAAGTGGTATCAGAGCGGGAAAATATTTCCTGTAGAAAGAGGAGTTTGCAGACAAAGAAGGAAGAGGTACAGTTTTGTGAAAATTTGTAAGCTTGTGGTTTTTATTTCATTTTGTGGAGGTAGCAGCAGGGGAAGGTGAGAAGATTCCAGAAACCTAGAGCAGGAGTGCTCAATGGTTCCACAGGAGAGAACCAGAGAGATTCCTAAAGACTAAGCTCAGGAGAAAAGCTTGGTGAGGTGTCTGGTAGCAGGGATGACTTTTTATTGTAGAGGTTTAGTTGCAACTCACAATGGACAATTCCACAGAGGATGTGGGTAGAATTTTTCAGGATGTTGCTACAGGAAGATCACAAAGAGCAGTTCCACAATGATGTGGGTAGAATTTCTGACAGATGTAGAAGACATATGACCAGGAGGTCAGAATTATTTTGTGCCTTGTGAGTCTGATGCAGGGGAATATGAGCTGATCTGAATTCAAATTCAAATCTGAAACTGAAGAGGTGGTTATGCAAACCTTTATGCAAACTAGGGAAAAAATTAGTAAAACCGATTCTTGATCCTTGTAAGACATATAAAAGAGAAGCCTGTATTGTGTGAGAGGGGGGCGAGAATGCATACAATGTAATCGACAAAGAATGTGTGACTAAGGCTGCAATGCCTTAGATTGTAACTGAGTTTTGTATATAATAGAAATATATGCGTGATGTGGATTTCTGTGTATCTGTGTGTTCGAAGATGTTTTGTTTATGATTTAGATTTACAAGTTAAAATGTCATGTTATGATATTTCATGATCGACCATCGATCACTATAAGGATCGATGGCGGTCTACTGCAAGAACGCCATAGAATGAATTTTTCTGTGGCGGAATTAAATCTCTGATCCAGTATAAAATTGTCATAGCGTGAGGTTATTTGTGGTTGAATACAACGAATTAATACTGTTGATTCGAACCTACAGTGAATGAATCAATAGTTTCTTAAAGCCGGAGGTATCATAGAAATACATTATGGTGGATTGATTAAATAATGATGTAGTGATGGCTTCTTTAATACGGTGGCACTGTATTGAAGGAAAGTTAGAAGCGAAATTATCTGCAAGAGCACTGAGGGGTTAGAAATCGTGAATTGAAGGAATTTTCAAAAACTATATACTCATTTGTCCTGAGTTATTTTTTTAGCTTGGCTAATCCACCTTACTGATAAGCCAAGATTGAGTTGTTTGGAAAATCTAATTCACTAACCTATCAGTAGTAAATTGAAAAATAATTAGTCATGATTAGGTTTTATGACTAACTAGAAGTGTGTTTCTTAGGAGTGGCATTTGAGCTTGCACACTTTCATACTTTGTTTCTCTTTTTTGGTATGGGGTTGTACCTTTCTTGTTTTCACACTGCCCTCTTTTCTATCTTCTATTTTTTTTGTATTTTTTATTTTTATAACTTTGAATTCAATGATGGATGTAATATTTACAATGAGAAAAAATAAAAAAGCTTCAAACTGGTTCAATCAAGAAAAATAATGTTTGAGCGTCCTGCCATTGACAGGACCTCCAAAGAGTTCAGTTCCATTGACTTCCTACAAGAAATAAGCATTTTTACCAGCAGTAGAATGAATAATATAAGGGCCCATCCACAAGTTATTGAATTTCCCATGTTTGGCCTTATCTTCTCTCCTGGAATCCCACTTTAAAACTTTGTCAGGAATGTTGAAATTACTGGCTTTTGTCCTTCTATCAAACAGCTTCTTGATGCTTTCCTACTTTTGTAATGCTCTGTTGTAGACTTCCTCTATGGTTTGTTGAATATGTATAGTCTGATTGATTCTTCTTGTCATATCATTATCCTCAGACTGTATTTCTTGGATCAGCTTCATGACTGGCACTCCTAGACTAGTTGGAAAAATTGCATCTGCTCCATAAACAAGCTGGTAGGGTGACATTCCAATTGATTTCTTGAGTGTTAATCTGTCAGCCCAAAGAGAATGTACTAGCTTTGTGTGCCATGATTTCTTATTGTCTTCCAGCAACTTCTTTATTATATTTACCAAACTCTTATTTGAGGATTCTGCTAGCCCATTACCTTGAGGGTAATAAGCATTAGAATGACCCATTGTAATATGATATTTTTAACACAATCAACCATCTTTTTGGATCCAAATGCAGCAGCATTATCAGTGATAATATTCCTAGGGTAGCCAAATCTAGATAGGATATGACTTTCAAGGAATTTTATGATGGCAGAATCAGTGGCTAGCCTGGAAGGGATGGCTTCTATCCATTTGGTAAAAAATTATGTTGCAGTGAGGATCCATCTATGTTGGGCAGATGAGGCTAGATGGATTTCTTCTATGAATTCTAGACCCCACTATTGGAAAGGAGCTTCAATAGTGATCAGAGGCAAGGGTAAGGGAAGCAATTTTCTTTTGCCTTCAAAGAGTTGGCATTTATGACGGGAAATAATCATTTTATGGACATCTTGAAAGAGGGTGGGCCAATAGTAACCAACTCTAAGGATTTTATTGGCAGTTGTATTCCAATAGAGGTGGCCTCCACATTCTCCTTCATGAAATTCATGCTTGATCTTATCTGCATCATTCTCAGGCAAACATTTAAGCAATAATCCACTAGCATTTTTCCAATATAGACATTTGTCCAAAATGCAGTAGTTTACAGCTTTCAACTTTAAAAATATTTCCTTTGTCTTAGATAAACCAGGAGGTGTATTAAAATTGAGCAAAACATATGAAATATCAGCATACCACGATGAAAACAGAAAATGATCTTCAATAATGGGAGTTGAAAACTCCTCCTGTTCATCTAATGCGTTTATCATGTTTATATTAAGAGCTTCAAAATTAGACTCAGCCATTAATCTTGCTAGTCCTTGGCCTTTTATGAGCTTAGTGGGCTTGATCTCTAAATCATATTAAAGTATCACAACAATCCACTTTCCTCTTTTGCCATCTGGGTCCTGGGTTAGAATATCTTTCACAACTGAATTTGGCACAAATGCAATTATGTGGGAGTGTAAAATGTAAACTCTGAAGTCCTTTAAGGCTTTGACCAAAGAAAAGGCTTTCTTTTCCATGATGTTGTAATTCAGAGGCACATCTCTCAATGCCTTACTAAATAATGCAATTGGCTGCTCTTGTCCCTTCAAGTTTTTCTGTAATAGGACAGCATCCACTGTGTGTTTTGATGCAAATGAAAAAATGAAAAAATCTTTTGAAAGGTCAGGACTAATAAGAACTGGTGTTTTGGTTAATGCTTGTTTTACCAGCTCAAAAGATTTATTTGCTTCTAAGGTCCATTTAACTCCTTGTTCCTTTTTCAGCATGTTTGTAATGTTTGTAAGGAGTTCAGCTAGATTGGGTATGAACCTTCTCAAGAAATTAATCTTCCCAATGAAAGATTGAAGTTCCTTGATTTTTCTTGGATGGCTGATTTCCAATATACCATCAATCCTCTTCAGGTCTATCTTTATCCCCTCTTCTGATATGATGTGTCCAAGTAGTTTTCCTTCTTGGAGACCAAACATTGTTTTCTTTGGATTCAAAGATAACCCATAATTTTTGCATTTCTCAAAGACTTTTCTCAAGTGTTCTAGGTGCTCTTCATCTATTTTGGAAAAAATAGTGATATCATCAAGGTAATTAATAATGAAGTAGCCTAATTATTCTGAGAATGAAATATCCATGGCTCTCTGAAATTTAGCACCAGCATTCATTAAACCAAAGGGCATTTTCACATACATGAAAGTGCCCCAAGGTGTAGTAAAGGTTGTCTTGAGTTGATCATCAGGATGTACTAAAATCTGATTGTACCCTGAGAAGCCATCTAGCAAAGAAATTCTTTTAGAACCAACTACCCTTTTTAAAATGTGATCCATCTTGGGTAAAGGGTAGTTGTCCTTCAACGAGGCTCTCTTTAAGTCCCTAAAATAGATACAAAGACTTATTTCTCCTATATTTTTCCCAACTGACACAATATTAGACACCCACTCTGAATATCTAATAGGGACTATAATTCTAGCATCAAACATTTTCTTAATTTTCTTCTCAACCAGGGGTAATTGGACAAGGTTTATTCTGCGCAATTTTTGTCTATAGGGCTTTTGGTTTTCCTTGAGGGGTATCTTATGCTGAATTATCTCTGTGTCATAGGATTTTAGATCCTCATAACTCCATGCAAATACATCAGAAAATTCCTTAAACAACTCAATGTATTTCAGCTTGATGTGAGCTGGAAAGGTTTTAGACAGTTTGATCATTTTTGGTTTTTGTTCACTGCCTATGTTACACTCTTCAATTTCAGTTTCAACAGGTTCCAGTTTTGGTTTTTTGGAAACATCATTGAAATCAAACAACTCTTCTAATGGGACCAGTCCCTTTGGCAAGCTTTGAGTATTGGATTGCAGTGTTTCTAAGTCTTCTTTTTCTAAATTTGCACTAACTTATGTCATATGTTCACGTTTATTAGCTAACATATTTATCTCAGCAATGTGTGGAGACTTTTCTTATTCATCCAGCAGATGTTTCTTCCATAGGACAGTCTGATTCATAATCTGAATCTGAACTTGGTAGCTCAAATTCATTTCTGGACTGTAGGAAGTCTTCTATTTGTTTATCTCCATCAAACACCTGCCAGTATTTCTCAGTGTCTGGGACAGATGCTCTAAATTTGACTTGGGTGATTCATTGTTTGGTTCCATAAGGTGTTAGACAAGTTCTAGTAGCAAAGGCTAAACCATTGGTAGAGATATTTTGGTTTCTTGGGACAAAGATAAGTTGGGATTCATCAAATTTTTTTAATAATTCAATGACATCATCTATATAGGCACTAATTCTGGGATGTTTGACACTATATTCCCCATTCACTTTCCTAACAATCAACTCCGAATCCCCAAGAACTTTTATCCTTTTGGCCCCTAATTTCCTCAATAAGTGTAGGCCCAAAAGGAGGGCTTCATACTCAGCTATGTTATTGGAACATGGAAAATTTAATCTGCAGGAATTCCATTTAGTATGATTTTTCTCATTGTTATGCATCCAAATGTCTGCTCCTGCATTATTCTTAGTGCAAGATCCATCAAAATTCATACTCCAAAGAGGATTGTTTTCAGGATTACTAGTTTGACTAGTATCCTCTTTATCTTGGGTGCTTTTAGATTGTTCTTGGAAATCAACATCATATTGAAATTGGTTTAGTTCCTCATGTTCTTCATCATGTTGAGGATTCTTCTCTTGAATCTCAATATTGAAAACTAAAGGATGACTGTTTTGTGGCTCTAGACATGTGATCAGTTTGCAGTGATTTTCTGATTTGACCAACTGTTTTGACCCTTTTGTCATGTCTTTCTCCTTTTCTATGTCTGCCACTATATTACAGTGAGAAGTGGCCACCAAATTAGTTAAGGTTTCCTTCTCATAAAATATTTCATGATTGAAAAGAATAAATGAGTCAAGGCTTGTATGCACAGAATAAAGAGGAGAGTTTTTTGGTCTCTCTTGGCTGCTAACCATGTATTGCATATGATATTTCCTATAAATTCTTCCAGTTTGATTAAATACAGGGATGGTAGCATATGTCATATCCATTTTCATTGTTCCTTGTAACTTAGCTCCCCAAGACCTTGATAACAACATACCATACTTGGGGGGGACATCAGCCACTATAATATCCATCACTAAACACTTGGCTGGAATTTGTGCTAAGTTTACACAGAGGTCTTTGATCAAACCTAAACATTTCACTCTATTGGAGTCAAAGGAGTATAGATCTTTGTATGGTCTAGTGATTTCAAGGCCTAGACTCTCCATTACTGCTTTGGGCACTAAGTTGTGAGAGGCCCCTGAATCATACATGGAATTGTGTAAAATTTTGTCATGAATTTTCAAACTAGCATAAAAAGGAGGAACTGGCCCTTCTTCGTATTTTCCTTCAATATTGGGACCAAATAAAAGCTCTGGTTGATCATCATTGAGGTTGACAGCTTTATTATTTTATTCTATGTTGAAGGCTTTCAAAATTTGTGATCTATATACATCTTGGGTGACTAATTCAGTGAGGGGAACAGGTATTTTGAACTTGGAAATTTCTTGTTCCAAACTAAAAGGCATCTGAGCTTTTACAATGTTTGTTTCAACATTATTAATCACCACTTTATCAGCAATATCAGCTTACTGATTTCCTCTATTTACATTGGTCAAAATTGTTTTAATAGGAGCACTAGCTGAGGTGCTAACGCTGCTAAGGTTTGCACTCTGATTTTCATTGATTTGAGTGCCTCTCTCTTTGTCTTTATCAAAATTTATAGCCACTGTTTTGTCTTTTTGTTTAATTCTTTTGGGTTTGTTCATAGTGCTGTTTTTTACAGAGTTTTTAGAGGTTTTAGTTTTGGGAGTTTACTAATTCTTTTTACTCCTAAGGTCATATTGTTTTGGAGTCTCTATGATGACATTTTCCATCTCTTGATAATAACTTTCATCTTCCATTCTTCCATCATCATAGGGTGTATATAAACCTTGTTTTCTAGTGTAAGGAACATTAAAATAATCATTGTGTACCCCCAACATGTTTATGTCATCTTTCTCTGTTTTTTCAATTGTTTCTTCAACCTCACTTACATAGTTTTGATGAAAAGGAGGAATAATCTCCTGATTAGAGTGTCTTGATCTATTTTAAGGTCAGTTTCTCCTAAAATTTTGATTTTGATTTTGAGATTGACTTCTGTTTTGGGGAGCTGATTGGCTTTGGCTAGCTTGTGTTTTCTCAAGTATGCTCATTTTTTTCATCATCTCCTCCATCATTCTTTCCATCTTTGAGTTAGATGTGGAAGGTGCAGATTCCTACCTAAATGATACGTTCTTCTCATTCCTCATTCTTGCTCTTTTCTCCATTAGATTAACTTCCACAGCAAGAGCTCCTTTTTGCATGTCCTCTAGAGTTAGAGGGTCTCTTTGTCTCAGTTGATAAGCCATTTCAGGATCAAATCCTTCAGGAAACTTGTTCAAAGCTGAGCCTTATGGAGGCTTCAATTCCGGGGGCAGGGCATTATACACACTATTGAATCTAGTGCAATAATTTTGGACACTTTTCTCAGTGTTTCTTTTGAGGTTATTATAATCTACAAGTATTTGGAGAGGGTTTTTCTTAACTTCCCATTTGTTTAGGAATAGTTGATGGAGGGCTTGAAGGTCATTGATACTATTAGGGGTTAAGCCTTTAAACCATTTCCTTGCTTCTCCCCCTAAACTTTGAGCAAACAATCTAAGCTTGATAATTTCATCATCAATCTCATTTCCATCGAAATAGTCATTCATCTTGTCCACATGTTGTGAAGTAGCAGTAGCACCACTGGCATCATGCAAAGGTATCTTGGACTGATAGTCTTATGGAAGATTAACTAAATGTAAATGGAGGACTAGAGGGGCATACCATGTTGCCATGATAGGAGGTTGTGGAAAAAGTGGGGGGTTTACAGGTGGAGGATGTAAGATGGGAGGGGGTTGATGAAATGGTGAAGTTTTTACAGTGGAGGTATGGGTAATAGATAAGGATGGACCAGCAAGAGATTGTTGAGCAGATCTAGGATGAGAGAAACCAAAATTATCAAGGAAATGTAAATCAGATGGAGTAGTTTCTCTGCTACCAGGATGTTCACCTCTATCTTGGGATGAAAGTGAAGGCTCTAAATCTATCTAATCTATATCATCAAGTGACCTAGTTCTAAATGGATTTCTTAAGTCAACTTGTGAATCGTGTAGAGCTATAAGGTTTTCAGGAACGGAATTAGCTCTATGGAGTGGTCTGAAAATAGTTGAATTTTTGGCCTTAGGAGACTTCCTAAGTATTATTTTAGGATTATCAACTATCTCTAGTGGATTTGGGTTAGGATGGCTCCTATTATGGATTCTTCTAGAAGCCACTATGCTAATTTTTTAGACTAAACAACAAGAAAAGTTTAACCAAATATGACAGTATTTAGGAGGCTAACTGATCTTTGGCAAGAAAAATTTAATCTTTAAAGTTTTTTAACTGATTTCTTATAATGTTATGATGATAATGGGTTTCCCAGTGGAGTCTTAAGGTCTTTTTAAGATTGTGGAGTCACCAGGTGGAAATTTTTAGCTTTTTTGGAGGTAAAATGTTTTATGGTCCACCACCATGTTTATTTAAAACCAATCTGAAATATTTTTGGGTTTTCTGAGTTTTTTCAGTCCAATGGGTTCTAAGAGTGTCCTAAAGCTGTTTCAACACTTAGCTACGGTGATGAGACAAAGATAGTTTACTCTTATGGCTTAGTTACATGATGCCTTCAAGGTTTGGTAAGCTATATGA
This sequence comes from Pinus albicaulis, assembly GCA_034641835.2. Classification (NCBI taxonomy): domain Eukaryota; kingdom Viridiplantae; phylum Streptophyta; class Pinopsida; order Pinales; family Pinaceae; genus Pinus; species Pinus albicaulis. The sequence goes on from MU968363.1 coordinate 16,198,501, forward strand.
GAATCCTAAGAGTTACTTAGTTTTTCACTGATTCAAATAAGTCCTATCATGATTACCAATTGCTTTGGTAGTGCTTGAAGAGAGCTCCTTATACTGCATTGAATGCTGAGTGTTGTGTTTCAAGGATTTACTCAGAACTCCCCAGCAGAGTCGCCAAAATGTTAGGTCTGGTGGCTCAACTGGCTAACACAACAAATGTTCTTGAATCAAGGGTTTTTCCTAAGGTCCTAAAGGTATCTAGGATGAATTTTACTTAGAAATCCCCAACGGAGTCGCCAGAAATGTTAGGTCTCTGTAATTTGCAAGATTGGAAAATACAAATTGCAAAGCCTACATATGAACCACTTTGGGATTCAAGGATCTAGCCGTCCTGAATCCAGAGAAGGATCTCTCTTGTAAGTGCAAAGATTGATTTATCGTTAAGGCTTTTAGGTGTGATTTTAGGCTATTTATTAAGAAAAATGGTATTTGTTTGTTTGTTTGGTCAAGGTATGATCTTTTATTAGATGGAATATGGAAAAATGAAATAGTTCAAAAGGTGAAGATGCAAGTATATTGAGAAGTATTAAGCAAATAGGATTAGCATGAAACAACTTAAAACCATTGGGAAATGGAGTCATAAAATGTTTAATTGTGCAACAACTACAAGAGTGGTCCAAGGGGCAAGTCATCTATATCAAAAAATCCTTTAGATTAAATAATGGAATGGAACAGTAAAGTGTTGTGAAGGTTGAAAAATCCAACAATTTCAATGAGGATTTGTTAACTTTCCAAACAAGAAAAGCCTTTTTAAGTAACTGCTTAAAACCAACCAAAGACAGGGCTAACCATAAACTTCTTTGGACAAGCTTGTATTAAAGCTAACTTATCAGACAAACAATCCAATAATCCACATGAATACTTTCGGAAGGGATGAAAACAGATAAGAAAACAAAGTGCAGCTGAAGATCAAGTCAGATGCATTAAAATCTAGGCCTTCTTTCAGCATACTCTTAAGGAAACCTTCAAAACAACCTTTGAAGAAAAACTAGAAGACATGGAAAACCATAAACTTTCTGTAGGTTTTAACCCTGAATAGAAATTATCTACACATGAATCTTATAACAGAAAATAAACAATAGTGAGAGCATAAAACATAAAATAGATAAACACAGAGATTTTTCCCTGGATCCCAAATTGGGACGACCAGCTTGATTTTTCATTATATTCCTTTTAGTGTTACAACACATATATATACATGCCGAAGCATACAAAAACCCCAATCCATTAACCCTGGATTAGAACATAACCGTAGTTCCCTTGACCGGATCTACAAAATACCAGGGGCCGAAAACCATCGTACCCCAAAACCATGTGCAAAATCATGCACAAAACATGGGTGGGTCCGCCTATGAGTGGGTCCGCACACCAAACAAATTTTCGTCGGGGCGCTGCCCCAGACCCCAACAATCAGGGTTGCCTCCCCCCTTGTGACCCCCCTGCTACACCCTGCGCAATGTACAGCACGTGGGGCTAGTCGTGGAAAGAATATAAAACATACCCAACATTCTCCCACTTGTTGTTTTCTTTCCACAGGGGGCCACAGGAGAGCTTAGTCATTGGGCCAATTCTTCAACACCCATTGTTTCTATACACCAAGAGAACTTCTAAGTGATACTTCGTCCAATACATCTACCATGTTCTTCAAAGTGTCACCTTTCTATATATACCCTTTTAGCCTCAACCATATATCCCTAGCAAAGTGATATTGAACATCAATGTGCTTTGTCTTTGAATGGTAACGGGGGCTATTAGCCAAGAAAATTTCACTTTGGCTATCCGCAGTCCTATCCCCTTAGCTTGTTGTACCAACCCCATACTTGAACAGAATCTCTGCAACCAAACTGCTTCCTTGCTTGCATGAGTGGCTGCTATGTATTCTGCCTTTGTAGTTGAAAGCGCCACTACAGACTGTATTTTACTCATCCAACTGACTGCACCTCCAAATAGGCTAAACACATACCCACTTGTAGATCTTCTTTGGTCCAGATCTCCAGCCTAGTCTGCATCAACAAAACCATGAATTTCCAACATTATTTCTAATCCTAGTCTTCCTTGGTAGCACAATCCATAATCACTAGTGCCACGTAAATATTTGAAAACCCGCTTCACTGTTGTCCAATTCTCCTTCCCTGGGTTTGACATAAACCTGCTCAATACTCCCACTGCATGTGCAATTTCTGGTCGAGTACAGACCATTGCATACATCAGGCTACCCAATGCACTTGCATATGGAACACGGGACATATCCTCCTCTTCTTCTTGTGTCTTGGGACACTGTTCAGCAGACAACTTTGCACCTACAGGAATAGGAACACTCATAGGTTACTTTCCTGCATATTGAACCTGTTAATATAGTCTCGACATACTTCCTACGGTTTAACCAAGCTTCCTCTTTTCCCAATCTCTCTTAATTTCCATGCCCAAAATATATTTTGTAGCACCAAGATCCTTCATGTTGAATTTGGAGAACAATTGGGTCTTCAAATCTTGGATAATTTCTTTGTCATTTCCAATCAACAACATGTCATCCACATACAAGACCAAATAAATAACACAATCACCAATTAATTTAAAATAAACAAAGTGATCCTCCTTGCTTCAGGTGAAGCCAAGTCCCCGTATATAGGTATCAAATTTATGATACCACATCCTTGGTGACTATTTTAACCCATACAAAGACTTCTTTAACCTGCATACTAGTTCTTTCTTCCCCTTCACCATAAAGCCTTCAGGTTGTTTCATGTAGATCTCCTCTTCTAGATCCCAGTGAAGAAATTTTGTCTTCACATCCATCTATTCTACCTCAAAATAAAATGCAGAAGCAATAGATAAAAGTAATACAATAGAAGTAACTTTGGAAACAGGAGAAAAAAATATCACCAAAATCAATTCCAAGCACCTAGGAATAACCTTTTGCTATCAATTGAGATTTTTATTTTTCCACCTTGCCTTCTACATTCATCTTCTTCTTAAACACCCATTTTCTCCCAATGGGCTTCCTTCCATATGGAAACTCCACTAGATCCCATGCCTCATTTTTATGTAAGGATGCCATTTCATCAACCATGGCCTCCTTCCAGAGTTTTCCATCCTTTGAATCTACTGCCTCCCTGATGGTTCTGGGATCATCATCAGTTATAGTTAAAGCAAAATTTGAACAGAAATCAAATGGACTATACCTTTCTAGTTGTCTTCTTTCCCAAACTAATCTTCTCACAGCTGGATTTTGTGGCTCTTCCTCTTCTTAGTCATCTTCTGTTGTAGAGTCTGATTCATCCTCCTTTAGCTCAAACTCTATCTTCTCAGGTTCCTTTGGTATGACTTCATTTTTAACAACATCTTTCACCTCTATAAACACCACATCTCGATTGTACACAACTTTCCTTGCTTCCGGGTTCCAAAGCTTGTAACCCTTTAAACCATCTTTATACCCAATAAAGATGCACCTTTCAGATTTATTATCCAACTTGTTCCTTTTCTCCTTTGGAACACGTACATATGAATCACATCTAATTACCCTCAGATGTGAAAGAGAGGGTTTCTTACCAATCCATACCTCACGTCTAGTCTTATCCTTCAACTCTGATGAAGGTGATTTGTTAACCAGGTAACATGCAATCTCCACTTATTCTGCCCAGGATTCCTGTCCTAACCCAGTACCATTGAGCATGCTTCTTGCCTTTTCCATCGGTGTTGTTCATTCTTTACCGCAATCCATTTTGTGAGGTGTGTATGGAGTAGTCTTGTCTGTTATACCACACTTCTTACAAAACTCTTCAAATTCCTTCTTGCAGAACTCCCCACCATTATCTGTCCTCAACACCTTTATCTTCTTCTCTGTCTGGTTTTCCACCAAAGCCTTAAAGTCTTTAAATCTTTCAAAGACTTCATATTTCTTCCTCAAAAAATATATCCATGTATTCCTTGAGAAGTCATCTATGAATGAAACATAGTACACAGACTTTCCTAGTGATGGAATTGACACAGGTCCAAACATATCACTGTGCATAAGTTCTAATATCTTGTTCGCCCTCTTAGCACCAGAAGGAAAACTCACCCAATTCTACTTCCCATATACACAATGTTCACAGAAATCAAAATCCAGAGAGAAATTAGACATACCTTCTCGCCACCATTTCCTATAAATTATCAAAGCCTTCTCTCCAATATGTCCAAGCCTTTGATGCCATAGCATGGTCTTTTCTCCGAGGAGATAGCTAGGATTTACGCTCACTTTGGGAACCATACATTTATTACACCCATCAATAATAGTGCTACCTTGTAGCTTGTACAGAGTTCCAATCCGAACTCCCCGCATTAATACCAGTGCTTCCCGAACCATCTTGTAGGCATCTTTCTCGAACACTGTTTTTACACCTGCATCATCCATATTGCTTACAGAAAACAGATTTCTGGACAATGCAGGAATATGCAGAACACCAGGAAGTGTTCTAATCCTTCCACCTTGCAACTTCAACTTGACCTTTCCACGTCCAACGATTCTAGCCTTCCTATCATCCCCTAGGAAGACATCACCACCATCATATTTCTCATATTCGCAGAACCACTCCCTATGGGGAGTGAAGTGAAAGGATGCACTTGAGTCAATCAACCATGACTCATGATCTACATGTGTACTTGAAGAAGAAGCCAAATACACATCCCCACCTTCTAATAAAGTCAGTTTTCCTCTAGAGAACATCATGAGATCTCTTTCCTTTCTTAAGAGCGTTAGATCTGCAGTCCTTTTTGTAGTGCCCTTCCTTTCCGCATTTCCAGCACACCTTTACAAAATTTCCAGGAGATTTAGATCTCCCTCTAGATTTATATCTCCCACTCGAAACCTTATTATTTTTTCTTTTTTGGGACCTTCCTCATACAGATAAGCCATCTCCATTCTGACCCTCCATATTTCTCCATCTCATTTCCTCCAACAACAAGGCTACGACAATGTCATCAAAATTCAAGGTAGTTGTATTGCTACATATTGCAATAACCAGACTGTCCCACAAGTCTAGTAGAGAACACAACAAATTGATGCACTTATCTTCATCTAATATTTTAATATCAACAGATGAAAACTGACTTACCACAGTATTGAAGGCATTCAAATGTTCTGTCAGTGAGTCTCCATTCTTCATCCTCAGGTTATATAGCTTTTTCAGCAGGATCAATTTATTCACCAGAGACTTAGATTGGTACAAAGTCCCTAGCTTGTCCCACAAGGTCTTCATCGTAGCTTCCCCAGATACATTCAACAATACGAATCTGAGAATCTAAGACACACAGCCATATTGTGCTCTTAGCATTTCGATCAGTTCTTCCGATCTTCATCGGACATGGTTGTTGGTTTAGTACTGAATCTACCACCAGTCCACTAATATTTATTTATCCACCGACGGAATCCTCCACTCTTGAGCTTCCACAACTCAAAACTCTAACCATTAAATTTCTTGATCTCTATCTTTCTACCGCTCGCTATCTTCTTTCTTTGCATGAATCGATCCATGAGATCTCCCTCTGAACGGGGGTCTACCTCGGGCCAGGAGCAAAAAACCCTCGAGCGAAAAGGCGTCCTTGAAGCCTAAGACTCAAATACTCACATGTATGAACCCTGAACAGCAAGTATCTACACACGAATCTTAAAAACATAAACTAAACAATAGCGAGAGCATAAAACATAAAATAGATATACACAGAGATTTTCCCCTAGATCCCAAATTGGGACGACCATCTTGATTTTTCATTATATTCCTTTTAGTGTTACAACACACATATATATACATGCTGAAGCATACATAAACCCCAATCCATTAACCCTGGATTAGAAAATAACCGTAGTTCCCTTGACCGGATCTACAAAATACCAGGGGTCGAAAACCATCGTCCCCCAAAAACGATGTGCAAACTCATTTCTAAAACATGGGCCAGATCCCGCCTATAAGGTGGTCGCACACAAACAAATTTTGCGACGACTGCCTGGACCCCAACGAGTGGAGGCACCTCACCTTGTGACCCTGCGCACCCGGTAGCGCACAACGTGTGGGGCTAGTTGTGGAAAGAATATAATACATACCCAACACTTTCCTAGTTCAAATCTACTTAGCATGTATTGAAAATATCATTCAAGAACTTCCTTTCAAGATTTTCACATCAAGACATGGACTAACCAACATTCCCTGATATGTTCACACCTAAATTTAGTCATTCTTAAACACACAATTGGAAGAAAACATAGAGATAAAGCTTATCAGTAAGAGTAGGGTACCTTTAACAGTAAATCCTAGCTCTATAATTGTTGTTCTTTATTAGAGAAAGATGAAAAAAATGGCATACATGAAAGGAAAACAAATAATAGTAAGAGGTACTTCACCAATGATATAGACTAGGATCCCAAAAACCAGCTTGTATATTGATTGACAATCCAATTACACACTTCAAGTCCAATGTTTCATTATAGCAACAATTTCTCTTCTTAGCCTAACTTCTTTAATAACTTAACAGAGCTTCAGAGCTTCAGAGTTTATTTACATTCAAAAATGATTCGATAAAGCAACTATTACATCAGAAATCCAATAACAAACCTTATCTCATCTTCTACAGAAGTATTTATAGAAGAAATGAGGAGGTGGGATCAAAGAAAATATCTCTAAGTTCAATTAATACAAGTTAATGCTTCTCGGCCCTTGAGGGGCTCAATGGAGAAGTTTTCTGATATTTTCCATGTATTAATTGATTTTCATTAAGTCTTAAGCATGATGGGCGGATTTTTTCGACTTTAAAACTTCTTGAGGTAAGTTAGCAATAATTCTGGTTTCTTTGAACAAAATATCACTAACTGAGGCAATAACGCTTCCTTATTCTGATTTATGGAGAGATGCAGGTGGAAATTTGGTAGCTGAAAAGGATTCAATTAGCCTCTGATGTGGTGGTGGAGGCCCTTCAGACTGATATAACTCTTTGTTTATTGATAAAACACTTTTAATTTTCTTTACTCTGTGTCTTAGGCCTAATCAAGCCTTGATCTTTATTTCCGGTATTTATCCTTTAACAACTGTGGATTAGGCCTTTGATTCTCGAATTGGTGCCTTAATCCCTTTAAACTTTGTTTGAAATTATTTAATCTTCATTTCTGCTCTGATCCTATCCTTTAACACTGAAACTCTTTGTCTGTTTGATATTCACTATGTTTTGGTTGTCTTGCAGGCACGCAGAGGTTTTGTGACTTCACCAACACTCATGAAACATAGGTGGAATCATCATCCTATGGATTCATTTTCTTCATGAATAAATGGCTTGGGGATCATCATCCCTGGATTTTGTTTCATTTTAAAACTGTGAACAAAACCTTAATAACCTGTAAAAAACACACCAGAGTTAATAAAATCCTGCGAGTATAGGTTTAAACTGCTTTTGAGGTTTCAGGTGCGGGAGTGAATAGGAGTCACTGGATTATCATAATCAACGACGGATATTGCTTGATCGAGTATTTTGGGAGAGAGTTGGGTGAAAAGGGAATGGGGGCAAGATTAAAACAAGACCATCCGATCTCAGAGATCGACGGCTAAGATTAAAAGATGAAAAAGTAATGAGGATGGTAGGTGGTTTGGCAGAAAATCGACAGTGGTTTTCGTGTTATGTTTGGGTGGTAATGTGGTTTTGGCTTTTGGAATGCGATATAGGTCTGCGTTCGACACGTGGATTTTTAAAACCACCCATATCGCGTAAAATTTGCGCACTGTGGAAAGGGTTCAAAAATTACGTGATATGGATACTAGATCGTTGGATTGGAGGATCCAGATCCAACGGTGTGGGTTTGAGCATGATGTATGAAGAGTTGTGGGGTAAAGTATATGCGGGGTCCAAGTGACGTCAGGTAAAATTGGCGTGCAATGGATGGTGAAATAGGCTATCCAATTGTTAAATTTCTTTGATAAATGGTTAAAATTGGAAAAAGGAGCGGATATGAAGAAATGCAGGGAAAGGGAAACAGGAGGAAGAATGAGGCCTGATGGCCTTTGATCTTGGTAGATCGATGGTCAGGATTGGTTTAAAACCATTTCTGTCGAGAAAAGAAAAATATAGAGAAGGTAAGGTTTCAAAGGAAAATGACGTAGAAACGAGGAGAAATGGGACCCACCTTTTATATAAGGGTGGAAGGAAGGATGAATGCGGGTTGTCGGATTAAGAGCAGATCAACGACGAAGATCTTGTCGTAGGATTTCATCGGCGGAGGTCAAAGGGTAAAGTGATAATGAAATGTGCCGATGCGATTGAGCGCGGACCGTTAGATCTAGGAGAGATCAATGGTGAATATTTAATCGGCGTGTTTATGTCGAAGGGCTTATAAAATGGATGAGCACGATAGATGAGGTGTGGACCGTTGGATTTGGCAGAGTGAACGGTCAGGATGTGATCACATCGAAGAAAAAGGAAGAGGCCAAAATACCAAGACTTTTGATTTTTCAGTGCGCGATTAAGCACTGACCATTGGATCAGTTTCAGAGATGAACGGTGGAGATTTAATCGGCGGGCACGATGGTGAAGGGCTTATGATGGAATGAGATTAAATCTGAGCCATTGGTTCTATTGGATTCAATGGCCAAGATTTAATCGCAGGGTCACAATTGACGGAGGTCAAAGGAACTGGATAAGAGGTTTGCGATTGCCTATTTTGCAATGGAGCGAGATCCATCGATCTAAAAACTAGGTCGACGGTGGATATTTAACCATGAAGGGAAAGGGCGGAATGGCAGGTTCAGAGAAGGGAGCGATATGGACCATTGGATCTAGGCGGAGTAGATTAGATCAACGGAGAAGAAACGATCGCAGGATTGCATCGGAGAGAAGGAAAAGAAACAAGAAAAAGGTCAAATGAAATTTTGCAATATGATTTTAAACTTGCGATGCGATTAGCCGATGGCCATTGATCTGCAGAGATCGACGACCCATATTTATTTAAACCTTTTCATTGGGGAACAGAAGAAATGAAAGGAAAGTTGGGTTTTATGAAATAACAAAGGAAAGTGAGGTTCAGGAAAGCGTTTTAAACCCTTTAGCGCTCAGTTGTGGGGCTTAAGGTCTTATGAGGTAGAGGGTTTACGGGAGTTAAGCCCTCGGGGGCTAAAAACCTTTATAATGGAAAAGACTGTTTTTAAGCTTAAAAACAAAGTTTTTGAGGCAAATTGAGCGTTCCGGTAGAGGAAAGAGGGAATTTTAAAACCAAGTAAAGGGGAATAAAAGGTTTTAAAAGGGGTTTTGGTTGATTTGGAAACCAAATGAAGGTATTTTGGAGGATTTTTATGAAGGAATAAGGGATGAAAATGGATTTTATTTATGAGTGGAAGGAGGGGTAAAATGAAGGGAAAAATGGGATTTTAAGTAGTCTTCTTGGTAACAGCAGGATTTTTTAGGATAAAGAGGGAAACAACAGTGAAGATTAATTCCAAGGACATCATAAGACTTCAAGAACTCACAATTTTGGAAATGAATTGTTTCTTGAAGGCTAAAAAAGATTTTAGCCACCATTTGATATGAAAAATTTTATAGGTGGCTAACACACACTTTTGTGAATTATCTCATCCATTTAAATCAAGTACAGTTGCTACTACATTTATGGACACAATTCAATAGCTACATGGAAACCCAAGGGTTATTGTGAGAGAAAGAGATCCCATTTTTACTAGAAATTTTTGGACGGAGTTATTTTCTTGTTTGGGTACTCAATTAGCTCATAGCTCATCTTATCATCCTCAATCCGATGGTCAAACTGAGATAGTAAATAAATGTTTAGAAGGATATCTTCGTTGTTTTGTATCTGATAAACAAACACAATGGGTCAAGTGGTTACCTCTTGTTGAATGGTGGTATAACACTTCCTTCCATACTGCAACAAAAATGACCCCATTTATGGCACTTTATGGATATCATCCACCATCCATCACATCATATTTAAGAGAAAATTCGAAGGCTCAAGCAGTGGAAGATCACATCGAGCGTCAACAAGAAGTTATCCAACTCTTAAAGGATAACCTAAAATTGGCACAAAATCGAATGAAACAACAGGCAGATCAACATCGCAGCGAGAGAAGTTTTGATGTAGGAGACTGGGTATTTTAACCATACAAACAAATGTCCCTCAAGCAAGCTAAGAAAGATAATAAATTATCGCCAAAGTAATGTGGTCCTTACAAGGTGTTGCAAAATATTGGTACTATGGCATACAAATTGGAGCTTCTTGCTTCTTCACGAGTGCATCCAGTTTTCCATGTTTCATGCTCAAAGAAGGTTATAGGTGAAAATATTCCAATTCAAACAATATTTCCAGAACTTGATGAGGAAGGAAAAATCATATTGGAACCTGAAGCGGTCATGGAAACAAGAATTCGACAACTACGGAATTGATCAATTTCAGAGTATCTCATCAAGTAGAAGAACTTACCCATCGAAGATTCTACATGGGAGGATGAGAATTTTATACAAAAGCACCCAGAGCTACTCAAGCATTGAGGACAACAATTTTTTGAAGGAGAGGGGCATGTTAGGTCCCTATATTACTAGTATAGTCCCTTATTGTTGTTAGTATAAACCCCTTATTGTTATTGTTGTACCCCTGTAACCCCCATATTGTTATTATTGTGCCCTTTAATTATTTTTGTTAGGTCAGCTAGGATTACATTGTGGCCCCATGGACTCTTATATATATAAAGGAGGTTTTTTATTTTGTAGCATCCAAGAATTTTTGATTCATGTAATGTATTGGAGGTTGCCCCCTTGAAGTGGCTTATTTCTAAGGCGTTGATATCTCTTTTCTTCTATTTTTGGAGCTGGCTTCAAAACAAAGTGTTACGTGCATGATTCAAAGCACGTAATTCATTGGAAGCATATAGAAGTAGGATAGCACTGCAAATCCTAACTTATAAGGTGATTTATTTTATGATAAGTTGACAAGAAAATTGTTTATTGTTGCAGGTAGAGCTGGACGGAGAGTTCCTGGTTGAGCCACAACGCATACTTGACCGAAGGGAAATTATACTTCGAAAGCGAGATATCACCCAGGTTAAAGTGAAATGGAAGCACTTCAACTCGGATGAGCCTACTTGGGAGGATGAAAAGTTCATACAGGAAGTTTACCCAGGGCTCTTTTCAGAGCTAGAGTGAAAACACCAAGGACAATGTTACTTCTAGGGGGGGAATTTGTGACATCTACATTAATGATAACTAGTTAAGTAATTTTATTGTTTTGTTAATGGAAAACTGAGACAAATAATATTATTTAATAAAGATAAACTGTTATGAGAAATAAATGGATAAGAAATGTAGAAAGTTGATGGTAAAATGTTTCCAAGAACTGAAAAGAGGTTGGGGAATAGTTGGAAAATAGTTACCTACTCCTCTAAGGATAAAGGACTGATCCCAGTGAGGAGTAGGGGTTCTGTATTTTGGAAACAAGAAAGAGTGAGAAATTCTTGAGCTGGTTGTAGCCAGTGGAATTACACTCATAAATTTCCTAAAGTTATGGTACTGACTGGACTGGTTGTCCTGAGGTCATAGCAGAAATAAATTCCACTGTTAACCCATACCGTTCAGTTTGGAGCACGGGGGCAAGGAGGATGTAATAGCCTCACTTTATGGTTGGGAGGACCACATCTGAATCATTTTTAGATAAGTGCACTCAGTTCTATAACTGACAGTCTATGTTATTTTTATTTCTTTTTAAAAAAATATTGTTATCAGAATAAAATGTATAGTGGTGCAATATGTTTTGTGTTTTAAAAGATTTTTTGTTAATATTTTCACCTATCACTGTTAGAAAAATAATTTCTCCCAGAGTTAAATGCTGCAAATATTTCCTAAAATATTATTATGGAAAATGATGGGTTCTGGAAAAAAGAAACATCTAGCAGTATTGATGGAAAACTAGAAGAAAAACTAGTAGCAGAAAAAGAAAATGAATTTGTGTGAAGTTTAAGTTGTAATCTTCCAAGAAACTAATGCAAGGGAATAATTATTGCAATAACAGACAACAGAATTTATGTATAATCTTCTTTATAAACATAGCAATTACACTGTGCAAATAGTTCATGCTATAGATTTGAAAACTATTGGCAAAGATTTAAAATATTACATATCGAAAGTAAAATAGTAGGGTCTATATAAACTGTAGAAGAAATTTTAGTAGATTGTCATATGAGGGTTCATGTGAAGACCAAAACCCAAGTCTAGTTGTCTACCAGGAGCAAGAAAACTCTAATTACTCGAAAAAATGGTAATCGGTGGTCCGGACACCTGGGAATTAAAAGAGAATAATTTCTGTACAGTACATTAAACATGTTCATTCTTTTATATTTGAATCTTTACCGACATGCAATAATATTACAAATATAGTAGGGTTTAAAAGATAGTATTGCAAATAAAAGGAGGAAACTTTAAACTGGAAATAACGACAATGGAGAAAAAACCTTAATTTCTTCAACAGCAAGGAGATAAGGATAAAACCTTGAATGCACATAGCAGACAATAACTAATGAATTATCTACTATTGTAAAAATAAAAATGCATTTTTATGCCGGGAAGAATCAAATATAGCAAGAAAACAAATTGCAGAACTGAATTCCACTAGCTGATAAAGAAATGAAAACTTTACAATAGATCGAAAAATAAATAGTTGAATATATTAACTTTGTAGGTTTACAAATATATTAGTTCAAACCAAGATAATACCATAAGAACTGTATTAACAGAAACACAGATTAAATCATCAAGGGGAAAACCCTTGTTAAAACTTTACAAGAGTACACCGAAGTGAAATATTAAACATAGTTGGAATTTCCTATGTATGCTACAGAGCATCCCACTGAGGACAGTAAAGAACACAGAACTAGCTCGAAGCATTTGAGTTTGGAAGCCAACGGTTTGGGCGATGAGCTCCACACAAGGACCGATTGGGCAACTCGTAATGCACACCTGGACAAGGTTTCAAGTGGAGTAAATCAAATGCCGAAACTAGAAAGATGAGTAGGTTCTGCAGGGAGGAATGCCACGAATTTTCGAAGGCATACCTGTCAAAACAAATCAAGCACAAGAAGTTAAGTACCGTGGCCGGAGAAATTTAAGTGTTTAAAAAAAAAAAATAAACATATAAGCAGATAAGAAAACTGTTAAACCAGAGAGGTGTTTACCTGAGAAGACCTCTGTAAGAAATACCGGTCGTTGTCTTCCCCACAATCTCTGCCTGACCAGTGAGGTTATGCAAAAACAAAAGATCATTAAAATGACTTCAAAAAATGAATAAACGGTCATGTGAATATGAGGAAAACCTTAACTTCAAAACAATATTTCGTTGAGAATTAACTAACAACTAAGCGATAAAATGAAAATGATATTTCCTGCTGAAAAGTTTAAGGAAAATCTCGAAAACAGGTAAACTTCTGAAGCAGGAGTTTACCTCAAGGGCTAAACAGAGCTTATCGCTAGCTGGCACGGCCATATCACTTCATATAATTAACATATCTAGACTCGGCGCATCAAGAATTCGGAGCTCGATGGAAGTTAAACTCAGAGAACCAGAGAACAGAGAGGAGAGTAATGCAAAATATCATCGGAGAAATGTTATAGGGTTGGTGGGGATACCTAGAACAAGCTTCCGCCTAAACATATGCCGTCGATCCCACCAAACTCAAACCAATGGTGTAGATCAAACCCAAATTACATTGTAAACATCGTAAGATGTGTGTGAGAGTATAGCTGTATCAGAGAAATCAGGGTTCAGATCGAGAACATTGATATAATTTGTACAACCAGTTGTAATGCATTAAAGTGAGATGACTGATATTTCGGATAACCATTAAATGCATATCCAGGCTCCTAGCTGTAATTCTATTTCTTTATAATGTTTAGGAATTATGTATGTATCCAATGTATTTTTTTTTATTAAATGCCAACGATGTTAAATAATTCATATTTATATATATTTCTTATATAAATAATTCATAGGTATTGACAATATAAATATATTAACATTCAAATATGGTATAAAGGGGTAATTGAATTTCATAATGAACAGGTTTTACCTTTACTCCAAGGTAGATGGTAAAAGATTTTTTTTTTATGTATATGTATGTAACAACTCCTCTAGGCAATGTAGAAACTTGCTCCAACCTTCACAAGAGGCAAAGAAAATTCGATTCTTCAACAATTACAATAGAATGCAGTCTCGAAAAATGCATTCAAAAATAATGCACATAATTTTTCAGGGATATGTCAGGCTGCAAATGTAGAACAGATGGAGTTACCAGGGCAAAAAGGGTGATGTAGGGGCATCTGAGCCAATTTGAATTCAAATTCGAATCCAAAGCTGAAGAGGCAGTTATGCGAACTGTCATGTGAATTTGGGGCAAAATTTGTTAAAACCGATTCTAAATTTAGCTGTAACTGATTAAGATTTAATGATCTGCCATGTGTGCATAATGGAAGATTAAGGGTTGTTTGAGAAAGTTCAGGAGATATTGTGGATCTTAATTGATTCACAACTTGTAAAAACATATATAATAGTGAGTCTGTATTGTGTGAGGGGAGCGAGGGGAGCGAGCGAACACAATGTAATAGCGTGAGGATTTCTGTCTAAGGCTGAAATGCCTTAGTTTTTAAATGATTCTTTTTATAATTGAAGGATTGTTATATATATTTTCTGTGTGTTTTAGTGTGGGTTATTATTTATTTAACCTTATGAGTTCACTTCAATGATTTATTGACCATCGATCCTTACAGGATCGATGGAAATCTAATGTTTAGAGTGGACGTAATTATGGTTCATTTTCCCTTTGGTTTGATTTAACCTCACGGGTTCTGTTAACATGTCAAATGTCAATATCACTCATAGAACTTCCAAGTAGTTTTGATATTAATCTAAGGTCTGGTGGAATTTGACTTCAACACAGTCGAAACTTAAATTTTGCAACGAACTCTGTTTGTTTGGATTGATATCAGATGGAAATCGATCCATAGCATTAAAAATGAAGCAGATGAGGTTCTGAAGGAACGAGTAAGACTTGAATATCCAGCGTTGAATGCGTTCTAATTTCCATTTGGAGATTGAGCAGTTTTTCAAAACGAAACCACTGGTTTCACATGGTGTTTGGCATGAACACTATTTTTACCATTTTCAATGCGATCCTGTTAGATCTTGATATGTCATGTTCATAAAATGATCTGAAAATGGAAGGAACTTGAAAAGGGTGCAAGGTATCCATTTTCATTTATGTAAATGAGTGCAAATACTTCAAATTTTAAATCTGAAAATGTGAGAACTTCATATTTCTAATACAGAGATAGACTGTAGGGGCGTTTATCGGATATGTCACCTTTCAAAGAGAGGATGAATCCAGAGGCTACCTGGCCCTCTTACAGACTCTGCCTAAAGAAATAATAGAAGTAAACACTCAGACTTAATTAAAATGACCTTACTCAAACTTGACATTATGCAGAATTTTTTCTTGGAAGAGGTGTATGTCTTTTCTTCTATTTATGTGTTTTAAGTTTATTTGTTTTTTCTGAAACTTATCATGTATATCAGCAACATAATTCAGCCATAGAATAGCAAAACACAATATAAATATAATATAGGAGTTCACCCCTATTGGGGTTCCCATGTTTTGGCATATTTTTCAATACCAAAAGATGAGACAACATCAAACCACTTTGGGGCCCTAGGATCTAGCCCTCCTGGACCCGGAGAGGGATCTCTCCAAATAGAGCAAGAATGATATATCTTCGAAAGCTCAAATTGAGATATTGGGCTAGGTATGAAGCACAGATGGGAGGTTTAAATGATTTGGTTGGTTGGTTGTTGGGTTGGTCAGGAGATCATATACTGAGAAAGCAATGGAAGGAAAGGAGCAGAGCAGCAGGATGTTTCAGCAAAGAGGATAGTTCAAAACTGTGCCATCCATTGGGCTATGGAGTCATGAAAGGATAATTACTTGCAACCACTAGCCAAGGCTTTCAAAGGGAAAGTCATCTATACTAAAGGATATTTTAGATAGATGATGGGATGGAACGTTAAGGAAAGAAGGTGGAAGAAGGAGAGACAACCAAATTTCTGTCTATAGATCGGGTCAGAGGTCATTTAACTCCAGACCTGCTTAGACATACTCAAAGGCAGCTCTCAAAGAGGGACAAAGGGGATGCTTATAGATCGGACCAGAGGTCATTTAATTCTAGGTCTGCTTTAGCAACTCCAAGGGAAAACAGAGATAACAAAGAAGCATCCAAGCAGTAAACCCCCAAGTTCATACATCAGACAGCAGGCAATAACATCCACTGCACTGGTTAAACCACATGGATTCACTCTTAGAGACCACATAAAGCAGAAAACATTAAAGGTAGGGAGAGCAGGAAACATAGGGCACCTAGCAAGGGTGAATCCTATTTTATACTTCTGTTGCCTACCAGAAGAACATGAAACAGTATGAAAATGTAATAAATAGAGTTAGGAAAAACATCACCAATAGTAATAGAACAGGATCTTATGAAATGTGCTTTGATTAATTGATGCAAAACCAGTGATGTACAATAAGCTCAATGGCTAATATAGTCCAGAATTTCTCTTCCCAGCCTATTACATACAACTACTCTGCTACTCCCTCCCACGATTGTTCTAACAGTCAAGAATGAATCCCTCTAACAGCAACTGCCACAACAAGGCAACAACAACAACCTTTACATTATGTTCTCGGGGATTCTTATAGGAGAAGAGGAAGAAACAGAAGCAGGTGAACAATTAAATGAGTCTCATTAAGATGGAATGGTGGAGGAAACCGAGTCCATTCTGCTTAATGGCGTTGTGTTGTACTCTGTAGATTTGTTGGAGATGTTTGTCAGGTCGAGATTGACATCTGATATGTTCTTTAAGTCCTTACGACGGTCTGGAACTCTGCGTTGCCATTCTGGAATAAATGAACTGGATGGGGAAACTGCAAGGCCGCTCCATACCTCCATAACTGCTGCCTGACTGTCTTGAATGGGCTTCAGTCAGTGTAATTAATCGTTTCGGGGCTCGAGGAGATATGAGGAGTGTTGTAGGTAAACGTCTTTCCTAGAGGAAATGTGTTCTACTGATATTAAAACGCGGATATGACCTTTGCGTGCTTAAGTCTTCAAACCGTGCCATTTCCCTTTGAATGCGGGGTTTAAACATTAACTTCATTAATAACAGGCACCAACCCCCCTTTGAATTCCTTCTGCCAGTCCACTGACAAATGTTGAAACGACCTCTTTGTGCTGTCTGCGTAATAAAATACACCTATTATAAACCTGGGCAGTAGTGGTGGAGAAGTTCTTTGGAGGCCCGGAGGAATGGTGGCAGAACAGTGTGAACAGCGGAAACAATGAGAAGTGGCGGAAGAAATGATTATAGTGTAGAACCCAAAGGTTAAACATTTGGGTGAATAACATAGGGAAACGGAGAAAAGCAATGGAGTGGAGCCACGGAGGTGGGACCCAAGCTAAATCGCAATCGCAAATCGCAATCGGGAGACGGAAGTGGAGCGGAACAATAAGCATGGGATTTGCGATGCGATGGGCAACTCCTTTTGCAAATTCAATATATGACCAATTTCCCATTTACAAAGGAAAGACCCTTTATTTATATGAAAAGGCAGAAGAGTAGTACGGTGGGCCCGGGGGTCAAATCGCAAATTGCAAATCGCAAGATGGGATGGAGCGGAAGGATCATCGCAACGCGGAGCAAAGAACTACAATTGCGATATTGCAATCGGGCGGAGTTGCGATGGAGGGCAGTGCGATGGGTAGAAAATGCGACGGTGCGATATGCGATCGGGGCGATGTGCGACATGTGATCAGGGCGATGGATGCGATAGGGCGAAGTTGTGATGCGAGAACTTGCGACGGAGGGAAAATGCGATCGGGGGAAAATGCGATGGGCGGAAAGTGCGATGGCGCGATCGGTCAATCACATCGAAAATATTTGCGACGCGATCAAATCGCATCGCAAATATTTGCGATGGATTAATCGACCACAAACAACGAAAATGTGATATGCGATAAGTGCGATCTGTGCTGGAAAAGCGGTGGGGGTTATATAATATAGGACCTTATAATAAGGTTTATATTGCATGGTGAGAATGAGAGGGGAAGTGGTTATATATAAAGGGGTGGACTTATAATAAAGTATGAGAGTGGGTTTTTTGGCCCATTTCAATGTGATTTAAAGGTAAGAAGGGGTACGATAGAGGAATAAAGGGGAATGATGGCCAACAAAGGGTAAGGGAAGAAATTAAAGGGAATTCGAAAAGGTAAGAAGGGAAATAGAAGGGGAAACAAGTAGAATCTAAGTGGGGGTTGAAATAAGAGGGAAAAGGGGGCCTTTGGGCATTTCTTCACAAACAGAGAGGCTTTATAATAGGAATCAGCAGAGGGGAATTTATCAAAGGATAAAAGACACATGGAGGCTTCAAGGAGACTGTGTTTTCATAGGAAATGCATTCCTTGAAGGCTGAAAAACAATTTAGCCCCCGTTTGCTTGCCAAAAAAATTATAGGGGGTGGCTAACAACCCCAACTCTTGGGCTAAATCTCCTTTGAGCTTCGTCAACATGACTAGACTCTTTGGGATTAAGGTAATCAAATTCTTTTACAAGCTCAAAACTTAACCAAAATGAATACAAGAATGATTCAAAGGGCTGAGAATACCATTTTAAATCCCTTTAATGGCTGTCCAATTCCTGCAAACAACTTTAGGCTTCCATGGACACACATCCTTCTGTCCGTGCATTAAGCTTCTCTGAGCTTCTAAATGGCACAAACTCCCTCAAATTTTTGTTTCTACTCTTTAAACCACTACTGCTGCATCCAATAATGATCAGACATCAAATACCAACTGATAAATTGCTTACATTAAGCACAACATCCCAAAAAATGGCTCTCCTCCACGGTTTGCCCAGGGCTGCCCACGACTTCATATCAACTTATAGAGCTATAGAAGTACTCAAAATGATCTGAAACCACTTCCATTGGTTCCAGAATGACTGAAATAGTCAAGATAGAGTTTTTTTTCATCAAAAACGGCCTCCGGCTGCTCCGGTTTCGCCTACACACTCTGTTTGGAAAATGGCCTCTAGAAATTAAATGAAGCTTTTCGGCTTTCTAAATTTCTTAATAGGCTCTGAAAACCATCTAAACAGATTCAAAAGGTATGAAATAGCTAAGAGTTCTTATTCATTTACCTTAAACAGAGAAACACAGTCCAAAACACATCCTTCTCCTTCCAGGCCCTAATGGCTCCTTCATCTTCTTCGATGCTTAAACCTCTGAAGATGACCTCTGTTAGACTTCATACCTGCTCCATTGAGTCCCGAATGTCGAAGAGACCCAAATTCAAAAAAAAAATCACTTCAAAAGGCTTTTCCTAGCCAAAGTTATGGCACATTTACTCAGACTGCCAGTTTGGCCTAAACAAGCTCCACTAAATGTGGAGACACTGCCAGTTAACTTAACTAAACTGGCACATCCGCCTAATCTGGTGAAACCGGTGCTAAATTCGGCGGAACATTTTCTGTTAGCATTAAACACTAGGTTGACATGGCCACATGCAGTCTTATCCAAACATTAAACTGTAACCGTTGCTGTTAAACTTTGGGTTCTGGTTCCATTGGTGGTCACGTGGAATGGTTTGAATGGGGAGGGGGCTTAACCCAAAGCCCCTTCAACACCCCGCTCCGCTTCGACACGTATTGTATCATGTATACCATATTATACCCACGTTGAATTTTGATTTATGAACCATTAAACACCACGTGAACACCACGTGAACCTTCAACCATACGTTACATGCCATTTACCATATGACATTTCAACCTTTGAAATGTAACATTTGCATATTGGGTTTTAACATATATTTATTTTAATAATTATGTGTGGTATTTATTTTTAATAAGCTTTTTAAAATTTAACCTTCCCAACGCCTATCTCGTCACTCAGGTTCCAAATCAATTTGAGCACTTTCATTTTTGAGCTTTTTCCCAAGCTCATATTTGAGCTCCTAATCATAAACCACTAATATCGCATTACCTTTGTGTGCTAAAGTCCAAGTTGAAAATTTACGTGATTGCCACTCGATCAGATTTGTGATAGATCCAATGGTATTCGCATCATGACTTGCACAAAGATTAACAAAGGTATGGTTCGTTGTTCATTCAACTGTGTTTTATTAAAAGAGTTGAAGTCGGAACATTGATTCTGAGGGTTTCAATGATATTTCAATGGAGTTTATTGATGGTTATGGTTCGGAATTACATTGACAAAGGTTTAAAATATTGATTGAGGACTGTTGAATGAATAGAAAAAGGGTTCATTGTTATAGGGACGTAATATAATATTGCATTTCCGAAGATTGAAACATTGGGTTTTAAAGCGAATAAGAGGTGAGCTAGCATTGGTCGGCTTAAGACAATTAAAACATTGTTTTTATGGTTTTATGTACTTCTGATACATGTGTAAGCATGGAAGTGGCATAGTGGGAGCAGAGTGGGCCTATAACCCATAGGTCCCAAGATCGAAGCATCGGGTTTATGAATTTGCAGTTTGATACAGTTTTGAGTTTGCAGGTTCATTTGGTAAAAAGAAAGGGGAACCTGCTCATAGTGGGTTTCTCTTTTCATCAAGTGGTATCAGGGTGAGAAAATTATTTCTTGTGGAGAAGGAGTTTGCGTACAGAGGAAGAAGAGGTATAGTTTTTTGAAGTTTTGTTAAGCTTGTGATTTTTATGTTTTGTGAAGGTAGCAGTAGCGGAAGGTGAGAAGTTTGCAGAAACCTAGAGCAAGAGTGCTCAATGGTTCCATAGGAGTGAACCAAAGAGATGCCGAAATATTGAGCTCAAGAGAGAAGCTTGGTGAGGTATCTGGTAGCAGGGAGGACTTGGTATTGTAGAGGTTTTGTTGCAAGTCACAGAGGATGTGGGTAAAATTGTTCAAGCATGTTGTTACGGGAAGATCACAAGGAGCAGTTCCACAGATGACGCGGGTAGAATTGCTGATAGTTGTAGAAGACATATGACCAGGAGGTCATAAAATTTTGTGCCTCGGGAGTCTGATGCAGGGGCATCTTAGCTAATTTGAATTCAAATTTGAATCCAAAGCTGAAGAGGCAGTTAAGCGAACGTTCATGCGAATTTGGGGAAAAATTTGTTAAAACCGATTCTAAATTTAGTTGTAACCAATTAAGATTTAATGATCTGCCATGTGTGCGTAATGGAATATTAAGGGTTTTTTGAGAAAGTTCGGGAGAGATTATGGATCTTAACTGATTCACAACTTCTTGTAAAAACATATATAACAGCGAGTCTGTATTGTGTGAGGGGAGCGAGCGAACACAATGTAATAGCGTGAGGATTTCTGTCTAAGGCTAAAATGCCTTAGTTTGTAAATGATTCTGTTTATAATTGAAGGATTGTTATATAGATTTTCTGTGTGTTTTAGTGTGCATTATTATTGATTTAACCTTATGAGTTCATTTCAATTATTTATTGACATTTCAATCTAATTTTTAGAGTGGACGTAGTTATGGTTCATTTTCCCTTTGGTTTGATTTAACCTCACGGGTTTTGTTAACATGTCAAATGTCAATAGCACTCGTAGAAATTCCAAGTGGTTATGATATTAATTTGAGGTCTGGTGGAATCCGAATTCAACACAGTCAGAACTTAAATTTTGCAATGAACTCTGTTTGTTTGGATTGATATCAGATGGAAATCAATCGACATCATTAAAAATAGAGCAGACGAGGTTCTGAAGGAACGGGTAAGACTTGAATATCCAACGTTGAATGTGTTCTAATTTCAATTGGATATTGAGTAGTTTTGCAGAATGAAACCACTAGTTTCGTGTGGTGTTTTGCCTGAAGATGGTTTTTACCATTTGCAATGCGATCCTATTAGATCTTGACACGTCATGTTCATAAAACCACTAATATCGCATTACCTTTGCATGCTAAAGTCTAGGTTGAAAATTTACGCGATTGCCACTCGATCAAATCTGTGATAGATCCGATGGTATTGGCATCGTGACTTGCACAGAGATTAACGAAGGTATGGTTTTTTTTTCATTCAACTGAGTTTTATTAAAAGAGTTGAAGTCAGAACATTGATTCTGAGGGTTTCAATGGTATTTCAATGGATTTTATTGATGGTTAGAGTTCGGAATTACATTGACAAAGGTTTAAAATATAGATTGAGTACTTTTGAATGAATAGAAAAAGGGTTTATTGTTATAAGGACGTAATTTAATATTGCATTGTTGAAGATTGAAACATTGGGTTTTAAAGCGAATAAGAGGTGAACCAACGTTGGTCAGCTTAAGACTATTAAAACGTTGTTTTTATGGTTTTATGTACTTCTGATACATGTGTAAGCATGGAAGTGGCGCAGTGGGAGTAGAGTGGGCCTATAACCCATAGGTCCCAAGATCGAAGTATCGGGTTTATGAATCTGCAGTTTGATACAGTTTTGAGTTTGCAGGTTCATTTGGTAAAAATAAAGGGGAACCTGCTTATAGTGGGTTTCACTTTTCATCAAGTGGTATTAGAGTGGGAAAATGATTTCCTATGGAGAAGGAATTTGCGTACAGAGGAAGAAGAGGTACAGTTTTGTGAATTTTTGTTAAGCTTGTGATTTTTATGTTTTGTGAAGGTAGCAGTAGAGGAAGGTGAGAATTTTGTAGAAACCTAGACCAGGAGTGCTCAATGGTTCCACAGGAGCGAACCAAAGAGATGCCGAAAAACTGAGCTCAGGAGAGAAGCTTGGTGAGGTACTTGGTAGCAAGGAGGACTTACTATTGCAGAGGTTTCGTTGCAGGTCACAGAGGACAATACCACAGAGGATGTGGGTAAAATTGTTCAAGCATGTTGTTACGGGAAGATCACAAGGAGCGGTTCCACAGATGATGTGGGTAGAATTGCTGATAGTTGTAGAAGACATATGACCAAGAGGTAATAAAATTTTGTGCCTCAGAAGTCTGATGCAGGGTCATCTGAGCTGATTTTAATTCAAATTCGAATCCAAAGCTAAAGAGGTGGTTATGCGAAAGGTCATGCAAATTTTGGGCAAAATTTGTTAAAAGCGATTCTAAATTTAGCTATAATCGATTAAGATTTAATGATCAGCCATGTGTTCGTAATGGAAGATTAAGGGTTGTTTGAGAAAGTTCGGGAGAGATTGTGGATCTTAACCGATTCAAAACTTCTTGTAAAAACATATATAACAGAAAGTTTGTATTGTGTGAGGGGAGCGAGAAAACACAATGTAATAGTGTGAGGATTTCTGTCTAAGATTGAAATGCCTTAGTTTTTAAATGATTCTGTTTATAATTGAAGGATTTTTATATAGATTTTCTATGTGTTTTAGTGTGGGTTATTATTGATTTAACCTTATGAGTTCATTTTAGTGATTTGTTGCCCATCGATTCTTATAGGATCGATGGCAATCCAATGTTTAGCGTGGACGTAATTATGGTTCATTTTCCCTTTGGTTAGATTTAACCTCACATGTTCTGTTAACATGTCAAATTTCAATAGCACTCGTAGAACTTCCAAGCAGTTTTGATATGAATCTGAGGTCTGGTGGACTCCGACTTCAACACAGTCGGAACTTAAATTTTGCAACAAACTCTGTTTGTTTGGATTGATATCAGATGGAAATCGATCTACAGCATTAAAAACGGAGAAGACGAGGTCCTGAAGGAACGAGTAAGACTTGAATATCCAGCGTTGAATGCGTTCTAATATCCATTTGGAGATCGAGTAGTTTTGCAGAACGAAACCACTAGTTTCACGTGGTGTTTGGCCCCAAAACAGTTTTTACCATTGTCAATGCGATCCTGTTAGATCTTGACACGTCATGGTCATAAAACCACTAATATCACATTAGCTTTGCGTGCTAAAGTCCAGGTTGAAAATTTACGCGATTGCCACTCGATCAGATTTGTGATAGATCCAATGGTATTTGCATCGTGACTTGCACGGATATTAACGAAGGTATGGTTCATTTTTCATTCAACTAAGTTTTATTAAAAGAGTTGAAGTCAGAACATTGATTCCGAGGGTTTCAATGGTATTTCAATGGAGTTTATTGATGGTTAGGGTTCATAATTAAATTGACAAAGGTTTAAAATATTGATTGAGGACTATTGAATGAATAGAAAAAGGTTTCATTGTTATAAGGACGTAATATAATATTGCATTGCCGAAGATTGAATCATTGGGTTTTAAAGCGAATAAGAGGTGAACCAGCGTTGGTCGGCTTAAGACTATTAAAAAGTTGTTTTTATGGTTTTATTTACTTCTGATACATGTGTAATCATGGAAGTGGCGCAGTGGGAGCAGAGTGGGCCTATAACCCATAGGTCCCAAGATCGAAGTATTGGGTTTATGAATCTGCAGTTTGATACAGTTTTGAGTTTGTAGTTTCATTTGGTAAAAGGAAAGGGGAACCTGCTTATAGTGGGTTTCACTTTTCATCAAGTGGTATCAGAGCAGGAAAATGATTTCTTGTGGAGAAGGAGTTTGTGTATAGAGGAAGAAGAGGTACAGTTTTGTGAAGTTTTGTTAAGCTTGTGATTTTTATGTTTTGTGAAGGTAGCAATAGAGGAAGGTGAGAAGTTTGCAGAAACCTAGAGCATGAGTGCTCAATGGTTCCACAAGAGCGAACCAAAGAGATGTCGAAAGACTGAGCTTAGGAGAGAAGCTTGGTGAGGTATCTGGTAGTAGGGAGGACTTGCTATTGCAGAGGTTTTGTTGCAGCTCACAGAGGACAATTCCACAAAGGATGTGGGTAAAATTGTTCAAGCATGTTGTTACATGAAGATCACAAGGAGCAGTTCCACAAATGACGTGGGTAGAATTGATGACAGTTGTAGAAGACATATAAACAAGAGGTCATAATTTTTTTTTCCTCAGGAGTCTGATGTAGGGGGATCTAAGCTGATTTGAATTCAAATTCGAATCTAAAGATGAAGAGGTGGTTATGCGAACATTCATGCAACTTTGGGGAAAATTTTTTTAAAAGCGATTCTAAATTTAGCTGTAACCGATTAAGATTTAATGATGAACCATGTGTGCGTAATGGAAGATTAAGGTTTGTTTGAGAAATTTCGAGAGAGATTGTGGATCTTAACTGATTCACAACTTTTAAAAACATATATAACAACGAGTCTGTATTGTGTGAGGGGAGTGAGCGAACACAATGTAATAGCGTGAGGATTTCTTTCTAAGGATGAAATGCCTTAGTTTGTAAATGATTCTATTTATAATTGAAGGAGTGTTATATAGATTTTCTGTGTGTTTTAGTGTGGGTTATTATTGCTTTAACCTTATGAGTTCATTTCAGTGAGTTATTGACCATCGATCCTTATAGGATCGATGGCAATCTAATGTTTAGCATGGACATAATTATGGTTCATTTTCCCTTTGGTTCGGTTTAACCTCGTAGGTTCTGTTAACATGTCAAATGTCAATAGCACTCGTAGAAATTCTAAGCAGTTTTGATATTAATCTAAGGTCTGGTGGAACCCAACTTCAACAGAGTCGGAACTTAATTTTTGCAACGAACTCTATTTGCTTGGATTGATATCAGATGGAAATCAATCCACGACATTAAAACCGGAGCAGACGAGGTTCTGAAGGAACGAGTAAGACCTGAATATCCAGTGTTGAATTCGTTCTAATTTCCATTTGGAGATTGAGAAATTTTGCAAAACGAAACCACCGGTTTCGCATGGTGTTTGGCCTCAAGATGGTTTTTACCATTTACAATGTGATCTTGTTAGATCTTGACACGTCATGTTCATAAAACCACTAATATTGCATTACCTTTGCGTGCTAAAGTCTAGGTTGAAAATTTATGCAATTGCGACTCGATCAGATCTGTGATAGATCCGATGGTATTCGCATCGTGACTTGCACGGAGATTAACGAAGGTATGGTTCGTTGTTCATTCAACTGAGTTTTATTAAAAGATTTGAAGTCGGAACATTGATTCCAAGGGTTTCAATGGTATTTCAATGGAGTTTATTGATGGTTAGGGTTCATAAGTACATTGAAAAAGGTTTAAAATATTGATTGAGGACTGTTGAATGAATAGAAAAAGGGTTCATTGTTATAAGGATGTAATTTAATATTGCATTGCCGAAGATTGAAACATTGGGTTTTAAAGCAAATAAGAGGTGAACTAGCTTTGGTCAGATTAAGACTATTAAAACGTTGTTTTTATGGTTTTATGTACTTATGATACATGTGTAAGCATGGAAGTGGCGTAGTGGGAGCAGAGTGGGCCTATAACCCATAGGTCCCAAGATCGAAGTATCGGGTTTATGAATCTGCAGTTTGATACCGTTTTGAGTTTGCAGGTTCATTTGGTAAAAAGAAAGGGGAACCTGCTTATTGTGGGTTTCACTTTTCCTGTGGAGAAGGAGTTTGCATACAGAGGAAGAAGAGGTACAGTTTTGTGAAGTTTTGTTAAGCTTGTGATTTTTATGTTTTGTGAAGGTAGTAGTAGAGGAAGGTGAGAAGTTTGCAGAAACCTAGAGTAGGAGTGCTCAATGGTTCCATAGGAGCGAACCAAAGAGATGCCGAAAGACTGAGCTCAAGAGAGAAGCTTGGTGAGGTATCTGGTAGCAGGGAGGACTTGCTATTGCATAGGTTTCGTTGCAGCTCACAGAGGATAATTCCATAGAGGATGTTGGTAAAATTGTTCAAGCATGTTGTTACGGGAAGATCACAAGGAGAAGTTCCACAAATGACGTGGGTAGAATTGCTAATAGTTCTAGAAGACATATGACCAGGAGGTCATATAATTGTGTGCCTTGGGAGTCTGATGCAGGGGAATCTGAGCCGATTTCAATTCAAATTCGAATCCGAAGCTGAAGAGGCGGTTATGCAAACGGTCATCCGAATTTGGGGCAAAATTTGTTAAAAGCGATTCTAAATTTAGCTGTAACCGATTAAGATTTAATGATCTTCCATGTATGCGTAATGGAAGATTAAGGTTTTTTTGAGAGAGTTCGAGAGAGATTGTGGATCTTAACCGATTCACAAATTCTTGTAAGAACATATATAACAGCGAGTCTGTATTATGTGAGGGGAGCGAGTGAACACAATGTAATAGCGTGACGATTTCTGTCTAAGGTTGAAATGCCTTAGTTTTTAAATGATTATGTTTATAATTTAAGGATCGTTATATAGATTTTCTATGTGTTTTCGTGTGGTTTATTATTGATTTAACCTTATGAGTTAATTTCAGTGATTTATTGACCATCGATCCTTATAGGATTGATGGCAATCTAATGTTTAAAGTGGACGTAATTATGGTTCATTTTCCCTTTGGTTCGATTTAACCTCACGGGTTCTGTTAACATGTCAAATGTCAATAGCACTCGTAGAACTTCCAAGCGGTTTTGATATTAATCTGAGGTCTGGTGGAATCTGACTTCAACACAGTCGAAACTTAAATTTTGCAATGAACTATGTTTTTTTGGATTGATATCAAATGGAAATCGATCCACAGCATTAAAAACGGAGCAGACGAGGTTCTAAAGGAACGAGTAAGACTTGAATATCCAGTGTTGAATGCGTTCTAATTTCCCTTTGGAGTTTGAGCAGTTTTGCAGAACGAAACCACTGGTTACGCATGGTGTTTGGCCTAAATACATTTTTTACCATTTGCAATGCGATCCTTTTATATCTTGACACGTCATGTTCATAACACCACTAATATCGCATTACCTTTGCATGCTAATGTCCAGGTTGAAAATTACGCGATTGCCACTCAATCACATTTGTGATAGATCCGATGTTATTCGCATTGTGTATGGTTCGTTTTTCATTCAACTGAGTTTTATTAAAAGAGTTGAAGTCGAAAAATTGATTCTGAGGGTTTCAATGGTATTTCAATGGAGTTTATTGATGGTTAGGGTTCAGAATTACATTGACAAAGGTTTAAAATATTGATTAAGGCCTGTTAAATGAATAGAAAAAGGGTTCATTATTATAAGGACGTAATTTAATATTTCATTGCCGAAGATTGAAACATTGGGTTTTAAAGCGAATAAGAGGTGAACTAGCATTGGTCGGCTTAAGACTATTAAAACGTTGTTTTTATGGTTTTATGTACTTCTGATACATGTGTAAGCATGGAAGTGGCACAGTGGGAGCAGAGTGGGCCTATAACCCATAGGTCCCAAGATTGAAGTATTGGGTTTATAAATTTGCAGTTTGATACAGTTTTGAGTTTGTAGGTTCATTTGGTAAAAATAAAGGGGAACCTGCTTATAGTGGGTTTCACTTTTCATCAAGTGGTATCAGAGCGGGAAAATGATTTCCTATGGAGAAGGAGTTTGCATACAGAGGAAGAAGAGGTACAGTTTTGTGAAGTTTTGTTAATCTTGTGATTTTTATGTTTTGTGAAGGTAGCAATAGAGGAAGGTAAGAAGTTTGCAGAAATCTAGAGCAGGAGTGCTCATTGGTTCCACAGGAGCGAACCAAAGAGATGTTGAAAGACTGAGCTCATGAGAGAAGCTTGGTGAGGTATCTGGTAGCAGGGAGGACTTGCTATTGCAGAGGTTTCGTTGCAGGTCACAGAGGACAATTCCACAGAGGATGTGGGTAAAATTGTTCAAGCATGTTGTTATGGGAAGATCACAAGGAGCAGTTCCATAGATGACGTGGGTAGAATTGCTGACAGTTGGTGAAGACATATGACTAGGAGGTCATAAAATTTTGTGCCTCGGGAATCTGATTCAGTGGCATCTGAGCTGATTTGAATTCAAATTTGAATCCAAAGCTGAAGAGGAAGTTATGCGAACGGTCATGCGAATTTGGGGCAAATTTTGTTAAAACCGATTCTAAATTTAGTTGTAACTGATTAAGATTTAATGATCTTCCATGTGTGCGTAATGGAAGATTAAGGGTTTTTTGAGAAATTTCGAGAGAGATTGTGGATCTTAACCGATTCACAACTTATTGTGAAAACATATATAATAGCGAGTCTGTATTGTGTGAGGGGAGCAAGCGAACACAATGTAATAGCATGAGGATTTATGTCTAAGGCTGAAATGCCTTAGTTTTTAAATTATTCTCTTTACAATTGAAGGATTTTAATATAGATTTTCTGTGTGTTTTAGTGTAGGTTATTATTGATTTAACCTTATGAGTTCATTTCAGTGATTTTTTTACCATCGATCCTTACAGGATCGATGGCAATCTAATGTTTAGAGTGGATGTAATTATGGTTCATTTTCCCTTTGGTTCGATTTAACCTCACAGGTTCTGTTAACATGTCAAATGTCAATAGCACTCGTAGAACTTCCAAGCGGTTTTGATTTTAATCTGAGGTTTGGTGGAATCTGACTTCAACACAGTCAGAACTTAAATTTTGCAATGAAATTTGTTTGTTTGGATTGATATCAGATGGAAATCGATCCACAACATTAAAAATAGAGCATACGAGGTTATGAAGGAACGAGTAAGACTTGAGTATCCAACGTTGAATGCGTTCTAATTTCCATTTGGATATTGAGCAGTTTTGCAGAACAAAACCACTGGTTTTGCGTGGTGTTTGGCCTGAAGACAATTTTTACCATTTGCAATGCGATCTTGTTAGATCTTGACACTTCATGTTCATAAAACCACTAATATCACATTAACTCTACGTGCTAAAGTCCAGGTTGAAAATTTACGTGACTGCCACTCAATCAGATCTGTGATAGATCTGATGGTATTCACATTGTGACTTGCACAGAGATTAACAAAGGTATGGTTCGTTGTTCATTCAACTGAATTTTATTAAAAGAGTTGAAGTCGGAACATTGATTCCAAGGGTTTCAATGGTATTTCAATGGATTTTATTGATGGTTAGGGTTCAGAATTACATTGACAAAGGTTTAAAATATTGATTGAGGACTGTTGAATGAATAGCAAAAGGGTTCATTGTTATAAGGACGTAATTTAATATTGCATTGCCGAAGATTGAAACATTGGGTTTTAAAGCAAATAAGAGGTGAACCAGCTTTGGTCGTATTAAGACTATTAAAACGTTGTTTTTATGGTTTTATGTACTGCTGATACATGTGTAAGCATGGAAGTGGAACAGTGGGAGCAGAGTGGGCCTATAACCCATAGGTCCCAAGATCGAAGTATTGGGTTTATGAATCTGCAGTTTGATACAGTTTTGAGTTTGCAGGTTCATTTGGTAAAACGAAAGGGGAACCTGATTATAGGGGGTTTCACTTTTCATCAAAGGGAGTAAAAAGTGGACCCAAAAATGGTTAGGGAACTGTGCTCATATCATGTAGCTTCACAATGTAAATTGTGATTTTGCATTGAGATTATATATATATATATATATATATATATATATATATATATATATATATATATATATGGAAAGACTCTTAGGCTTCATCTCCTAATATATCTTCATATTCTTAATATTCTTATTTTCTATTTACATTATTTACATAAATTTCTTAATCCTAAAAATTATATGTCAACATAGTCTTTGTTGGACATGGGGTTTATGTATCTCCTATCCCTTCTATTATCTTTATGGGTTGAATATGATGCTCTAAAACTGAAGCCCAACTCTTGGGTCTTTACAATGTGTTTGTCACTCAGACTTCTATATATCCTTAATGAAATCCATTTTTTTCATTAATATAATTGTTTACAATTTAAAAAATAAAAATAAAAAATAAAA
Source organism: Pinus albicaulis (assembly GCA_034641835.2). NCBI lineage: Eukaryota > Viridiplantae > Streptophyta > Pinopsida > Pinales > Pinaceae > Pinus > Pinus albicaulis. The sequence continues at coordinate 16,229,302 of MU968363.1, forward strand.
CATTCATTTAAAATATTCTAAAATGAAATGAGTTAATAAGTGAATAAACTTTTTTTTTTAATAAAATTATTTTTCAAATGATGAAATTTTATCTTAATGTGGATTTTCACAATTATTTATATTTATATTCTAAATAAATTTTTAATGATAATATTTTATGATCAAAATTCCTATGAATTTAATAAATCTATAATAAATTTTAATTCATATTCATTTTTTTATGTTTATTTTTATTAATTGAAATAAATTTTTAATAACAAAATTTTATGATAATTTTTTTTATAAATTAAATAAATATATAACAAATTTTATATTTTCATTAAAAAATAATCTAAATGATACAAATGATTAAAAAAAATACTATTCATTTTTTAAATTATTCATTGTTTCTAGAGGTGCAAACTATAATCTAGTATGAGGGTGATGTACGATTTTGTATGTGTTGAACATGGAGTTGGCACATGCCCCTTTTAAAATAAAATAAAAATATACACTAAAAAAAATATGATAGTTATAATAAAAATATAAATGAACATACATATTTGGTTAGTTTTAGTTAAAACCATTATAAATCATCAATAATATCACTATGTTTGCTCTAGCCTAGTTGATTGTTAATATTACAACCCAGGATGAAGTAGATGTGGTAAAAATATTTCACGTTCACATGAGGAGCCATAAATATAATATTTGGATGTCTATATCAAACAAACATAGATCCATCATAATTATTTTTCTCATTACTTGGTAAATCCTCAGTTGAGATGGATCTATGCTAGTTCTTAATAATATTATTTATACTACATAAATTTCACATATCTATATATAAAGTTATTTTCATCCATAGAAATATCTTTAGTAGTAGTGAAAATAGACCGTTTAGATATATCTCAAAAAGTAATTATAACCTTTTTCTTTAAAATTTAATTAAAAAAAATGTTATAAAATTAAATTAAAATAAAGTATTATAAAATATTTTTATTCTAAAATGAGTTATGTTTTTTAGGCATGTGGTATTGATAAGACATGTAATTATTCCATGGTATTGTAACAAAGTTAATAATATCCATGGTAAAATGGAATCGCTATTTACAAGTTATTAATATGCATGGAAAAGTAGGGGTGAATATTCATGGTCAAGAGTCTTGTTATATTTTAAGTTTATTGTGATTATAAGTTTTTATATGTTTGTTAATTAAATATCAATATGGTTTCATAATCATTATTATAATTTGTATGATAAAATAGATCTTAATTTATAACTACTATTTATATGCTATATATTTTAATGTGATCTGTATATTATCATTTTTTAAAGAAAAAAATTGTTGGTAATTTTATTAATGATGATGATGATGATTAAAGCCCATTCAGACCAATGAGGCATATCGTACCTTAAGAAATAAAGAGATTAATTGATACATTTTAATATTGTATTTCTACAATTGAAGAGGAGGGAGAGAAGCGTTCCTAAATCGTTATAGTTTTGTTGATTGAAAAAGTCAAGAAGATTAGTAGCGTGGAAATTTTTTTGGAAAGGGGAACAAATGTGAGTAAGAGCTTGGAAATCCAAGAGAAAGTATTTTCATCTTCAACCCTCTTAGTATCTCACAATTGATAGATTCTTTGTCCTAGGGTGTTTTTGGGATAAACCAATGCCTGATTTCACTTTGAAGATCATGGGAGTTAGTTATTATCTTTGCAATGTTCAATTTATTCTTAGCGCTAGTCAAGACAGAGATATAATTATACTTAGAGAGTGTGGGGTTGATCACCTCCTTATAATACCTTAGCTTCTTTTTCCCCTCTAGATCCTTAGAACCCCACAATTTGTCCTTAAATTTGGAAATAATAGTATTTTTAATATTATCTTTACTCTCCAAGGTGATCTCCCCCTTTAACCCCCAATAGTCGAGCCATGACTAGGAATCCTTGTGCCAACCATGCTTGAGCTGGAGGTGGGATTTTTTTTCTAGAATTAGAAGAAATTTTAGGGAAAATCTTGATTTCCATGTTCTAAATCTTCTTCTTACACATCAACAAGTGAAACATAGGCATGCTTTCAATGGGGGGAAAGGTTAGCTTCAGTCAAAATTATATCATAAGGAGTATTACCTTTAATATTAAGGTTGTAGGTTATAAATTATTTTTGGATCAACTCAATCTTCTTCCATGATTCTCTATATATACTACGACCCCAAATATTACAACCATATAGAATAACATGGGTGACAAGAGTCTCAAAGATGAAATTTTTCTTACTCCAAACCTAAAGCTCAATCATCTTGCAATTATTTTCAAGCTCATAATAAGATTTCTAGTCGCCAATAATCATCTTCTCTATGCTATAATTCTAGTTCATCTAATGATGAATGCCAATACCTAAATATTGGTATGAAATAACCTTCTCCAAGTCATTTTCATCATAGATGAAATTTTCATGGTTGATATTTTTGGATTTAATTATCATGAATTTATTTTTGTTAGTATTAACAATCATACCCATTGTAGAGCAGAAATCATGGAGGATTTTAAGTTGTTTATTTATATCTTCATGGATTTCGGCTAGTATAGCAATATTGTTAGCATAAAGGAGAAGAGTAATGACCATACCAACGAGCTTGGGGCCAATGCATTTTGTAGCTTCCAAATATGCTTCTAGCTTGTCAATGTAAATAAAAAAGTTGTAATGGATAGGGACCACCCTTGCTTAACACCGATATTGCATTTAATTTCTTTAGACTAATCCTTGATGGTCTTAATATTGGAAATAGCGTTCTTGTATAGTTGAATCACAAAAAACCTCAACTCACGAGGAAACATTATCTCTTCAAGTATTTTCCATAACTTATCTTGAGGAACCGTGTCGAAATATTTTCTAAAGTAAAAAAAACAACATAAGATATCATTTTTACTATTGCGACATTCCTCAACAGTAATACTAAGAGTGATAATATGGTCAATAGTTGAGTGATGTCTTCTAAAACTACCTTTCCCTTTAGCTCTTTTACCATGGCTTTCGAGCCAAACATTGATCTTCTTTTTGAAAATGAACCGATCGAGTTTGGCTAAGATTGGGCTAATCATATAAGTCGTGTAATTAGATGGATCATTTTTATCCACACCTTTAAAGATAGGAAAAATCAAGATTTGAATCCAAGGCTTACAGTAGCCTTGCTTTACCATTAGATTGAGAAGCTTCTGAATATGAGGGATGAGGATAGACTTTCCCATTTTGAAACTTTGAACTTGGTAGCCTTCATTCCCATTAGCGAGCTTCTTAACCTCAAACTCCATGTCTTCTAGAGAGAAAATATCCCCCTCTATAGGAGTGTTTAATATGATTCCCATGGTGTTAGGAGATTCATAAATATTCTTAAGATAAGTATCACAGTTCTTCATGAGGATCGAGTTATTTTCTTCTATTTTTTGAACAAGTATATTCCTCCAAAATTTTCTATGCTTAGCTTTAAAAAGGTGGAGAACACGCTCTTATCTCTTAATATATAAGGCATTTTCTTCCTTTTTATAAGAGCTTTGTACATACTCATTTTTTCAATCTTAGTCGCTTCATTATGAGCATCTCTAATCGCTTTTCTGACAATTTTACAATTATTTTCATACCAAGGGTTGGAAGTTCTATTATTCTTTTTATACAACACTTTGGTAGAGAATTTTTTAATGGTGTTGGAAAGGGTTGTAGTAAAATTGTGGTAGATGAGATCAATGTTATCGTTATATGTTAGGAAACCTAGATCCCTCTTTATAACAAATTTAATTTTATTATTTTTATTGCTTTTAATTTCTTATTATTAATTGAGCCAACATTTTAATGTTTGCACTCATTTATGCATCTACAAGATTGAGCTCTAGAATATTTTTAATGTTTTATTAATTTTAAATGAGGTGACATGTAAATGTTTACAAACAAATATTTACAGCACTACAGCATCGCCCCCATACTAGGTTGAAGAGTGCCTCGGGAAACAATAACATAATTTAATATCAATTAAAAAAAATAAAGTAATTAAAAATAATTATATTGAAATTATATGTATATATCAATATAATTTTTTTTTATTTTTAATATCCATGTTAACTAATATATTTTAATATGAACTTCATAAAATACATATTTTAATGTTAATAATAAGTGAAAGTGAAAGTGAAAAACATTATATATTGTAATCTTGATAATAGTAAAACATTTCAATGCCAAGAAAAAAGTAATTAAAAGTAAAACAATTGAGTTACTTTATTCCATTCTTAGTTTTAAATTGTTATTTTGTACTTAAAAATATAAATAATAATAATAAAATCAATGTGGGTTATAAATCAAATATTTAACTGTGTAATATTGACATGTATTTAAAAATATATTAATAACATTTTTTTAATATAGAAAATGTGATTTATAAATAAAGTATTTCAATGTCCATTTAAATAAAATATTTCAATACAACGATGCATATAATAAAATAATTATGATTAAAACATTTTAAATGTTTCAAATAGTCTTTACTAATTTACATTTTGATATATTCATAGGTATAATTTTTCACGAATTTTATGCAAAGTCTAACAAAATATTTGTTGAAATTACAAGTTTAAGTCACATTGTCTAAACAAATATTGAAAAAAACTTTGAAAATATTGTATCTATTTATCCATTCCAAAATACAATTTATACAATTAAAAATACTAAAATACAATTATATATAATATTTCAATTTTTATATTTTAGAAATTTACTTATTACGAAATTGATCCTTCCCAAAAAAAACAAAAACAAAAACAATAACAATAATAAATAAATAATAATATTACTATTATTTTAATTAATTATATTCATAAATTCAATCATATACTTGAATGTTCACATAAACATGTTTACACCAGAGACAAAATCTACAGTGATATTTTTAATGTGGGTTATGACACGCAGGAGCCTTGTTACTCTTTTACACAATTTTAAAGCGAAAAGCCCTTTTGAGTATGGTGAATTATCGTTTTTCAATGCAATGGGCATAAAATATAATTTTTTTCATTATTTTTTTTTTTTTATAGAATGTCAAATATAAATAATTCTATGAACAAAAAGGAAATATATTTTATAAGTTATTACGGATGGCATGTTTTACATTGAATATTTTATAAATTAAAATGAAAAATGATGTTAATATTTTAATGTGGAGAAAATAAAATATAATTTAATAATTTATTGAGTTAATTTAATATATTATATTAGTTTAGATTTATTTTAATTTGATCTTATTATTTTACAAGAGGTTTGTATATGGAGAGATTTGATCTTTAACAATTTGGTAGATCTAGAGTTAAGATGAATCTAGACTAGTTTAATCTTCCCTTTTAAATAGGTTGTATTTCACATGAATGCCATAGGTTATTACCATGGATTCTCAATACCATGGGTCATTTTTATTTTTATTTTTTTATTTTATTTTGACCAAGTTAAAATGTTTACATTACATTAATCTTGATATATATATATATATATATATATATATATATATATATATATATAATCTGACTTAGTTCAAATGTTAAGCATTACATTACAACACCTCTAACACACTAGGCTAGAGAGACTATGGGCTCAATGACTTAATTTAAATTAAAATTTCATTTAAAATTTAAAATTATTATTTGTTTTATGATTGGTAATTGTGTCATTTTTCATTTATTTATTTATTTATTAAGGTGAATTGTATTACTTGCAAAATTGGAAATTACATAAAAGTGTTGGATGCCTTAGGTTAGTTTTTCACAAGGGAGACCTCACCATCACCAAAAATAAAATCTTTGAAGAGAAGTACAAGATAACTCTGTAGTATAGTGTTCCAAAATTTTACAGGAGAGTGAGTCAGGTCTAACTAGCCAAAAGGAAACCTTAGAAGCAAAATACCAATATTAAAGTCATGATATACTATCAAGAAGATGGGTATGAGTTAGTAACAACAACCTTGATTGGATCCTTGTAATCCTCGATTGCACCCACATATGGGGGTGAGATTTTAATATGTGTCTATACATGCTGCATTCTATGATCTAGGTCCTTCATATGTGGATGCAAGTGCTCGAGGGAGTTAAGAATATCCATTTGATGCTCATGTCAATCCAAAAGAACTCGACCCAGCAAGAATTTCATGTGTCAGTAAACATCAACAATTTGCACGTATTGGTTGTACTTGCTTCGAGTGTGGCTAATATTAAGAACCCAATCTGCTAGTTCTGCAAGAACTTCCATGTTTGAGAGATCAGGTCTTTGGGCAAAGCTCTCTCCCTTAGCGCTAGTGAGTTATTCTTGTACAAGACCTGTGGCGAGGTCTCAATATTTGGTGGTTGCATATTCTAGATAATGGTGCATCCTCCTACTATCCCTATGGGCCCTCACTTGGTAGTAAGCATCACCTCTATGCACCTTAGCTTATTGGTGTGGCATGGGAATAGGATCTAGTAGGACAGAAAAATATGCCACTAACGAAGGGAGAGAAGAAGTTGGAAAAGTGCTATTGTGACCACACACCATAGGGACATGAAGGGGTAGGACATAACTATCAGAATAGTCACCATTAGAAACTTCCATCTTGGCCCGAAAAAGGCAAGAGATTTGGGGGCTAGGGGATGCTAACAACTAGCTGCAAAGGGGTAAGAAAAGAGACACCTTCAGAGCTGAGAGGGAGTGAGAGCGCACAAGATGAAAGGGGAAGAGGAGAATAAAGATAATTTTGAGAGAGGGAGATGGGGTCCAAGCTTGATGGGTTCATAATAGAGGGGTATACAAAAATAATACTGGAAACTGAAGCATGGAAGGGACCACATAGAGGTTGAGGTGATGAATCCTAGGGCAGTTGGAAATATGATAAAATTACAAGAGAAAAAGTACAGGAAAATGGAAATAAATGATATCGAGGGGAGCCAATATTATCCTCTTTGTGATACAAACGAAGAATAAGTTGAAGACATGTGAGGAAAAATAAGTATTCCAGCTACAAGGGGTTTTGTTTCCACTTTATGAGCGATGAATAATTAGGTAGGGCTAGGCTATTGGGAGAGTTGAAACTAGCTTCAGCAATTCCAAAAACTAATTGCAGATTTTCCCAAGCATGAATAAACCAAGTCTAAATTGAACCACATACCCCAATTCCATTGATAAACTCCTTTTTTTCTAGAAAACATGAGTGAACAAGTGAATGTTTTCTAAGGTGATGTGGGTTGCACTATGGATCGATTGTTAGTTGAGATGTGTAATGGTTGGCATGCTCCAAATCCAAACCATTAATTCACTCTTGGGGGCATGCTACCACATCCCTCAGTCCTTCAGTTAGATGGGACGGTCGAAAAAACCCCCATCTCGATAACACCCCATCCAGGAAGTGAAGTATCACTAAACTCCCTGCAAACACATATTTTTAAGAAGGTAATCTAATATTTGGGACAAATAGGAGGATATTGGTGAGGAGGATTCAAGGCACCTAAAATTGGCTAGCATGTCATCAACATTATTATCTATATGCCAAACATGGGTGGGGATGATCACTAGGATTTTCGAGATAAGAGAAGGTATTTGTGTGAAGAGAGCTTCAAATCACTAGGTCATTGAGACTTTATGAATCAGGGAGTCATTCTAAATATGTCAGAGAATATTCCCCATTATCTAGGAGTCTCCTTCAACTAGGAGTTTTTTATTCATTGAGACTGAGCTGCTTTGAGCCATCAACTCCACTACATTATTACTCTTGATATGAAGGGTGAAAAAATAAATAAATAGAGGATATCCTTCATGATCACATATAATACCTCCATATCTTGTTGGACCCAGATTTCCTTTTGATGCCCCATCAAAATTTAGCTTGAAGAAGGAAGGGGGAGCATCCAAGCTGAAGGAATAATAGTAAGAAGAAGAAGGTGAAGGGTGAGGGAACCAATGAAAAAGTATTATTGCTTCACTTCCTAATTATTTCCAATCCCTAGGAGACCAAGTGAAAGAGAGGATTGACTCCTTGATGTTGGAAATGAAGGAGAACCAGAGGGAATCTGAAGAAAGGGAAAATCCATTGAAGATTCTTGTATTTATTTCCTTCCAAATTTCCTAGATTATAAGGATAGGGGAAATATACCATATATGATTTAAAATTGGGTTCAATAATACCTAATAGTGACAACCAATTATGGTATTGAAGATTCTCGAGGGGACTCTATCAAAGAGCTAAATTATTTCCTCAAGCTTAGTCCATAAATTAGTCGAGAATACACATTTTTTCAGGAGATTCTCTAGATCTTCAATACACAAAATTCATAAAAAATAGTAATATGGACCTTGATAACTTTGCTTTTGGATGTTATCCCAAGTTAACGACTTGTTTTTCATTAGAAGCCATAGGAAAAAAGGAATTTTTTGCCAAAATTCCTTTTTCCAAATCTTAGACCAGATTTCATTTGACTATAGAAGATGATGGCCCACTACAAGGTGATAAGCCTCATCGATAATAAATATTACTATGGATGTATATCCCCATCACAATTTATCTGGAACTTGTGAGAAGGGGATACACATTTTCCGAAGGTTACTCTTGAAGCTTTCATGTGTAGCAAGTTCTAGCTTGGGGAGCCATACCTTTGATGGAATCGATTGGAACCATTTCAAAATTGGATAGGATGGATCCTAATCATCTGAGTTCTTCCTTGAGTTATCATCTGAGTTCTCAATCTATCAATATTTTTCTAGTTGCCAAGTTTTGGAAGTTGTTGCCAAGGGTCATTCCATGATAAAGTTGTTCGATTCTCTTTGAATTCCTAGAAACAATGTTGTTGGATCAAATGCATTCCAATTTTTTCCAAGTATTGGAGTAGCATTTTGAGTATGAGTTTTGGAGCACCGCACAAAAGGGCACCACATAGGATGGTCTAAAAAAGGATAGTGCACAAGAAGGAGAAAAATAAGGAAAATCATTAGGATTACTTGGTAGGGATTTTCCCATGGTAACATTTACGCCCATAGTAAAAAAGGGATTTTAGGTTAGATTACACCTAAATTTAAAACTATAAATAACCCAAGTTCATAAAGGGAAGGTAGCATTTCATTGGATGGTTTTGAGATATGACATCACGTTGTAATGTTGATCTATTAGGTTGTTGAGATGTGACTAACATGGTTGTAATGAATATTTTGTAATGATAATAAAAGGAATTTTTTTGGCTTAATTTTTGTGTTTGCATATTATGTGAATTACCTATTTCTATATTATGACTATTGAATATTTGTGAATAATGGGCTTACGATCCAGAATAGGGTTATACCTCAATTTATTTTTATGAATAATGAATAATGAAAGCATGTTGAATATAATAATATTAAAGCAAGTTCTATGTCTTAAAAATGGTAGTTTTTGCTACGAAACTGCTAATAGTTTCATAGTTGAACTGCCAAGAAATGAACTAACTATGCTACGAAAAGAGGTTTTTCTGTCTGTCTTCTCAAATTCAGTACAAGGTGTCATTCAATGATTAGAAGTGTTAGGGTGGATGTCATTCGAGTCAATTAGGGTTAAATCAAGGTACAAAGGTCACGACTTAGATCATTATTATTGTTTTTAGCATCCATAAGTCATGACTAAGCCATGAGTTGTCATCGAAACTTTAAAACATTACCAAATTGAGTATTTTTTCATTCTCTGCTTCATCTTTGCATGCTACTGAGTTCTAGAGAGATGTTTCACCGGGCCAAGCTGGTTGCTAGCATTTTCAAAAGTTGCAGGTCTCACTAATCAAGAAAGGCAGAGAAGGTATAAAATCACCATGCCTGCTGTTAGCCCCCCTATGAAATTCTTGACAAGTCAGCTGGGGGCTAGATTGTTTTGAGCCTTCAAGGAATGCCTTTCCCCTGAAAACCCATCCTCCTTGAAGTCTCTCAATTGCTGTGCCTAATACAAATCCCCTTCTGCTAGTAAATTGCTAAAAAGGGCCTATTATTCCCTCCTTTACCCCTGCAACATACATCAATTCCCCTTCTTTCCCTTTGTCCGAATTCCCTTTCTTTTACCCTCATTTAGCCTCTTTTTATCCCCCCTTGTCTCCCCTTCTATTTCCCCGTTTACCCCTCAAATCCCCCCAAAATCCCCGTAAGTCCTTCCCTTACTCTTTATTTCCCATTTTTCCCCTTATCGTTTCCCTTTAAACCCCTTAAAATCCATTAAAATGGGCAAAAAACCCATCTTCCAACCTTATTAAAGGCCTAGCCCCTTAACCACTTCCCACACATGCCCGTGCGCTGGGACCAAGCGCTTAAGTCCCGAGCGCTAATCGCAATCGGAAGGTCGGGCGGGTGCACAATTTCCTTTGTAATATCAAAAACCCCGATGCGATTTGTCTATAACGTTAAGTCCCGCGGTGCGTTCCGCACCGTTGATCTTCCGCGGAGATCCGACAGCGGAGCGCTAATCGCAGCCCCGGCTCAATCGCAATCGCAACATTCTGCGAGCGCCCTCCAATCAATCGCAAGTCCTCACTCCCGATTCCCGATCGGCTCTCCCTCCGATTGAACGTGAACCGTTGATCTGATCCCCAGATCCAACGGTCAGCTCTCAATCGCACCTTGACCTCCGATCGCAATCGCAAGCCTTTCACTCTGACCTCCGATTGATCGCACGTCTTCCACCCCGATCCCCGATCAATCGCAAACCTGTCTTCCGATCCTCCGATCGCACTGTCCCCCGATTACATCTGAGCCGTTGATCTGTCCCGCTGATCCTACGGCTCAGCGCTAATCGCATCATCGTTCCGCCGCCCCTCTTCTCTCCCTCCGATTGAACGTGAACCGTTGATCTGATCCCCAATCCAGCAGTCAGCGCTCAATCGCGCTCCGACCTCCGATCGCAATCGCATGTCCTATCTTCTCGTACCCGATTGCGATTGCTCTGATTTTATCTCATCCGTCCGTTTCCTCCCAGATCTAATGGTCATCGCTCGTCCTCCCTCATCGCAATCGGAAAAGTTTATGTGTGTCACCCTTTGGTACCCCCGATTGCAATGGTTCCGATTCAATCTCGGCCATTGATCCTCCCCTGGATCCGATGGTTCAGATCTAATCGGCCTCCGCCTCCGCTGGGTCCCACTCTTACATTCATCTCCATCGCATTTCATGCATTTTGTTTGTTTCTTTATTCGTTTCATATATTGTTACGCCACTCAATCTCCACCGTTGATTTTCATCTCCAGGCCTGAATCCAACGATCTGCGCTGCATATTTCTACCAAACCCTATTGTCCGCGCATTCCACCACTCCACTGCATTTTCATCATTCTTTTACAAAATAGCATTGTTTCCACCACCGCCGCACTACCATTTCGTCCACCCTGCATCCATCGCTCCGTCCACCATTTTATTCATAAGTTTTGCTGTGTTGCAGAGTTTCTAGAGGATGAGACTTGCCGCTGTTTGGTGTACTACCTCAATGGCGAGCGACGCAGTCAGGATCAAATCTAATGAGCCAGTACCATCAGGAAAGTCAAGGAATGGGGCTGTCAGGACTTACATTAAAGGAAAGTGGAGTTCAAATGCCGAGAGTCATGTCGGCGCCATTTAAAGATCGAGCTAACTCAACGGAGGCAGTAATGAAGCAGCAAGGAGTTTCAGTACAGAACAGAGGGATTAGTGCACATCAACGAAGATCTTGAGCTCTGAACCAGGGGTTTAAAGAGGCAAAGCATCATTTTGAAGACCCCGAGGATCGATCTGGAGATCCTGAACATCAATAAGAGGTAATATCAAGGTTTTCTTATCAGCAGAATGTTTTTCCATAAAGGACAGGTCTCCCATACAGTCTTTATTATGCGCCGTGTCCTTGAAGGAGTTTTCTGCCCCAGCTATAGTTCAAAACAATCTAACATCTATGAGGCAGACCTCTCAGCAGTTTCTTTCATTTTGTTCAAATCACCTGGAGTACTGCAGCCAAAAGGTCAAATCATATCCGAAGCAGATCTCTATTGCACCGGGGAGATGACAAAGATTAAATATACAGCATATCAAGAGGAATGGGCCTCGTCCCTGCATTCATTGTTGTGTTTAAATGTAACATTTAAAATTCACCTACCTCCTCAGTCGGTCCTCTATGTCTCTTCTGCTATAAAGCACAGAGGGATATCATTGTAATGGTTGTTGATGCATTATCAGTGAATTGCAAGCATTTTTGTCCTGAGCCAAGTTCCCTGTGTAATGATTGTATGATAGGCTGAGAAATATGATGCATTCAGGCTGAATGTAAAAGCTTTGGGCAGTGATGTACCTGATTGGTATTGTGTTTAACATAATAAGCAGTTTTCATTGGATCCTGATCTACAGAAGTTAGTGATGTTTTTCTCATCTCTGCGTTTATTTCCATTTCATTTCATGTTCTTCTGACTGGCATCTGAACGCATGACATAAGATTTACCCTTGTTAGGTACCTTATGTCCCAGCTCTCTCAGTCTTTAATATTTTCTGCTCATATGTGTATCTGAATATTGTTTTTAATTGACTAAACCAGTGTAGTGGATGATTATTGCCTGCTCTCTGATGTGCAAGTTAATAGAATCAATGTTCAAATGTTTTTGTTAAGATTTAATTGAAAGAGGTTAGGAACATTGGGAGGTTTAGAAGCCTGTCTCTGCCTCTTCATAACCTATCCCTTCCATATAAACCTTTTCAAGATCCCTTGTGTTGCCTATGGTTTTGTCCAAGCAGGCCTGGAGTTAAATGACCTCTGGCCTGATCTATAGACGGAATCAGATGGTTCTCCATCCTTCATTCTCATTCCTTAATGTTCCATCCCACCAATCAATCTTTGAGATCCAAATGCTCTAGATGACTAGCCCAACTGAAGCTTACACATTGAACATAAGTAAATCCTTTCTTGACTCCATTTCCCAATGGCCTTAATGTTCTCTGAGTTATCTATCCTTACCTAGCTTCCTTCTTTACCCATCCTTGTCTTATGGTGAAACCTTCCTTCCTGATTCTCAACAACCAAACTCAAACAATCAAACAAACAAACTTGAGCCTATAACTAGCCTAAAATCACAATTAAGAACTTCGAAGACGTATATCCTTTGATAATCATAGAGAGATCCCTCTCTGGACCTAGGAGGGCTAGATCCTAAGGTCTGAAAGTGGTTCTATGTTGTCTCATCTTTTGGTATTTCCAACCTTGCCAAAACATGGGACCTCCAACACCTGCAAATAAGAAGACCAACAAAGGTGGCCACTACCTCAAATATGATCCATCAGACATGAATTTATTGAATGAAGACCTAACTGCCTTAGAAGTTTTCAGAAGAACAGGGTGTTTGCAGTTTTGTCAAAGATTGCAAGTGTGCCATGTGTACGGTTCTAAGGAGTTTGCTATCAATTTCAGCGGGAAAACTTCAAAAGTTGGGAATGTTGAACCTCACTGTAACACCAAAGGCCATTGCAACAACAGCAGGAAACCCTAGAGGAGGAGAAAAATGGTTCAAAGGCTTCAATTTCACCATGCAAGACTGTAAAGAATTTATCAAGCCAGAGCATAGTGAGAATGATCTCATAAATTCCATCCCAAGGAGCTACATGAAAGAAAACTTCTCAAAGTTGTGACTAATTATTCAGAAGTACTTCACCTGTGGAGGGAGATATCACATGGTCTATTCCTACCAACTTAGGCTTTTGCTACAATTTTTGGGTAAGAAGTCTCTTGATTTACCTTTTTACTTATACAGAAGCTTGGCTAAAATGTTAGATAAGGTCCAAGTTAAAAAAGAAGGAAATGAAACCTCACTCTTTCATCATGGTTTGATCAAGTTGTTGGTATTAGACGGGTTAAAAATATTTGGTAGAGACGGGTCATCTTTTTTTTTCATCAATGGTTTTGAAGTAGATATTATCACTCCCAAAAGGACTCCCAAGCCTAGAGATATCCCATCACCTTCAGTGGAAAATCAAGTTGAGCCAGTGATCATGGAGACATAACCTTTACAGAATATTGATACACCCAAAGCTACATATGCAAAATAAAATCCAACAGTAAGAAAACATGGTAGCAAGAGGGTTACAATAAGCCAGATAGTGGCTAAAGGTAACTTAGAGAAGATTTTGCATGCTATTGATATCGAAGAAACTCCCATAGTTTAAGTTGAAGATATAGATGAGGGAGGAAGGAAGCTTCAGAAATCCAAAACAACTAAAAAGTTAGAATTTGCAGGTGAAGATGTAGGATTCATGTTTCAAGCTATAAAACCAATGATAAGACATGCTAGAAAATTATTGGAAAGTAGTAAAGAGGCTCAGAATCTCAATGAAACTATTCAGCCACCACCAATCATCATTTACTTCTCATCACCTGCAAAATAAGATATGGTCATCAAGAAAAACAACGGCAAAGAGAAAATCACTGAAAAGATAGAAGTTGAAGCCCTTAAGGAGAAATTGAAGTTGGAAAATGATGAAATATCAATCTTAAAGAAAGAGGAAAGGAAGCACAAGTTTCAGAAGGTACAGTTTGAAAAAAGGAAAGAGATTTGGGAGGATCAAGGCACAAGTGTCTCTAAGACCTTGGACAACACAGAAAAACTGATAAAATAGACTAAGCCATTGAGAGGGGAGGTGAAACATATCAGAAAAATGAAACTGTACTTACAGTTTAAGAACAGGACATTAAAATACCAATTCAAATACCTACAAGAACAACTGGGAATAATTCATGAAGAGCTCGAAAAGAAAGGCTTAAAGATGATTGTGGTTGAGGAGCCCATTACTCAACTGATCATTAATGAAGAGGAAACACCACAGGGGTCCTAATTTGTGATTGAATATGTTTTATAAGGTTCATGGTATGCTGAAGGTCAAGTTTTTATAGCTCGAGGTCAATTTTTGGAGATAGTATTGAAATCTATAATTTCTGCACTTTTACATAGTTTCGTAGCGTTTCCCGGGCTTAAAGCCAGGAAAACGCTACGAAAATTTCTGTAGCAGCCTTTTTGCTTCTAAATTTAATTTTTGCAGTTTTCAAGGAGGGAGAATGGTGGTGATGATGTGTCATGACTATTTTGACACCGTGGAACAACAAAAGAGCAGAGTGTGTGGGCGCAAAAGCTTCTTTTTCAACGCTACCAAAGCTCGCTACGAAACTGTCCTGTTTTCGTAGCGAGCTAATTTTGAAGGTTTTGGAGCATTCTAATGATATTTTTGGACAGATGGACTCCTCCAATAGGTCAAGGGACCTTAAAATAAAAAAATTATGACTCGAAGGAAGTGCTATGGAGACAGGTCATCAGCCAAAGATCTTGTTGAAGATAAGGATTATGCATTCCTGAAAAATAGGGTTTTGTTCCACATGTCTAGGAGGGTTTTTAATATGTAAAGGTGGTAATAAAACTATCATCTATCATTCGAGAATGTGATACATATTTTTAACTGACATGTAACTGTTTCATAAAGATAAGGTAGAATATGTAATAAATAGGAGTTAGAGTCCTAATAGGAAATGTCTTCTTCAAGGTGTAGCTGTCAGTTTCTTGTTAGAAGACATGTTTTTCAGTTATGTGATGTGTCATAGGAAGAATTAGATGAATCTACCCATCAGGAAAATCATCCTTGCTATAAAATGTCTATTTAAAGACAAATCATCGAAGTATTCAGGGGTTGGATATTTTTTGCACCAAACTACTGCTTTATGTATTTTGACTTATATCAGTAATACAAAGGGATTTTCTTCTTGACATACCTGAGATTATCATGGGGTTTTTAATTTCTTATTGATCTACATCTTATGTTTTACCAC
Source organism: Pinus albicaulis (assembly GCA_034641835.2). Lineage (NCBI taxonomy): Eukaryota > Viridiplantae > Streptophyta > Pinopsida > Pinales > Pinaceae > Pinus > Pinus albicaulis. The sequence goes on from MU968363.1 coordinate 16,245,113, forward strand.
TTACATTATATTTGATTTCTATTACTCATAATTCATAACTCTATGCTCTGACTTCCTTTAGTAATGAAATGGCTGTGTGTTTCCTATGTTTTATGAGTGAATTTCCTTTGTTAAAAACCCCTATCTACCTCAACTTCCATGTCAAGAAACCTTGCCACTAAAACTACTGATTGTTGACTCCATAAGCCCAATGGTAGCAAGCCTAAATTATTTTTCAACCTACATACATAACAAACAAGTTACTTTTCAAATAGAGTTAGCCATCTAGTACTATCATAATCAAATATCATAAACTCCTTTGAGAGATCCCTCTCAAACTGAAGAACATAGCTTCAGTCAAAATCTAGTTTGAAACAGTTACAGGGAGTTCTCTGATCAGCATCCAATCAAGTACAATTTTGTGATAAAATTTTGGTGCGTCTACCGAGAGTCAAATATATACTTTTCCCGAAATTCTGAAGCTGAACTCTTGAAGGTAGCATGAGCTCAGAAGCTATTCGAGGTTGCAACTACCTTGGTGACTCCATTAAAAATTCTCATGTTCAAAGGTGGCTTCAAAAAGGAGATATATGAGGAGTAATCCTAACCCAAATCCACCTACAATTGTGGATAATGAAAACACAAATTCCAGAGGCATTAAAGCCATTTATGCACAATCAGGTACTACATTACACACAAAATCCTTGTCCTCTCAAGTTTTAAGAAGTCCTAAAGATAAAAAGTTTGATGATAAAATTTAGGAAGTCTTGTTTAGGTCTGAAAATGAAAAAGAATTGATTGAAATTGTCTTAGGCCTACATAGAAGAGGTATTGATACCACAGCTTTAGTGACCCAAAAATATAAATAAGAGTTTTGGGAAGCAGTCGCATTAGAGTTATTGTTAGAAAGGAAATCTTTGGATAGGTTGAAGCAACTAGAACCATTTGAAATCTTGTTAAGAAGTAAATCTGGTTATCCTTTACCTGATTGGAGTTCAATTGTAACTGGACAACAAAGACCTACCAGACCCCCTCCTAACAATCCCTCTTCCTCTACTACTTTTGTCCCTAAAACTACCACAATTATAGTCATCATGGAAGGAAATGTGCCACCTCCACCTATTGTTGCGTCTGCTAGGTATGCCCCTCTTGTTCTTCTAGCTATCCTTAATGCCCTTCCTAGAAAATATTATGCTAGAATCAAAACTTGGGGAAGTGATGAAGAAATTACAGTTGAAGAGCATGTAGACCAGTTTAATGACTTCATAGACAGGGAAGAGGTTGACCATGAGGATGTCAAGATGAGATTATTTTCTCAGTTATTTAGTGGTGAGGTCAGGAAGTCATTCAAAGCCCTTACACCAGGAAGCCTACATAATTGGAATGAATTTGAAGATACCTTCTTGAGAAAGTGGGGAAATAGAACCAACCCTGTGCAAGCCCTCACTAAGTACAATAGTTTGAGAAGAGGTGTTGATGAAACTCTCCAAAATTTCTCCAAGAGATTTAACAAATTTTATGACTCCATCCCTACCCATCTAAATCCTCCACTAGGAGTAGCGCAACTGAGATATGTTGAGGCCTTTGATTATGAATTTTCTATCCTACTAAGAGAAAGAGAATCCCCTTCATTAGCTGAAATGAAAAAGGATGCTTTGAAGGTGGAAGTCAATATGATAGCAGCTAAAAAGTCCAAGATGGGAAAGACAAAATTGAAAGAATAAGACAAGCCTTCCACCTCAGATGATAAATTCGACTCCATGATGAAAAAAATGGAAAAATTGATGGATAGGCTTGCTCTTGTGTAGTGTTCCTAAATTAGCTTCAGCTAATTGGAACATTAATTTTTCCTCGTTTATTTTTTCATTTCATGATTAAGGAATAAAATGTAAAGGAGGACATGAAAAACTCCTTAAATCAAAGAATAAATACATGCCTAATGTGAAAAGGGATAAATCTATGCCTTTGTAATAAAATCCACTTGTGTGTGAAACAGGATTGAGACATTTGATTCGGTCAGCTGGACCAAATCTCAGTTCTATCCAGATTCATTGAACCTCCTAGACAAACTGTGCAGTTCTAGAAGGAGGGCACCAATGTGAAAGGGGTTAAGTCCATTGAAGTGGTTTAGGGTTTGTGAACACCTTCAAGTTATAAAAAGGAGGAGAGGGATCATGTAAAGTTTGTTGATGATTTTAGAAGTTGCTTGAGCAACTCGAGTTCTCTTGGCTAGTTAGCCAAAGAGAAGAGGATTTCCTGTTTAGGAGTCCCCCCTCCTTTCTTGAGTAGCTCATGGAGGAGAATGCATTGAAATGAGCCACTATCTGGCATTTTGGCCAAGCTCCATCTATTAGCAGCCCTTATCCTATTGGGAATTTTGCAGTTGCTTGAGTTGCAGCAAGTGGTAGTCTAGATCTACAGAGATCTAGTTGTTTTGGAGAAGATTTATCTCAGGGAGGGTGTCTTGTGACCACTCAGAAGAGGATCTCTCTCCCATTTTTTATTTATATCTATGTTGTATAGCATGTGCTTCATTTTTATTGAGCTACTATACAGTCTTTCTCAAGAACTACATTTTCTGCACTTGGGGTTTTATTGTTATTTCAGTTTCTGTGCAATGGAAGATATCAAGTGATTGAGGCTTCCCTCTCACTTTGTAAATATTTGAAGTAGCTACTTTTCTAAGCTATTTCAGATCTGATCTCTATTATAATAAATTCATATTCATAAATTCTGTGTATTATGCAGTCCTGTAGCTTATAATTCAGATCTACACTTATTCATGCATTATTTTGATGAAATCCAAAGGGGATCTTGTAGAGGAGGCTGAGTAGTTTCCAGATCTGGTATGGATCTGATGTTATAGCCATAGATATACTGTAGATACAAGTTTTAATTTTTAAATTTTGAAGCACTCATAAAGAAATGATGTTCCTTCATTTCTACAATTTTACATATGCAGAAGTTGCCTCTCTTGAAGAATTTCTGTTATATTGTTCATGGGATTTGTTGTATATTGAAGGGAGGATCGTTTATATTTCTGATATTATGTATCTTGCTGTACTTTGGAAATTTTAAGCTGACATCCTATGATTATTTGGCAAAACTACGCAATTCTAGTTGCTGGTTTTTCTTGTTGCAACAGCTCTTCTCTTTAGCTGATTTTTAGCTAGTGAGCTTCATGGGAGATATGTTAAAGGGACTTAAACTCATTTTTTTTTCCTGAAATTAATCACACAAGTCCAAAACAGCCCAAGATAAAGGAACCAAGCCTTTACCTATGTTATTTTTTCACCCATTTTCTTATACAGCGTTCTCACTGAGCCTGTTGCTGATTTTCCTAAAAGTGGAATTTCCCGCTTCTTCCTCGTTTGGTTTTTTCTCCTCTTTTGGATCCATTCTTTAGATCTGTATATCTAAGGATATCAAGGGCTTCAAACTACAATAGGATTGTTCTATTCCCTTACTTTTTTTTTTCACCAATCTTCTATAGACAGAGTCTGGAACGGGCCAGGAAGCCTTTGGTTTTCACCCTCTCTTTAGAGGTGATATAACCAGTAAATGCCCTACCAGTCTATATCTGGTTTAGATATATTGGTGTTATTTCATAGTGTAATAACTTAATATATTCCCTACTGAGCTTATTTTCCCCTATTTGGAACATTACAGTGGTATCAGAGCTTGATCTCTTGCACAGCCTGTGAGATCAAGCTACCAGTGAATTAAAGAGCAGAAGAAGAGATCGGATTGATGGAGAGGATGAGATTACTCTCATAAATTTTTATATCAGAAAAGGGCCTCTCCAAGGAGGTTGAACCAATGGAAGAATAAGGATGCAGTGAAACTTCAAGAGGGTTTCAAAGCAGAAGAAGCTACAGTGAAATTCCTAGAGAATTTCAGGAAGATGAAGGAGTACCCAGTACTTCTTATGATGTATGTGAGCGTTCAGCCACACAATCTGATGTAAAATTTTGTCACATCCTCACTTTTTTTTTGAGAGAAAGAGGAGAAGAATAAGGAATGACAAAAAAAGAGATTCCCTCACTCTTTTTCCAGACCTTGAAGGATATTCAAGAAAATATCAAGGAGATTGAGGGGGTAGAGACTTGTACCAACACTGGCACAACCTTGGAGGAGCAGCCTTCATGTTCAATGGAGGAAGACTACACATTTGCAGAAGAAGTTCTTGCTTCTACATTTCATCGAGGTATGGTCAAGGATTCATCTGTTTTCATTTCAGCCCATTGCATGGAGAGATCTACATTTGTATGTGATGTTGATCTAGAACAACAGAGTTAGACTGCGCTGTGCAAGAGCAGTAAGAGAGGAATAATATCTTCCCTTGGAGATATCAAAGGGGCTGCATTTCACAAGCCCTTGAGATGGAGAAGGTGCAAAAGCATGAGGATACCGAGAGAAGATGGGGAAGAGGGCAAATCTCATTCCTATCTATTGCAGAAGGTTGATGCACCTAAAGAGGTGATTAGATTGCACAGTGGAAGCATGGAGGGTTTTCTCCATTCATGTATTTAGTCACTGCTAGATGATGTCTCATTTCCTGGATACATTGCACCAAGAAGGCCACTTAATCAGCAAGGAGAGGTGAATGCTTCACATGGTGAGGCATTTCCTATTGGTTTCAGATAAGTGGAGACCTTGGGAGGTCTTGATGCAGCGCTGAGAGTCTTGGGTAGGCTCAATGAGGAGAGAAGCAATCTCTCAACATCATCCACACCCACTCTCATTTCAGTTTTTGCGTTGTGGCAAGAAAATCAGTGGAAGGATAGCAGCCTTCCCACATCTACATTTGGCATGGGAGCTATGAATGCACATGACTCTTGGGAAAAGTTATTACAGTCTTCTCTCTTCTCTTTGAGAATGGAAGGAGGCTCATCTATGAGCTGATCCCATTGCATGAGAAAAACTTGTGCTAAGGGTGTTGATTATTTTGATTTATCTCATGTATACATGCATCCCTTAACCACATATGTGTATGATGTTGCTCCAAGGAGGAGCATTCTTATTTTGAGGTTGCATGGTCTACTTGAGGCCATGACCAATGTTGATAACTACTCCCTAGGAGGACTTGGGGAGGAAATTTGTTTTGGAGGACATACTTACATTGCCTTATCCATCATACACTTCCTCCAAGATTATGAAGAGATTGCGGCAGCATGCAAGTGTTTGGAAGACCACATTTTTCAGCAGTCTCTATTGCAGTTGAGGGCCAAACTACGTTGGTTGCATATGAGGGATCATTTCCCTTCACATTTGTTGCATATGGCAGCCAACATGAACTCTATTCTTGCTCCCTATGTTGCTGATATTTCTATTTTTATGAGGAGCATATCTGGGAGAGGAGGATTGATACATTGGATGAATGTATCCATTGGGAATGCACTCTCCCATATTCAATTGAATTTCAAGAAGAGGAGGGAAATTTTTGTGGCTGCTGCATGGTACATTGTATCATCTTCTACAAAGGGTCATGTATTGAGTTTGTATCATGGAGGGGAGCCTCTCACATGGGAGGAATTAGAGCAAGACATGTTTTGCTTGATCTCCATTCAGCCAACACTTATTTTCCTCTATCATTTCCAAGCTTTAAAGAAGCTTATTTCAGCAAGCAAGTGGTGGGATGGCCACTTATGGTATCATGACTTGAGGTAGCAAGATGATGGACAGTGCTGGTATCAAGGGAGGGACTATTTTCACCATCCAACACATCATATGGCAGTTAGTCCACATGTATTTTGGATCACATGTGGTGAAGGTAAATTGTTCACTATATGCCGAAGAGGGTGGGCAAGGAGGCTCACTGAAATCAATGAAGGAGATCATGAAGTTTCAAATTCCTTTTGGCTTCATGGTGACCACATTTTTTCAACCTAGGATCCACAGCTCCACATCCATCAATAGTGGGAAGAGGGACAGTGTGAGTTGGGTATATTCATCCCTCATTTCCAGCCTTGTAGCCCCTACTCAATGCACATCATGGGGATTAATAACTATTTCTATGAGCTATCAAGGATGGATCCTTTTATTTGGATGATAGCATTGGTGTGGGAGACACTCATTGGGAAAGGTTTTCCCCATGCTCTTCATCACTCCTACCTGAGGAGGCCATGGAGCAACAAGAAGATCACCACTTGTACCTCCCATTTCTCATGATGTACACTTACTATCTTGCACTTGGATAAGGTCATTGGAGGGTAGCTTCATTGCTTACCATTTTCAGCCATGGTGGGATCCATTGATGAGGCCACAAAAGGGGAAGAAGAAGTATGGTTCTTCCTTGCAGTTGCTTAAGGACAAGCAATATTTGGCAGGGGGAGACTGTAATGTTCCTAAATTAGCTTCAGCTAATTGGAACATTAATTTTTCCTTGTTTATTTTTCATTTCATGATTGAGGAATAAAATGTAAAGGAGGACATGAAAAACTCCTTAAATCAAAGATTAAATACATTCCCAATGTGAAAAGGGATAAATCTAGGCCTTTGTAATAAAATCCACTTGTGTGTGAAACAGGATTGAGACATTTGATTGGGTCAACAAGACCAAATCTCAATTCTGTCCAGATTCATTGAACCTCCTAGACAAACTGCGTAGTTCTACAAGGAGGGAAAAAATGTGAAAGGGGTTAAGTCCATTGAAGTGGTTTAGGGTTTGTGCACATATTCAAGTTATAAAAAGGAGGAGAGGGATCATGTAAAGGTTGTTGATGATTTAAAAGTTGCTTGAGCAACTCGAGTTATCTTGGCTGGTTAGCCAAAGAGAAGATGATTTCCTGTTTAGGAATCCTCCCTCCTTCCTTGAGTATCTCATGGAGGAGAATGCACTGAAATGAGCCACTATCCAAAATTTTGGCCAAGCTCCATCTATTAGCAGCACTGATCCTGTTGGGGATTTTGCAGCTACTTGAGTTGCAGAAAATGGTAGTCTAGATCTGCAGAAATCTAGTTGTTTTGGAGAAGATTTCTCTCAGGGAGGGTGTCTTGTGACCACCGGGAAGAGGATATATCTCCCATTTTGTATTCAAATATGTGTTGTATAGCATGTGCTTAATTTTTATTGAGATACTACGCAGTCTCTCTCAAGAACTTTGTTTTCTACACTTGGGGTTTTAATGTTATTTCAGTTTCGGTGCAATGGCGGATCTCAAGTGATTGAGGCTTGCCTCTCACTTTGTAAATATTTGAAGTGGCTACTATTCTAAGCTATTTCATATCTGATCTCTATTATAATAAAGTCATCTTCAAAAATTCTTTGTATTATGCAGTTCTGTAGCTTATAATTCAGATCTACACTTATTCATGGATTATTTTGATGAAATCCCAAGGGGATCTTGTAGAGGAGGCTGAGTAGTTTCCAGATCTGGTATGGATATGAAGTTACAGCCATATATCTTCTATAGATATAAGTTTTAATGTTTAACTGCTGAAGCACTCATAAAGAAATGTTGTTCCTTCATTTCTGCAATTTTACATATGCCGGAGTTGCCTCTCTTGAAGAATTTCTTTTATATTGTTCATGGGATTTGTTGTATATTGAAGGGAGGATCGTTTATATTTCTGATATGATGTATATTTCTGTAATTTGGACATTTTAAGCTGACCTCCTCTGATTATTCTGCAAAACTGCGCAATTCTGGATGCTGGGTTTTCTTGTTGCAGCAGCTCTTCTCTTTAGTTCATTTTTAGCTAGTCAGCTTCATGGGAGATCTGTTTAAGGGACTTAAACTCATTTATTTTTCCTGAAATTCATCACACAGGTCCCACACAGCCGAATATAGAGGAACCAAGCCCTGGCCTACATTATTTTTTCACCCATTTTCTTATACAACGTTCTCACTGAGCCTCTTGCTAATTTTCCTGAAAGTGGAATTTTCCGCTTCTTCCTTTCTTGGTTTTTTCTCCTCTTTTGGATCCATTCTTTAGATATATAGATCTAAGGATCTCAAGGGCTAAAAAATCCAATAGGAGTGTGCTATTCCCTTACTTTCTGTGTTTCACCAATCTTCTATAGACAGAGTCTAGAACAGGCCAGGAAGCCTCTGGTTTTCACCCTCTCTTTAGAGGTGATATAACCAGTAAATGCCCTACCATTATATCTCTGGTTTAGATCTATTCGTTTGATTCCATATTTCTTTGATTCCATAGTGGAATATCTTAAGATATTCCCTACTGAGCTTATTTTTCCCCATTTGAAATATTACATCTTGGAAATGCCTCTGCTCCTCCTACACAACATGAACCTCAATTTAGAAATCCTCAGTTTAGAAGACCTAAAAACCAATAGAGACTGAGGGAAAACATAAATCAGCCTGACCCACAAGTAAGGCCTCCTTTTCAGCAAAACTTAGTTGATGAAGAAGATGAACCTGAAATACCTGTTGGCTTGAGGGGTCCTGACCCAGGTTTGAAGGTTAAGGTTTGCCAACAAACCCCTATAGTACTGGCCCTTTAGGAAATGACCTACTTGCACAGGCCAAGGTCTCACCCGAAGTAGTATGGGAGGGTGTTGGAACCAGGTTTCCACACCTTAGGAGAGAGTAGGTAATTTAAGGAAAATCTATGTTGCAGCTTAGTAGGTTCACACAGAATGAGTCTATTCGTAGCTCTTTTAACAATATAATCAACACATAACCATAGCACAACTATTATTACTAATAGATCTAGTTAATACATTCTCATCGACGTGCACATTAGTAAATATCATCACAGAACATTATAATCACAGCCAATTCCAATCACAGATACATTTGTCACTTAAATAAACATCACAAATGCGCTTCAACAATAAACACAGTCAATCCAAATAGCAAAAAGGTACTTCAAATATAGTCTGCATTCATTAGCATCAGAAATACACTTACAACCCAAACACAAACTGCGCACACAGCCTAGCGGGGTCCGCACACAACAGGACTTAGGATCTCCACGCACACAGCCATTAGGATTCCTTACCCCAAACAACCCAGACAGATCTTAAAAATTCACACATAGCATCAATTTATTGACTTACTTCCCTACTAGACCCAACTATCTATCTATTTATAACATCTTAGCCTTTGTTATCCGATGGTTCGCAAACCATGGTTTGCAGACCCTAGAGCCACCCTTTAACCCATTACAAAACATTAGGGGCTTTGACCCACCCCAAAACCCCTACGCAAGAATGATTATTACAAAATTGTACCAAAAATGCAGGTTAGGGAACCTTGTTCCAACATGCCCCCAACATAATATTGTGACTCATCCCAAGTCATTGCGGCCATGGGGTTTGCATCTTCGCCTAAAGCTTCTTTATCGCATCAACCGGCGAGGGTAGCACTCCTTCGCTTTGCGTAGCATAATTCTAAGCAATATCCACCAACTTCTATGAAGTTGGACCTTTTGTAGTAGCCATGACACTTTCCAATGTCTGGTAAAGTTGTTTGACAAGAGCATCCACTTCCTGAGAGAGCTTAAGGGCTTCATCGGCCCAAGGCTTAAGGTGGTCGCTGAGAACCTTATTTTTGTGACGGAGCTCTTCAATGTCATCATGCAGTGTGTGGATGGTACGTAGTCATCCCAGGCGCTGAGTTGGAACCAAAGTGGACATAGTAGCTTCGAGCTGTTCAAAATCTTCCTCCTTATGGTGTATCTCTTAAGTAAAATCACAAAGGAGATGGTCGTACTGTACCTTAGACCATAACTACATGGTTGTCTCCAACAACTATGCGCCCTAAGAAATTTGAGCGGTAATAGTATTGGTCGTCTTTGTGACCAGCGCAGCTCGCTGGGCTCTTACCTCGGGGGGAGTCTCTGCTTGCAATTTTTCCCGTAAGGTAGTAATCTGCTATTCCATCTCCATCTTGACAGTCTAAATTTTAGTCCTTGAAGCCCAGAGTGCTATGACAAGCCCCTCAATCTTAGCCTGGGGGGTAGTAGAAGCCAGGATATCCACACTGACATCTATGCAGAGCCTACTGATTAGGCGTTCTAGCTCGGTCTGATGCGTGGTGGCAAGGGTGTATGCAGCCTGCACCCGGGACACCTCGATGATTTTCTCCACAATCATTTGCTCAGCTGTACTGAGCTTTTGGTGCACCTAGCGGTCTCTGTATTGAATCTGTTTGAACAGGGATGCGTGGAGGACCTATAGTGGTTCGTGTGGCAGTCAGGGTAAATCCAATTATACCTCTGCACAGGCTTGGACTTGCGCTCCTAAGGCAGGTGGGCTTAGGACGAATGCTGCGCCTGGCCGAGGGTAGAGGGGGCCTTCCATTGTGCTGATAAATTCACTGCTTAACGTTGGGGACAGCCCTGTCTGAACCATACTCGTCTACAGAGCATCGACTTTGACTTGTGGAGCTTGGAGTTCAGAGTGGAGTGTAGTGACCGTGGCCTTCTATTATTCTTCCGAAGCCAACCATTTATCCTCTGAGGCCAGGGGGACTGCGTCCGTGATCTGCTTTAAATCCTCCTTTGTTAGAGTAATCCCATTCCTCCGACCTGGTCTTGTAGGTCGTTGTTTCTTCCTTTGGCCTTTAATAGGGTCACCAGTCCATTTGTTACATTGAGGGGAGTCAACACCCTCCGCATCTAGACCCTCTACATCCAGATCTTGTTGCGAATCCTTCTGTGATTCCAGTTTCGCATCCTTCTCGACATTTCTTCCCTATCCTTCGGTCTCTTTGGTGGTGTCGGCAGGGTCACCTTCTTGGTGCTCATACCTACAGTGTCCTGTGCACCTGATTTGAAGCCTGGCTTCTAGTGTGGAGGCCAAGTAGAAATAAGGCGGTCAATCTCCTCGTCAGCAACCATAAACCGAAATGATACTGATGTTGGATCCTTGTGGCCCCAGATCTTCACATTGTGCATTGTGACTTGAAGCACTGCAATGCTCTTGTACTTTTCATAGATTGCTGGTGACAAGCATGGTCGGGAGTGGATGGCAGCTGCGAGCCTACTCTTAAATAGGACCCAAAAGACCTGACTATCTTCAATGTGCTTTTCATCCTTTGAATCCCACAGATTCACATACCGGGCCCCTTTGCACATATGTGGCTCGAGCTTAGGGAGGACCAAATCTTCTAGGGCTTCCCATGCGACCAACACAATAAGGAGAAGCAACCAGGAGTAGTAGAATTCCCTTCCATGATCCTAGGTTTCGCATACGTTCTCCATAAATTCATTGCATAGGAACTGGGACCAGTTGAAGCAGACCCCTTTCTCATAGCGGCCAGCCAACTAAATTACGTATGCGGGGACCGTGGAAACCTAGCATTTTCTCATCATCTTGCATGCTAACAACAAGGTTCCCATGCGTGCACCAGGGTCGCTGATAATGTTGATCATGAACCCTCTAGTGTTCCATTCAATGTGGTAATCCTTGCACACCTTATCAATGATGTGCTACTCATATTTCTTGCTAACATGCTCTATGGGATTCAACCCTTTCATGGGAAGATGGGTAATACAGTGAATTAGCACTGCATCTATGGGAATGCGGTCCTGGATCCACAAGTAGTCATCATGGACCAGAGCTAGTTCTTGGCGCACAAGTCAGTTGGTGATATTTTAGTGGCAAAAATGAGGCATCCACGACAGATTTAATAATCTGGATCCAGACAATCTGCTTACCCATGGGATAGGGACTACCTTCAGTACATCATCCTCTAATACCCTTTCTAGATATAATTCTGGTGCAAATTCTGGAAAGGCCTCTAAGTTTGCCAGTTCATGATCGCTGAATTTGATAGTGTGGAGCTTGCCAAAGGACTCTCGAATGATAGGGACCTCTCCCGAAATTAGAGGCATCTGCAAATAGGCGCGCATCCCATCGATATTCTTGGGCGTGTGCACCGAGGGCCTGCGAGACAGAATATAGGGTGGTAGCCAACTTATTGGTTCAGTGATCTAGGCCTCTTCTTGAGTAGAAAGAGGTTACTTTGAAGGGTTAGGAGAGCGTGCCTAGGGCATCGTTTTTAGGGATTTCATGTTTCGCGGGGACGTACGTGGCTCACCCTAGCCCATTTCACAATCCCCCCCAACCCTTGCTCCTATACTTTTCCCTTCCCTTTCTTCTTCTCTACTTGCTTTCCCTTGCTTGGTGTGGAGACAACCTCTTCAACCTCAGGGGTGACCTCTTCAACTTCATGGGTGATCTCTTCAACCTCATCAATAGAGACTATTAGCCATCAGTAAAAAATTTCAGAGAAAATGATGGATAAAACAGGTCTTGAGCCTTCAAGATATTGTTTTCATAGATAACTGCTCATTCTCGAAGCTTTCTGATGTTTTCAAACTCAAAAGATAATCTTCAGTGTTGTTTCATTCATAAATTCACCAAGAAACCCTGTTTATATCCAAAATAAATTGTTCTTAGGCCTAAATTTCCACCATTTCATGCCTCCAAAAAACCCTTCATTTCATTCACTATTACTCATTTCAAGATGACCTTTTTTCTTTGCTAAAATTCCCTTTTTCCCTTTAAATTACCTTTAATTTCATTAAAAATTCCATTTAGACCGAGAAAACCACTTTCTATGGTTTAAAAACCCTTCTTTTTAACTATCAGAACTTGAAAAAACCATGAAAACCCAACAAAAAATGGATAAAACCTTTAAAAACCTCTTCTGCCCCTTTTAGGCCTTAAGCCCCCGAGCACTTAACCTACTTCTCCTTTTATTCATGTGACTTACACCTATGACCTGATGCTATCACTCATCGCATCGCAACTTTATATCGCGTCGGCATTGTCATGTTTTTATCCCCTCATCCTGTTCCCCCGCCGATGCGATTAGCCCCTTTCAGCTTAGCCCCCAGCTTTTTCTCCGCCATAAGACCTGGAACCTGCGACCAAGCCCTTAGCCCCATTGCATCGGCGTTGTTACATTTTCATTACCTCACTCCCCCATTCCTCCACCGATGAGATAAGCCCCTTCTACATTTGGCTCCTGGTCACTCATTCCTCCATGGGACCATACCCCTGCCCTAAACTATAGCCCCCATCGCCTGACCCCTACCTATTCCTCCACCACTTCGTATCAAATCTCACCATTGATTAAATAAAATCTAATATTTCTTCTTTGACCTGACATCAAATCCTCTCTAGACCCACATCCCACTACCCTGTTGCCCCTCCAATCTCCTCCTACCAACTGTCCTCCACCATCTTCCCTCTGCTCGAGCACTTCTCTCCATCGCGCTCCCCCATAGCCATTGGATCCTCCCCCCTACGTCCAATGGTCTACGATCAATATCGCATAACTTTTGCGACCGAGGTTTAACAACCAAACATCGCACGAGACTGCTAATATTGAAAAATCCATGCGTCTCCTTTTAATTGGATCACGTTCCCTCAGGGATAAACCACTTACCACTCAATCATCGCGCTAAAACCACTGACGGTTTTCGTAAAACCACTTTTTCCATTTTTGTGCCTAAGTCGGTTGTTAAACCGATTTTTCGTGGGTTTTCTCCACAGAACCTCCTCTGCCTGCATTTTATCTCCTCCTCACTGCTCCATCCGCCTCTGCTAGCCTCCAAAGCAGGTTTTCCAACCACGCAGGGTTTTATAACATGTTTAATGGTTTTGTACAGGTTATATGGTGATTTTAAAGGACGAAATCCCCCCTACAGTCCATAAAGGGATATTGGTTGAGGGTGACGATCCTCACAGCCTGATCAAAAGAAAAGGGGGTCAAATTTCATGCTTTAAGTAGTGTTTCATCGAGCATTGGTTTCACAGCTAAAAACCCTCCAGCACAAACCATCTGTGAACAAATTAAGTTAATGAAGATCAGTAAAGAGTTTCAGGATTTAAACATGAAGGATTAAAGTGCAAAGATCAAAAGCCTTAATCCCACAGTTTAAAAGGATAGAGCACAGTGTGGGGATAAAGTTAGTTTGAAAGGTTAAAAATAGTCAATAAAGGACTTAAAGCCTGAAGAAGACTAGAGAAGGCATGATAAACCTTAAAACACAAAATCAGAGTTGAAACACTGTTTAAGGCCGCTAAATATGACAGATCAGAAAAGGAAGCCTCCAAAAGCCACATCAGTGAGGCAATTAAAGCCAAAAATGCTATCTACGGTCTTATTTCACCTAAAAAGAATGCATATTAATTACACAGTTAGAGATATTTCTAAAGATAGCTCAAAATTAATTACCAGCCTACCAAAAGCCTCCAAAGTCAACAAAAGTGACTGAAGTTGATGAAACTTAATGCAGAATTCAATTAACAGAGTTAAAACCTCAGAAAACTTCTCCATTTGGCCCTTCAAAGGCCGAGAAGCACTTACTCTGTATCAATTGAACAGATAGACCTTTCTTTCACTCCACCTCTTCATTCTTCTATAAATACTATTCTAGAAGACAGTATAAGGGTTGGTCTTTAAATACTCATTGATTGTAAATAGCGATTGATGCTGCTGAAGCTATGTTTTGTAATAGAAGAAAGATAGGCTGAGATGAGAAGTTTGAAGCTATAAAGACTCACTCAACTTGAATATTGTAACTGGTTTGGACATCAAATATACAAGTTGATTTATGGGATCCTGGTCTATGTCAATGGTGATTTTTTTCTTATTGTAAATTGTTAATTTTCTCATGTTTTCCATACTTTCCATCTTCTCTAATAAATAACATAAAATATAGATTAGGATTTACTGTCAAGTACCCTAAATCTCACTAATAAATCTTTATCTTTATTTTTTCTGCTAATTGTGTATTTGAGGATAATTCAATAGAGTGTGATCAGTCAAGGAATGTTGGTGAGCCATTGTCTTGCTGATTAAAACTTGAGATTCTGTCCTTGAATGTTCTTGAAAATTCTGCTAAGTAAAGTTGAACTAGGGAAGTCTATGGTTAGCCCTGTCCTCTAGTTTCTTCTCCAACAGTTGCTTTGAAAAGTTCCCTTAAGAGTATGTCAAAAGCAAACTAGTTTAAAATTACTTACCTGATCTTAGACTACTTTTTATGTTCATCATGAATGTTTCCCTTTGAGAATATGCTGAAAGCAGGCTAAGTTAAAAGTCTTTACTTGATCTTAAGCTATTCTTTTTTTTTTAATGTTTTCCTTTAAAAATTAGATCAAAAGAAGGCTAGTTTAAAAGTACTTACCTGATCTTAGGTTGCTTTGTGTCTTTCCTTTGAGTATTCTGAAAGCAGGCTAGGTTAAAATTCCTTACTTGATCCTAAGTTTCTCTTTGTTTTCTTATATGTTTGCTTCTTTCACCACTTCTTAATGTTTCATTCCATAAATCAACTTAAAGAGATATGTTGACATAGATGACTTGCCCCATAGACCACTCTTGAAACTTGCTCTGGAATTAAATCCTTTATAACTCCATAGCCCAATGGATTGACACTGTTTCTTACCTATCTTATCAGCTGAACCATTTTCAACCTACTCACATCTTTACCCTTCATAAGACTTCCTTCACTTTGATGATTTTCAACCCAACCAAAACAAACAAAAACCCTTGTGCTTTATAACTAGCCTAATATCATATCATAAGCCTTAAAGATCATATCTTTGCAAACACATATATAGAGAGATCCCTCTCTGAATCTAGGATGGCTAGATCCTTAGATTCCAAAGTGGTTTTGATGTAGGCTATGCAGCGTTTGTTCTTGCCAATATTGAAAACTACGAAGACCTAACATAGTGGCGACCATACTGGTGATATTATTGAGTAATAGATAACTTCAAAACTCAACTAACCCCTATTTCTAAATGAAACAAGTGCCACCAAGACTGGTTCTTTTTTATTGTTGATGGTGAACAACAACCAAACCTTAAAAACAAGTAAAAATCCTTGACCTGGCGACTCCACAACTCCCAAAAGACCAAATGACTCCACTGGAAGAAGAGTCTGAACTGGTTGACCTGATACAGTGACATATTTTCTAATGTACAAACATGGATTCAAATGCAGAACTAGAAGCAAAAATATTGGCCAAGATGGAAAGAATGTTGTACATGTTTGGAAAAATAATGGATATGTATGAGGCTAATTTAAAAATTTATGATCTAGAGAAGCCCATGCTTTTTCTAGATCAAGAACGAACTCAACCACTACAAGACCTAGAAAATTAGAAAGACATGTACGATGATCAAGACTTTACAGAAGATGATGATCAAGGTTACATAGAAAACAATGAAGAAGGTTGTCAAGAAAATTCTGACAACATACCTCTATCTTGTATTGCACTGTTAAGAGAGCTTTATGACCAAAATGCAAGTACTAATAGTGAGAAATATTTTGAGGAAACAAGTAGCCACTTAGAAAAAGAAGAATCTGATATGGAAGGAGAACCAACACATATAGGGACTATCCCTCTGTGTCACACCTCATTTCATATTACACAATAACAGTGGCATCCTAATAATAGAAAAGAAACAACTCATGAACCTTGTATTCAAACTGAATATCACAATAATCATGAGGAGTTGTTTGAAATATAAGAAGATCAAGAAATAGTGGAAAATCCTTGAAGTTTCCCTGCAAGCACAAGTGAAGATCCCCTAGAAGAGGCTCAAGAAGACATCTAGCCTCAAAACCAGTTCACACAAGAAAAAGAGGACAAATGTATGTCTGTCCAAAGCCAAATTAAAATCCATCTCCTTTTGACAGAAGAAGAAATTGATCAAATATTAAACCAACAGCCGGCCCTCAAAACTTCATTTGAACAAAACACTCCTGCTCATTTACCTACCAAACCTTGTTGTCTTGAACCAAAAAATAAACTTGTAGATCAGAATAAAGAAATACCCACTGATAACCCAATATGCTTGATTGGTGAAATTGTTTATACTAATGATTGTCCAATTTTTTATCACTCTGATGATGATGATGAGCTTCAAATAGAAACTAATCATGCAGGGAAACCATCAGTTGATTGGTGTCATGAATTTCCTTACCATCATCTTGACAGCAGCAATCAGCCAATCCAATCCATCAGAAATAACTTTCACATAATTGGGGATCAACAGTCTTTCAGCTCGAAGGATGAGGAGGAAAACAAAGAAGAATTTCTTGAGCAGGATGAAGATAATGAGCCTCCTCCTAAAAAGGTTGAGGTAATAAAAGATACCCCTACTCAAGAATATAATGATCTCTTCACTGAGTTCAGTGCATTAAATTAAATCATACCAGGACTACAAGAGGACAACACTGCCAAATATTATGAGTCCTCCAGTTCAGATAATAATGAAGACGAGGAAGAGTTTCTTTCTCAAAAGAATATTTTTCTTGATCCAGTGGAAGAAAAGATAACCCTGGTTGAAACTTACCTGTCAAATATTCATAACCAGGCTTTATTTCAAAATCCCTCTACTGATTTTTTGAAGACATTTGAAGAGGGAATAAAAAAATTTAAGAGCAGTATATTACCAAAAATCAGAAATTTTTTTAACATTACTGCTAAAGAACAAGTGAGATGGGAGTTCCCTTTTTGTTTGTCTAGAGTGCTCAAAGAAATGAGCATAGTCCAGTCATGGAACCATCTCATAGACTGGATGTATTGGAAAAGAGAGTTCGTCAGCTAAATATGTAAATATTTCAAAGTTAGATTAGGGTAGGTAAGAATGTCAATAAAGCTCAGCCTGTGAGCATTTAGTTAGTCCTTTGTTTCCTGCTTTAAATTTGAGAAAAGAAAATTTACAAAAACAATAGAAAAAGAGAAAATACGGTAGAAATAAAAGAAGAAACGTACAGCCCCATACCAAAAAAGAAAGGAAAAATCTGAAAGTGTGCAAGCTTAAAAGCCACTACCAAACAACAACATTGTTATTTTAGTCGTACAGCTTAATCATGACTAGATATATTTAAATTTACTGCTGATAGGTTAGTGAATCAGATTTTCCAAACTGTTTAATCTTGGCTTATCAGTAGATTAGATTAGGATAGAAATAAATGGCTCTAATGAGACCAAAATCTGAGCCAAAGAAAAGAAGAGAATGGTTCAAACATGCTTAAAATTTGAAGCAAGAAAGAATAGAAGAGAACAACTCTAAAAAGATCAAAATCAGAGCTAAAGAAAGAGTGAAGGATGTCTTTTATTTCTCAGATTTTAAGCCTTCACATTTTTGTTTTTATTTCCTGCAAAATTCCAGTCTATGTGCAGCTTTTTTTTATGCCATAGACACCATGGAAAATCAGATAGTCTAATCCTGATTTGACTATGTTTAAATTTTTGTTTTAGAAAATAGAGAATAAAATCTGCCAAACAGCTTAATCCTGGCAGATAGTAGCTTAGGTAGAGAAATAATGAATTCAACTGCTTAATCTAAACTCATGGAAGAAATAAGGTTAGATTTAGATTAGTTTCCTACTTTCAAAATAAAAGAATAAAATGTTGATGATAAAGGTTTGCAAGTCCAAGTGCACCTTATGAAGAAAAATTGTTAGGAAAAGTAGATTGTGTGGGTAGAAAGTTTGGGAGGAATTTGTTTGCTGATATGAGATACTGATCATATTTTCTAAAAACCATGATCAGAGAATAAAGGTTGTCAATGGATTAAGGCACAAGTCTGCATCCCAGAGATCAATTTCTAAATTTCTTGACACCTCCAAGGAGCTGCCATCCCCAAGTGGAGCCACTGTTAGCCATCAGTAAATTTTGTCAAAGCAATTGATGGCTAAAACAGGTATTGAGCCTTCAAGAGATTGTTTTCATAAACAACTGCTCATTCTTGAAGCCTTCTAATGCTTTCAAATTCAAAATATGATCTTCATTGTTGTTTCATTCATAAATTCACCAAGAAACCTTGTTGATATCCGAAAGAAACTATTCTTAGGCATAAATTTCCACCATTTCATGCCTCCAAAAAACCCTTCACTTCATTCACTATTACTCATTTCAAGATGGCCTTTTTTCTCTGCTAAAATTCCCTTTTTCCCTTTAAATTACCTTTCATTTCAGTAAAAATCCCATTTTAGGCCAATAAAACCACTTTCTATGGTTTAAAAACCCTTCCTTTTAACTATCAGAACTTGAAAAAACCATGAAAACCCAACAAAAAACGCATAAAACCTTTAGAAACCTCTTCTACCCCTTTTAGGCCTTAAGCCCCTGAGCGCTTAACCTTCTGCTCCTTTTCTTCATGTGACTAACACCTGTGACCTGATGCTAGCGCTCATCAAATCACAAATTTATATTGCATCGGTGTTGTCATGTTTTTATCCCTTCATCTTGTTCCCCCGCCAAGGCGATTATCCCCTTCCAGCTTAGCCCCCAGCCTTTACTCTGCCATAAGACCTAGCACTCGCGACCAAGCCCTTAGACCCATCGCATCGGCACTGTTACATTTTCATTACCTCGCTCCCCCATTCCTCCACCGATGCGATAAGCCCCTTCTACCTTTGGCCCCTGGTCACTCATTCCTCCATGGGACCATACCCCTGCCCTAAAATATAGCCCCCATCGCCTGACCCCTACCTATTCCTCCACCGCTCCTCATCAAATCTCACCGTTGATTAAATCAAATCCAATGGTTCTCCTTTGACCTAACATAAAATCCCCTCCGGACCCACATCCCACTACCCTGCTGCCCCTCCCATCTCCTCCCGCCAACTATCCTCCACCATCTGCCCTCCGCTCGAGCACTTCTCTCCATCGCGCTCCCCCATAGCCATTGGATCCTCCCCCTCAGGTCCAATGGTCTACGATCAATATCTCATAACTTTTGTGACCGAGGTTTAACAACCAAACATCGCGCGAGACTGCTGGTATTGAAAAAGCCACACATCTCCTTTTAATTTGATCGTGTTCCCTCCGGGCTAAACCACTTACCACTCAATCATCACGTGAAAACCGTCGACGGTTTTCGTAAAACCACTTTGCCCATTTTCGTGCCTAAGTCAGTTTTTAAACTGATTTTTCGTGGGTTTTCTCCATAGAACATCCTATGCCTGCATTTTATCTCCTCCTCACTGCTCCATTCGCCTCTGCTAGCCTCCAAAGCCGTTTTTCCAACTACGCAGGGTTTTATAACATGTTTTATGGTTTTGTGAGGGTTCTATGGTGATTTTAAAGGACGAAAGCCCCCCTACAGACCATAAATGGACAGTGGTTGAGGGTGACAATCCTCACAGCCCGATCAAAAGAAAAAGGGGTTGAATTTCATGCTTTAATCAGTGTTTCATCGAGCATTGGCTTCACAGCTAAAAACCCTCCAGCGCAGACCATCTGTGAAAAAATTAAGTTAATGAAGATCAGTAAAGAGTACGGGGATTTAAACATGAAGGATTAAAGTTCAAAGTGTAAAGATCAAAATACTTAATCCCATAGTTTAAAAGGATAGAGCATAGTGTGGGGATAAAGTTAGTTTTAAAGGTTAAAAACAATCAATAAAGGACTGAAAGCCCGAAGAAGACTAGAGAAGGCATGATCAACATTAAAACAAAAAATCAGAGTTAAAATAGTATTTAATGCCACTAAAGATGACAGATCAGCAAAGCAAGCCTCCAAAAGCCACATCAGTGAGGCAATTAAAGCCAAAAATGCCACCTACGGTCTTATTTCACCTAAAAAGAATGCATATGAATTACACAGTCAGAGATATTTCTAAAGACAACTCAGAATTAATTACCAGCCTACCAAAAGCCTCCAAAGTCAACAAAAGTGACTGAAGTTGATGAAAATTAATGCAAAATTCAATTAACAGAGTTAAAACCTTAGAAAACTTCATTTGGCCCTTCAAAGGTTGAGAAGCGCTTACTTTGTATTAATTGAATAGATAGACCTTTCTTTCACTCCACCTCATCATTCTTCTATAAATACTGCTCTAGAAGACAGTATAAGGGTTGGTCTTTGAATACTCATTGATTGTAAATAGCTATTGATGCTGTTGAAGCTCTGTTTTGTAATAGAAGAAAGATAGGCTGAGATGAGAAGTTTGAAGTTGTAAAGACCCATTGGACTTGAAGATTGTAACTGGTTTGGACATCAAATATACAAGCTGATTTATGGGATCCTGGTCTATGTGAATGGTGATGTTTTTCTTATTGTAAATTGTTATTTTTCTCATGTTTTCCATACTATCCATCTTCTCTGATAAAGAACAGCAAATATAGATTAAGATATACTGTCAAGTACCCTAAATCTCACTGATAGATCTTTATCTTTATGTTTTCTGCTAATTGTGTATTTGAAGATAATTCAAGAGAGTGTGATCAATCAAGGAATGTTGGTGAGCCCTTGTCTTGCTGAGTAAAACTTGAGATTCTATCCTTGAATGTTCTTGAAAATTCTGCTAAGTAAAGTTGAACTAGGGAAGTCTATGGTTAGCCCTGTCCTCTAGTTTCTTCTCCAACAGTTGCTTTGAAAAGTTCCCTTAAGAGTATGTCAAAAGAAAACTAGTTTAAAATTACTTACCTGATCTTAGACTACTTTTTATGTTCATCATGAATGTTTCCCTTTGAGAATATGCTGAAAGCAGGCTAAGTTAAAAGTCTTTACTTGATCTTAAGCTATTCTTTGTTTTTTAATGTTTTCCTTTAAAAATTAGATCAAAAGAAGGCTAGTTTAAAAGTACTTACCTGATCTTAGGTTGCTTTGTGTCTTTCCTTTGAGTATTCTGAAAGCAGGCTAGGTTAAAATTCCTTACTTGATCCTAAGTTTCTCTTTGTTTTCTTATATGTTTGCTTCTTTCACCACTTCTTAATGTTTCATTCCATAAATCAACTTAAAGAGATATGTTGACATAGATGACTTGCCCCATAGACCACTCTTGAAACTTGCTCTGTAATTAAATCCTTTATAACTCCATAGCCCAATGGATTGACACTGTTTCTTACCTATCTTATCAGCTGAACCATTTTCAACCTACTCACATCTTTACCCTTCATAAGACTTCCTTCAGTTTGATGATTTTCAACCCAACCAAAACAAACAAAAACCCTTGTGCTTTATAACTAGCCTAATATCATATCATAAGCCTTAAAGACCATATCTTTGAAAAAAAATATATAGAGAGATCCCTCTCTGAATCTAGGATGGTTAGATCCTTAGATTCCAAATTGGTTTTGATGTAGGCTTTGCAGTGTTTGTTCTTGCCAATATTGCAAACTACGGAGACCTAACAGAGAACACGGTCTACGAGGATTTGGCAAGATAGTTTCCATCATTCTCACAAGGAAGTTAAATTTAGGATTTCTACTATCAGTGGGAGTAGCTTGCCCAAACATTAACAAAGCACAATAGTCATAGAGTTTCAAAAAGCGAAAATTGTTCAAGATGCATGGAACCCCCTTATGATCTACCCTTATGCTTTTATACCCTTGGAGATCAACCAACAGTTTGATGAGGCTTATCAGAAACTTACCATCAAGTAAACGGTAAAAAATCTTCGGAAATCGCCTCATTAATTGCTACCCCCCCGCTCCTTTCAACGTTAAATTTTTCCTTTTACCCAGTTTTACTGTTCCAACGGCTATTTTTCACAGCTGTAAATTACCCCTGTGCTCCCAGCACACCTCCCTCACTCCTAGCAATCCCTTGCACTCCCAGTGCACCTCCCCGAGTTTCCAGACCTGCAAATGATCCCTGCGCATACCACAGTTATGCCTACTTTTTCCCTCATGCCTACGCGTATTCTGCCGCATACGGCTACTCCAGTCATATAGTCATTTGATCCGGTATGGTTTGATTTGGCTGCCATTGACATATCTTGGTATCATATCACCGTGCAGTGTGGCTAACCGGACCTCTCCTCCATCAGTAATTTCCTTTACCATATAGGGATCTAGCCAGTGCTGATGTAACTTCCCTAGGTGTTTTGCAAACTAGCCATCATATAGTGGGACCAATTCTCCCTCCGCAAATGTCTTTTTCCAAATATGTCAATCATGCCATGGCTTATCTCAGGCCTTTTGAATTTGCTGATGGAAGTTAGCAATGAAGCGGTCTTCCTCGAAGGCCACAAGCTGCGCTAACCAATCCTCCATGATATCAGGCTCTACCATGTTCGTAAAGGCTGTGATGCGTAGGCTAGGAACAATATACTCCATGGGCATAATGGCCTCCTTTCCATAGACCATCCGAAACGGTTTTTTCCCAGTCAGTTTCTTGTAGGTGGTTCGATAGGCCCAAAGGACTGATGGGATGCACACTTCCCAGTCACTCCAATCGACATTACAGACCTTTGTTAGTGCCTACTCCAAGGTTTTATTAAAATCTTCTACAGCTCCATTTTCATGTGGATGATACAGGGTGCTTTTTTCGTGGTGGATCTGGAATTCTTCAGTCAAGACCTGTATTGTTTCGTTAAAAAAATTCATACCTATATTTCTCATGAAGATATCAGAACAACCAAATTTGTTTAGAATATGTTCAAAAATGAAGTATGAAGAGATATATGCAGTGCAATATTTCACAGCTTGCACTTCATCCCATCTAGTTACATAATCAGTCGCAGTGTTGATGTAGCGTGCACCTATCTTCTTCCCTAGCGGGTTGATGGGCCCAACGAATTCGATGGCCCATTTGTCAAATGCTTGCAGAGCCATATGTGGTTGCAGGGGAATTTCATCTCTACGCGATGGTCTTCCTGTCCTTTGGCATGTGTCGCAGGCTTTGCAATAATTGTGAGAGTCACTATGCAATGTGGGCCACCATAGCCTAGCTCTCAGGATTTTCTCTATCGTTTCTTTCCCTACGTAGTGAACTCCTGCTATGCCCTTGTGGGCTTATGCTAAGATGGCATGCCTTTCATGCTCCAACACGTACCTTCGCAACACCTCATCAGCTCCGAGCTTATACAAGTGGCCCGTTATGATGGTAAAATCCACTGTGCGGGTTACCAACTCTTTCTTCTGTTGTACCGAATACTCTGCAGGCACCATTCTAGTAGTCAAGAAGTTAATTACATCAGAAAAATACACATCAAATACATTAATATCAAATAGCTACACATCGAGCAATCCTTCTTCTAGGTTGGTCGGCTCTTCGCCACTTTCGATTCAGGATAAGTGGTCTGGTCCAGCATTTGGTTTTCCTGGCTTCACGATAATCTGAAAGTCATATTCTTGAAATAGCATCAGCTATCAACAAATCTTCCCCCCAAACACAGGCTTATACACTAGGTACTTCAAAGCCGAGTGATCGGTAAACATATTGAAGTGCCCTCCTAGTAGGTAATGTCGGTATTTCTGTAGGGCATATATCATGGTCAACCCCTTGCACTCAGTAGTGGAGTAGTTGCACTCCACACTAAAGATTTTTCTCCTAGTAAATGCAACTAGATGGTCGATGTCTCCTTCCCCAGGCTATGTAAGGATAGCTCCCAGGGAAATCCATGACTCATCTACATGAACATGGAAAACCTTCGCCCAGTCTGGGAATATGAGGATAGGCACAGAGACCATCTTCTCCTTGAGTAGTTTGAAGCTCTTTTGACACTCCTCGTCCCAAAAAAATGAAATGTCCTTATTTAGCAACTTTTCCATGGGTGTTGTGATCATCGCGTACCCTTGAATGAACTTCCTATAGTAGCTTCTATGTCTGAGGATAGAGCGGAGCTATTTCTCAGTTGTAGGGACTGCCAGGTTGATGATAACTTCCTCCTTGGCGGGGTCAACCATCAATCCTTGTCGACAGACTATGTGGCCTAGCAAGATCCCAAAGGGTACGCAAAATATGCACTTCTTAATATTCAAGGAAATCTAGTGCTTTCAACAGACATCCAACATCATGCGCAAGTTTGAGATGTGCTTCTTTACCAACCCAAATACGGTCTAGTCATCAAAATATACCTCCAAAAACTTGTGGATGAACTCCTTGAATATTGCAACCACCACTCGCGAAAATATGGCGGGGACATTCTTGAGCCCAAATGGCATGACAGTGTACTAGAAAGACCTCGATTCAATGGCGAACGTAGTTTTGTTGTGATCTTCAAGTGCAATCCTGATCTGATGGTAGCCCGAGAACCCGTCCGTAAATGAGTATGCTTCCTGCCCCCCTACGCTATCAAGAATTTCATCTGAGAATGGCGTAGGAAAGTGATCATGTATGCAGGCATCATTCAATTTGCGTAGGTCAACACAAATCTGTATTTCTCCTTTATTCTTTTTCTCCCGAACCACCATAGGACTTACCCAATCTGAGTGTTCGACTGGTTCAATAATACCTGTGGCTATCATTTTTTCAAGTTCTTCCTTGAATTTCTTCTCCTACTTGGGGTTCAATCGATAAGGTTGCTACTTAACAGGGTGCGCATCTAGTTTTAAAGTGATTTTCATGACCTCTAGGTCCCATGTAATCCCTTTGAGTTCCGAGAATTTCGTAGGAAATCAGTCCTGGTATTCAGTGAGGAGTTTCGCGACTCTTCCAACAGTATCATCGTCCCAATAGGCCCCAATTTTAGCTAGCTTAGGTTGCTCATCCATTCCAATTTTGAATTCTCACAGCTTAACAGGATTATTCACATCGACAATCTGCAGTGGGGGTCCAACAACTACGTGCTCTCGCTCCGACTCTGGGATAGAGATATTTCATGGGTCTTCGTCACATTCTTCCACTGACAGATTGTAGCAATTTACAATGTTCTGCATCTGCGTCTCCCATGTTGGCACCCCATATGCTACTCGAGAGCGTGACTCATCAAATACTAAGGAATCTATATCCTGCAGGGCTTCGTCAAGTGCCTCTATTCCACCTATCAACCCGAACGTTCCTACAAACTAGTCCTTCAGGGTTTTCCAGTGGCGGGTGCGCTGATGTACTTCTGCATCTAAATACTATGCGGTGTGGATTGGCCCCAAGGCATGAATGAATAGGTGGACCCATTCGTCCATAGTTCTTTCGCACCATTCCTCCATCCATGCAGACAAGTTCTCGCGCGGGTCTCCTGGGCCAAGGAAAGTCTTTACGCGCAGGTGAATTGGGGGTTCGAACAAGAGGACCATCATCTCACGACATTCCTCCCAATCCTGGAACGTCCCCTTATGAGTTTCCCACCACCTCGCAGGGGTTTCATGCATGGCTAGGTTAAGCGACCACATCCTTCGCTCCCTTGGGACTTCAGCTTCAAATGTTCATAAAAACTCCCTAATACTACCAAAACCATCAAAGTAGGGCAGTTCTCTTACCACTGAGGAGATACACTGGAAGCTCTTCATGATCCTAAGACATCGTAGTGTAGATACATGAAGTAACCTATTATGCTAATTTTCTATCTCCCCATTTGAGTCAGAGAGGCATTCACTGTCCTTCTCCCAACAAAGCACACCATCAATTTTAGGATTGATCCAATCCTCGTCCTGAGCGATTAATTTATAAATGTGATCCACATCTCTTCTTTGTGCACCGGTTCTATATACCGCTCTCCTTCCGCAGGGTCTAGTGGGACTATCACCCTCGTACCCTCATTCTCAAAGACCATGCTCCTTTTCTTTAGGTTGATAAAGCCTACCATGTCTATCGCCCAATCCAGTCCTAGGAGCACGAGATAAGGGTCGGCATCTTCCACAATCTGAATTACCTCAAAGTCAGTGCGTACCTTAATTCCTGCAATATCTACCATAATCTTTGATAGCGTCCCTAATGGTATGATATTCTGTTGGTTAGCCATGCGCAGCTGTATAGTAGACCATTCTAGATTAGGCTCTCCCAATCACTACCAATTTTTCTTAGGCAATACGTTTGCATCTGATCCGAGATCCAAGATGACCTGATCCATTTCATAGTCACCTATCTGCACTGTTAGCCACATCTCTCGCCTAGTGCGCTTCTTGTGCTTTTACAGCTTCTGAACATCCCTAACCTCTATAGGAGGGTTAGTTCTTTCCACGCAACTATCTATTAGTGTCTAGATATTTTCTACCACCTTTTGGTTGCATAACAACTTCATACATGCTTGTAGGAATGGCTTAACTTTGTCATCCGCTCTTAGGCTTGTGGGAGCCTTGGAGGTGCGTGCCTCATCCTTGGAAAATTCCTTCCGGGCTACGACAAAGGTTTCTTTCTCTTTCTGTAGGTCCAGGCTTTCCTGTTTGATAACAACCTTCCAGATAAGGGGTTCAGCCACAACCTTCTCCTCGGCTCTTCTAGTAGCCATGCCGCTACACGTTATGACATTAATACTTGGTCCTTCATCATGCAGTTCCGCTTTAACCCTCTGTACATTTTGTGTAGGTGTCTATTGTTTTTCCTGCATTTCTCTATCAGGACTAGGTAATCTTCGATCACGTGATGCAATTGTCTACAATATCGGCAGGATTATCGTGCAGGGTTCAGACAGTCCCTTGCGAAGTGCCCTACTTCCCCACAGTTGTAACAGATCAATTTCCCTCTTCCCCAACCTGGGCCTCCACCCCTTCCCCCTCCCCTGCCTCTTGTTGGGGAGCCTCCTCTGCTTGAGGGGGATAGTGGTGAGGAAGGGTCGGCTTGTACCCTGTATAGGTTCCCTCAGTCTGTCATCAAATCATTTTTCTGACAGTTATTCTCATCATGTCCCACTGAGGAGCAAAATCGACACCATTTTTTCTTCAATTCTGGAACATACGCACCAAGACAGGGGTAGTGGTTGGTATCATGTAGTCCATCTATGCAATAGTCATCATGCCATAATGGCGGACCACCGGGTCCCGCAGCCTCTTTAGGGTGCAATGGGATGGGTCCCGCAACCTGAATGTATTCTGCTAGTAGAGGGCACTAATCCTTGGTGTGGCCAGACACCCTGCATCATATGCACCATACGTCTGGGCTAGCTTCTTTCCCTCATTCTTTTCGTAGATTCTAGATTTCAAGGTGCATTACCTCGAGTTGTCCCTGGATCTGTTGCACCCCAAACTGGGAATCGTCTCTTAGCATAGCTTCTAGTTTAATAGCAATCTCCAAGGCTTTCTCTTGCGTGTCAATCGCCTACTGTCCCATAGGTCCGCGTAGGTGAGTTAGCAGCATAGCGATAAACCATTCCTTGTGTTGCATATCATCATACTGAAATTCCCCATCTCTGATAAACTTCTTTAACCACTGATTAGCTTCCCATATAGACTTAGTGGGCCCCTGTCTAAAGTCTTTTAGGCCAGTTACTAGCTGTGAGTAGGACTTAGGCTTTCGAAATTGTTGTTTTAAAGTTTTCTTAATCTCTTGAATAGACGGGTCTGCATGTTGGCCTACGTACCCCATATACCAGTCCAAGGCCCTTCCTTCAAAGGCAAGGGATAGTTGCACTCTCTTTATAGCATTGGTAGCCACATTATGCGCAGTCCATACTGATTCTGCTACAAACCAAAATCGGTCCATATCGTCATGTCCTACACCCTTGATGGTGGGCAGCTTCATGTGTGTGGCCATATCTTCTTCTGGTGGTGGCAGAGGTGTGGGTGAGTTCTTACCCTTATGCTGACTTGAAGGTGGTGTAGCTGGAGGACTATTTCCTACATGCCCAGCTGACTCTCTTAATGGACTGTAGATGGATCTATCCCCTTCTCAATTGGTTTGGTAGTACTTACCACTTCATGTTGTACTTTCGCTATGATCAGAGGTCATTCAGTGTGGCTTCATAGAACGCCTTTTTCGCACAGTAATATTTTAATTAGCAATAGAAATGTTCACAAGAACTTACCTCTGAAACCTTTAAAGAACCTCTGCTCTGCCTTAGAATAGGATATGAACTAATCAAATGCAAATTCCATTACAAATCCCCCTAACACACTGTCCACCCAATGATCTACCATGCGAGTGATCGTGTTGTCAGTCTTCTCCAATTTTTGAATCAATTCCAGTGTCCACTGTGTAACTTGATCATCCTTCCAACATTTCTGGAATTCCACGAGCCTTGCTAACCACTCTTGAAGCTCGTGCACAAAATTTACAAAGAAAATTTCATAAACTTCAGTGAAGATGTACTTATTCTTCCACTTCTCAGTTGTCAGCTTCGTGCTGCGATTCGTTTTTATAGCAAATTCTTGAATCTGTCTTTAAAACCAGTCTTCAATTTCCAGTTTCTCAGGTCTCCAATGGCCTCATGGAATTACCCAATCTCTCTTTGAAAATGCTCACGGTCCTGGCAATGGAACCATTTGATGGCTTGAGGGGTCCTAACCCAGGTTTGGAGGTTAAGGTTTGCCAACAAACCCCTACACTACTGGCCCTTTCAGCAATGACCTACTTGCGCAGGCCAAGGTCTCACCCGAAGTAGTATGGGAGGGTGTTGGAACCAGGTTTCCGCACCTTCGGAGAGAGTAGGTAATTTAAGGAAAATTTGTTTTGCAGCTTATTAGGTTCACACAGAATGATTCTATTCACAGTTATTTTAACAGTATAATCAACACATAACCATAGCACAACTATTATTACTAACAGATCTAGTTAATACATTCTCATCCATGTGCGCATTAGAAAATATGATCACAAAACATTATAATCACAGTTAATTCTAATCACAGATACATTCGCAACTTAAATAAACATCAGATATGTGATTCAACAGTAAACATAGACAATCTAGATAGCACAAAGGTACATCAAATATAGTTTGCATTCATTAGCATCAGAAATCCACTTACAACCCAAGCACAGCCTGCGCACACAACCTAGCAGGGTGCACACACAGCATGACTGATGATATCCGCACACACAACCATCAGGAGTCCTTACCCCAAACAACCTAGACAGATCTTAACAATTCACACGTAGCATCAATCTATCGATTTACCTCCCTACTAGACCCAACTATCTATCTATTTATAACATCTTAGCCTTTGATATCCGATGGTCCACAAACCGTGGTTTGCGGACCCTAGAGCTACCCTTGAACCCATTACATAACATTAGGGGCTTTGACCCACCCCAAAACCCCTATGCAAGACCGATTATTACAAAATTGTACCAAAAATGCAGGTTAGGGAACCTTGTTCCAATAATACTAGAAGAATCTATTCATTGCTTGGATGAAAACATGTTAGGAATTTTTTTGACTAAGGAAGAACATGATGTAAAAAATGGTGAGGAACCATTTTATTATCTTAAAGGATATCAACCTGAAATATTTGAGATGCAGAAACAATACAACCTCAAAAACAGAAATGTTCCAATTACTACAAGTAAAACACAACCCAAGAAAGATGCCCCTAAAGCTTCTGAGGTTAGAAAATATCCACCACCTCCTCCTCCTATCAAAGAGACTGAAATATCTGCTTCTATTTTCAGTTTGGACAATGAGATCTCCAAGATCAAAATCCCAGTTCCTTTTGGAGAAATTCTTAAGGTGAATGAGTACATAAGTAAAATTGTGAAAATGTTAATGTTCAAGAAGATCATCAAACCATATAATTGGGACCAAGATTAGTAGATGAGCAGAATGAAGAGGTGCCTCCTTTCTATGTCATCCTTAGTATTCATGACATGACATTACACAATTCCATGTTAGATTCAGGGGCCTCTCATAACCTCATGCCTAAATTAATCATGGAAAGGATGGGATTGGAAATTACTAGGCCATATAAGGACTTATTTTCTTTTGATTCAAAAAGAGTTCAATGCATTGGTTTAATAAAATATTTTGTTGTTGGTCTTACAAAAGTCCCTTCCAAGATAGTGGTAATGGAAATTGTGGTAGCAGACATTCCACATAAGTTTGGCATGCTGATATCTAGATCATGGGCAGCAAAGATCAAAGGCACCATGCAAATGGACCTAACTTATGCCACCATTCCTGTTTTTGGTGAGCAAAGAAGACTATACAGAGAAACAAGGATGGCTTATATGGTAAGTAGTAAGGACAAACCTAAAAATTTCCCAATCTATGTTGTTGATATTGAGTTAGGATCTTCTATATTTTTCAATGAATTGACTGATGAAGTAGAAGATGAAAAGAAAGAAAAAATTCAGGAAGCAGAAAATCAGTAGGTAGAAAATCAGCAAGATAGTGAAGAAAATGCAGAAGGTTGGTGGTTGTTACACTGTGATGGATCAGCGGGAAGAGAGGCGTCTGGAGCAGGAATTTAGATCAAAACTCCAGAGGATTAAATTAAGTTCTTTTCTTTCAAAATGGACTTTGATTGCACAAATAACATCGCTGAGTATGAATCTTTATTTTTGGGTTTAGAAATTTTGAAAAGAATGAGTGCCCAAAATATTTCTATTTGTGGAGATTCTGAATTAGTTATTAAACAAGTTGAGGGTGTATATCAAACAAAGGATGTGAGAATGAGAGAAAACAAAAATTTGATCATGGAGATGTTAGAAAATTTTCAAGAATATTCATTTATTGTGAAGACTAGGGATCAAAACTTAGTAGCTGACTCCATAGCTGTCTTTACAAGTCTGTTTATTATTCCTACACATTCCACTGAAAGATATGAGGATTAAGTTCGACATAGGCCTGTTGTCCCTGAAAACATAATTCATTGGCAAGTTTTTGAGGATGACCAACAAGTCAAAAGCTTTGTAGAATTGAAAGAGGAGTTTGAAAGCACACAAATAGACCAGAAAAACATGCTTGCTGAAACAAAGGGGAATTATGAAGTGTTACAACTGAAGAATAATTATATACCCAAAAGTATTATACCACTTGAAAATCTTTTTGACCAGAATTATGTGTTCAAATATCCTAGGAAACAAGCTGATGATTAAGAGGTAGAGAGTTGTAACCTTGGTACAGTAGCAATGCAAAAAATGATTAAGATTTCAAAGTTTCTTTCAGTTGACATGAAACAGAAATATATTGAGATGATGAAAAGGTTCATAGATGTTTTTGCATGGAGTTATGCTGATTTAAAGAAATATGATCCTAATATTATTCAACATACCATTCCTATTAAAGAAAATGAAAAGCCTTTCAAACAGAAGCCGAAGAAGATTAATCCACTTCTCATGCCTGTAATTGAGAAGGAAATCAGGAAGCTCTTGGATGCAAAAATTATTGTTCCAATCATATTATCAAAGTGGCTTGAAAACTTGGTTCCAGTCAGAAAAAGGAGTGGAGAAATCATAATCTGCATTGACTTCAGAAACTTGAACAAAGCCTATCTGAAGGACAACTACCCTCTCCCAAAGCTGGACCAAATTCTGCAGAACATTGTTGGTTCCCAAAGGATGTCTATGCTAGATGGTTTTTCAAGATACAATCAGATACTAGTGCATCCAGAAGATCAGAAAATAACTTCCTTTACCACACCATGGGGCACATTCATGTATGCCAAAATTCCCTTTGGTCTGATGAATGCAGGAGTGACCTTTCAAAGAGAAATTGACATTGCCTTTGCTGAGGAGAGCAATAAGTTGGTGGTTTTCTATCTAGATGACATAAAATTTTTCTCAAGTAGAGAAGAAGACCATTTGAAGCATCTAGAAAAGATTCTGCTGAAGTGTATAAGGTTTGGAATTTCTCTCAATCCGACTAAAATAATTTTTTCTTTGACTTCAGGGAAGTTACTAGGGAATATTATTTCTAAAGATGGGATAAATATTGATCCAAGCAGGTTCAATGCCATTCAGAAAGTGGATCTGCCTAGAAGCAAGAAGGAAATTCAATCTGTCCTTGGAAGGGTGAATTTTGAGAGGAGGTTTATCCCCAATTTTGTTGAGATTGTCAAATACATATATAAGATGCTAAAGAAAGGAGCTGATATCAAATGGACAGTGGAATAAAATCACTTATTTGAGGAGATCAAGAAGGCACTTACTATAGCACCAATGTTGATCAGCCCTGATTTTTCAAAATAATTTTTGGTTTTTACATTTACATCAGAAAACACAATTGCTAGAGTTTAACTGCAGAAAGGACAACAAGGCACTGAGCAACCTATTTCATTTTTTAGCATGACTCTAGCTAATTCAAAACCAAAGTACAATATCCTAGAGAAGTAGGCCTATGCTTTAGTCAAACCCATCAAATATTTCAGAATTTATATTCTGCATTCTCATGTCATAGCATTTGTTCCTAATGCTGTTGTGAAAGACATCTTGACTCAAGTTGATCCTGATGATAAGAGAGGGAAATGGATAGCTAACTTGCTGGAATATGATATATAGATCAGACCTACAAAATTGGTGAAAGGTCAAGGGCTAGCAAAGTTGACGGCATAGTCAAATTTTGACTATCTTGATATGAATTTAATTGCAGAAATTTTAGAGTTATCAAATGAAGATGAAGAGTTGATTCCCATTGGAGAGAAGTACATCCTTTCTGACTGGTAAAAAGAATTTTTTTTTGTATTACATCATCATAGAGCTCCTACTGAATTGAAAAAGTTTAAAGCAAGGTTTGTGAAGCTAAAATCCCTGAGGTACTGCATCATTGATAAAAATATGTATTGGAAAGATTCTGGTGGTATTCTTTTGAATTGTTTGCTGGAAGATAAGGATGAAAAAGTGATTAAGGAGTTTCGAAAAGGAGATTGTGGAGGTCATCATTATTGGAAGGCCATAGAAAATAAGATTCTCAAAGTAGGGTACTACTGGCCTACTATGTTTAAAGATGTCTACAAGAAGATTGTTGCCTGCCATGAATACCAGATTTTTTATGGTAAGAAAAATCTTGTTCCTTTACCCTTGATGCCTATTGATGTTGAGGCGCCATTCCAGTAATGAGGGCTAGATTTTATTGGTGAAATTCATCCATCATCTTTAGTTCGGCATCGTTTGATCCTGATAGCAATTGATTATTTCACCAAGTGAATTGAAGAAATCCAAACTAGGCAAGCAAATGATTCAGTTATCATTTCATTTTTGGAAAATAATATATTGTCTAGGTTTGGCTGCCCTATGAAGATCATCACTGACAACGCACAGGCATTCAAATCCAAGAAGCTGATCAATTTTTTTCATCAATATCACATTACACTTGGAAATTATACTGCATATTATCCACAAGGTAATGGTCTTCTTGAATATTCTAAAAAAAGCATTGTGAGGATTATTAAGAAGGTGTTGCAAGAAAATAAGAAGTCATGGCATCTAAATCTGAAGTATGCTTTATGGGTTGATATCGTGTGCACAAAAATATCAATTGGTACTTCACCTTATGAGTTGGTGTATGGGGCTGAAGCCATTTTTCCTACATACTTGGAAGTGCCTATCATGAAGTTGCTGCAAGGATTAGAGGAGGAGCCAAATGCAACTCAGAGGAGGATAAATCAATTGATAGCCTTGCAGGAAAAATGGAGGAAGTCTACAACAACAATCATCAATCTCAAAACATAATTAAGAATACATTTGACAAGAAGATCAAAGAGGAGAACTTTTAGATTCGAGATGTGCTATTGAAGCGGGAGGCCAGAATTGAAGAGAAGGGGAAACATGGTAATTTTGATAATATATGGAAAGGTCCATTCATAGTGGTTGTATTTCATGGAAACAACACTTACATATTGCAGGAGATGGATGGACAACCTTGTGCTGGAGGGCCTGTCAATGGCAGGTTTTTGAAGCACTATTCCTCTTCATTTCTACTGATATTTTATTCCCTTGTATATATTCCATTTTTTTATTATTTTTCTATTAATAAAGACAAGTTGATCATCAATCTTGACCCCGAGGTGAAGGCCATTAGAGTTTGAAGGAAAGCTTGGAAAATTTCAGAGTTTTTATTTCCAAGAAGATGGATAGCACTGGAACTACAGGTTCTTTGGTGTGCCACAGGGGCACACCATCCCAAGTAGATCCACTGTTATCACTTAGAAAAAGTGAAAAATCATTTGACATAGTCTTAGAAGTTCATCTATCACAAGTTGGTAAGGGAAAAATTAAAATTTTTCATATTAACCTATCTTACGGTCCAAAACCCACCCCCATTCAAGTCATATGATGTCCCATCAGTCATCATTTGCTGACATATTTCATTTCCCAAGCTTTTGAATTTGAAAAGGTCACTTTAGCCAGTTTTTCTTGTTTTCATAGCGATTTACACTATAAAAAGGCAGGTTTCGCTACAAAACTGCTAATAGTTTCGTAGCGAAACTGCCAGGAAATGAACTAACTACGCTATGAAAAGAGGATTTTATGTTTGTCATTTCAAATTCGGTGCAAGGTGTCAGTCAATTATTAGAAGTGTTAGGGTGGATGTCATTAAAGTTAGTTAGGGTTAAATCAAGGTACAAAGGTCATGGCTGAGGTCATTATTACTATTTTTAGCATGCATGAGTCATGATTAAGCCATGAGTTGTCATCAAAACTTTAAAACATTACCTAACTGAGTCTTTTGTCATTATCCGCTTCATCTTTGCATGCTACTAAGTTCTGGAGAGTTGTTTCACCAAGCCAAGAAGGTTGTTGGCATTTTCAAAAGTTACAAGTGTCACTAATCAAGCGAGGCAAAGAAGGTATAAAATCACCATGGATGCAAAGAGGAAGACCAAAAAAGGTGGCCACTGCCTCAGTTATGAGCCATTAGACATGAATTTTTTGAACGAAGACCCAACTGCCTTTGAAGTTTTCAGAAGAATAGGGTGCTTCCAGTTCTGTCAAATATTGCAAGGGTGCCATGTGCAAGTTTCTAAGGAGTTTTATATCAGTTTCAATGGGACATATTCAAAGGTGGGAATGTTGAACCTCACTGTAACACCAGAGACCATTGCAACAGAAAAAAGAATCCCTAGAGGAGGAGAAAAATGGTTCAAAGGCTTCAATTTCACCATGTAGGACTGTAAAGAATTTATCCAGCCAGAGCATAGTGAGATTGACCTCACAAATGTCATCCCAAGGAGCTACATGAAATTCAACTCCTCAAATTTTTTTCTAATTATTCAGAAGTAATTCATATGTGAAGGGATATATCACATGGTCTATTCCTACCACCTTAGGCTTCTGCTGCATTTTGTGGGTAAGAGGTCTCTTGATTTACCTTTTTACTTATACAGAAGCTTAGCTAAAATGTTAGATAAGGTCCAAGTTAAAAAATAAGGAAATGAAACCTCACTCTTTCATCATGTTTTGATCAAGTTGTTGGTATTAGATGAGTTAAAAAGATTAGGTAGAGACATATTTTATGTTCATCAGTGGTTTTGAAGTAGATGTTGTCGCTCTTAGAAGGACTCCCAAGCCTAGAGATATCCCATCACCTTCAGTGGTAGAGCAAGTTGAGCCAGTGATCATGGAGACAGAGCCTTTATTGAAGGTTGTTACACCCAAAGCTACACATACAAACAAAAGCCAGTAGTAAGAAAACATGGCAGCAAGAGGGTTACAAGAAGCCAAACAATGGATAAAGGTAACTTAGAGGACATTTTGCATGCTATTGATATTGAAGAAACTCCCATAGTTCAAGCTGAAGACATAGATGAGGGAGGAAGGAAGCTCAAGAAAGCCAGAACAGCTAAAAAGTTAGAATTTGCAGGTGAGTATGCAGGATTCATGTTTCAAGCTATAAAACCAATGACAAGACATGCTAGAAAAGTATTGGAAAGAAGCAAAGAGGCTCAGAAGGTTAGTGAAACTATTCAGCCACCACCAAGCATCATTGACGTCTCATCACCTGCAAAAGAAGATCTGGTCATCAAGCAAAACAAGGGAAAAGAGAAAATCACTGAAAAGATAGAAGCTGAAGCCCTTAAGGAGCATTTGAAGCTTGAAAATGATGAAATATTAGCCTTAAAGAAAGAGGAAAGGAAGCACAAGGTTCAGAAGGTACAGTTTGAAAAAAAGAAAGAGATTTGGGAGGATCAAATCACAAGTGTCTCTAAGACCTTGGACAACACAGAAAAACGGATCAAATAGACTAAGCTATCAAGAGGAGTGGTGAAACATATAAGAAAAATTAACCTACACTTATAGTCTAAGAACAAGACACTAAAAGACCAAGTCAAAGACCTACAAGAAAAATTGGAACTGATTCATGAAGAGCTGGGGAAGAAAGGCTTAAATATGACTACGGTTGTGGAGCCCATAGCTCAACTGATCATTAATGAAGAGGAAACACCACAGGGGTATTAAGTTGATATTTAATATGTTTTATAAGGTTCATGGTATGCTGAAGGTTAAGTTTTTATAGCTGGAAGTCACTTTTTGGAGACTGTCTTGGAATCTGGAATTTCTGCACTTTTACACAATTTCATAGCGTTTCCTAGGCTTAAAGCCAGGAAAACGCTACGAAAATTTCTGTAGTAGCCTTTTTTCTTCTAAATTTACTTCTTCTTTTTTTCATTTTTCAAGGAGGGAGAATGGTTGCGATGACGTGTCATGACTAGGTTGACACCATGGAACAACAAAAGAGCATATTTTTTGGGTGCAAAAGCTTCTTTTTCAATGCTACCAAAGCTCGCTACAAAACTATCCTGTTTGCGTAGCGATCTACTTTTGAAGGTTTTGGAGCATTCTAATGACAGTTTTGGATAGATGGACTCCTCCAACAGGTCAATGGATCTTAACATAAAACATTTATGACTCGAAGGAAGTGCCGTGGAGACAGGTCGTCAGCCAAAGCTCTTGTTGAAGATAAGGATTATGCATTCCTGAAAAGTAGGGTTTTGTTCCACATGTCTAGGAGGGTTTTTAATATGTAAAGATGGTAATAAACCTATCATCTATCATTCGAGCATGTGATACTTATTTGTAACTGACATGTAACTGTTTCACAAAGACAAGGTATACTTTGTGATAAATAGGAGTTAGAGTCCTATTAGGAAAGGTCTTCTTTAAGGTGTAGCTGTCAGTTTCTTGTTAGAAGATATGTTTTTCAGTTATGTGATGTGTCATAGGAAGAATTTGATGAATCTAGCCATCAGGCAGATCATCCTTACTGTAAGAATGTCCATTTAAATACAAAGCATTGAAGTAGTCAGGGATTGGAGATTTTTTGCACCAAACTGCTGCTTTATGTATTTTGAATTATATCAGTAATACAGAGGGATTTTCTTTTTGACAGAACTAAGATTCTCATGGGGTTTTTAATGTCTTATTGATCTACATCTTATGTTTTACCACTTGTAGTAGATTTCATTTCTATTACTCATAATTCATAACTCTATGCTCTCACTTCCTTTAGTAATGAAATGACTGTGTTTTCCTATGTTTTATGAGTGAATTTCATTTGTTAAAGACCCCTATCTACCTCAGCTTCCATTTCAAGAAACCTTGCCACTGAAACTACTGATTGTTGAATCCATAAGCCCAATGGTAGCAAGATTGCATTATTTTTCAACCTACATACATAACAAACAAGTTAATTTTCAAATAGAGTTAGCCATCTAGTACTATCATAATCAAATATCATAAACTCCTTTGAGAGAGCCCTCTCAGACTGAAGAGGTTAAGCCTCAGTGAAAATCTGGTTTGAAACAATTACATAGATTTGTCTAATCAGCAACCAATCAAGTACAATTTTGTGATAAAAAATTACATAAAAATAATATATTTTCTCATAAGAATAAAAATTCTCTTTGAAAATTTTCCCTCTCAAACCCAAGAGGTTTGAGACCTCTAATGCTCCTACATCAGACTCCCAATGTTGAAAACATTCATGATCTCATGATCATGTGATTTCATATGCCGATGAAAACCTTCAGGGTCCCAAATTTTAGTTTTTAATCGTCCAAATGCTCTACACCTTTGCTGCTGCTACATGTATGCTATCTTTTGGTTCATTTTCCTCTCTTCAATCAGCTTCAAATTCTAATTGATCATCCCTTCTCCTGTATGTTTTCTCCATCTCGATTGTTTCATCATTAACTTCCATAGTTCTTCAATCTACATGTCAAGCATATCCTTGGGCTAGTACATACTCTGCCATTTTTTGTTGCTTCTTCCTTCTTGCTGAAGTTTTCTATCGTTGTCCACTAGTTGTTGCATCCCCACATTCTGCATATCTTCAGGATTCTTATTTTGAATTTCTTCGTTATGAGTGCCATGTGACTCTGCCACCTCTTCACTTGGATATTCATTTAATTTGCATCCATTTCCATATGAAACCTCTTTAAGCCATCGCTTAAAGAATTTCACTTCATCTTCAAGATATTTTGTTTCCCAATGTTGAAATTGAGATTTCTCTTCCTCTTCCATGGATGTCTCCTCTTGCACTGAATCCTGATTTTCCAACATACTTTCCAATAATTTAATGTCTTCGCTCAATGGTTAAGCACTTCCATGGAATTTTCCTCTTCCTCCTTCATTTGGTTGTTCTCCTATGCCAAATATTCTCTAGTTTTTGCAGTAGTATCTGTTGGCCGGATAAATCGTTCTTGCGGACAAGACCGATCTCCCTAGTGTCAGAAGACAATCTAGCAACAAACGAACAACTAAGTTTGTCTTTCTCTAGATATATTCGTTTTACAAATAAATGCTATGAAGGTGTCGATCCTACCTTAGATCCAAATGCTTATTTGCGGTCGCAGTGCTTCCATGCATCAATAATCCTTCATCGTAACAAGGGCCCTTTTGTCACAATAAAGTATCATCTTTCGTTGATCTGCAATCACAAACAAGAAAATATCAATAGCACCTGTATAACAAATAATTATAAAACATACCTATCATAGTGATCAAGGAATCTATGAAATAAATGATCAAACGACAACTTATTGAATTAAACAATCGAACGACAATTTATTGAGAAAAACAGAACTTGATTGTATTAATCTTAAAATATACAGAAGAACCTTACAACCTTAGCCTTGATGTTCGAAAGGCCTTCCCGGGGTCCGAAGCAGGAATCTCCTCTACTTTGATAAGTCTTGCACTCTTCCTCTAGGAGCACAAAGAGGTATGTGATCTTTCCTCTCAAAAGCTCAGCAGAAAGAATTCTAAATCTCAACAAGACTTCAATCTCAATCTCCAACAGCTTAACTTAGCCTTTCAAAAGGCTACCCAATGCCTCCTTTTATAGAGCAGATGAGGAGGTTAGGATTCCACCTTTAAAGGGATAGAATCCTCCTTCAAAGGGATAGGCTCCTCACATCAAGGGATTAGTTCCTTAATGTGTGGGATACATGCACCTTACTAAAGCGTACTCATCCCCAAAAAATCTCATCCAGAACCTTCCAGAATTGACCAAAATTCAACTTTTTTGGTTTAATTTCGCGCTTTTTTGACTTTACAGGGGTACCGCAGGCATTACACTGGAAAAGTGCGTTCTAGACCGCAGTTTCTCTTTACATTACCTGCGTACCCTAGCTAAAAACGCAGGTAAGCCTCATATTAACTGCGTACCCAAGGTTTTTTGAGCTTTTTAGGGTTTTTCCTCCATTTTCAGGGCATGGAATGAGGAACAAAGGTTGTAAGACTTGCAGAGGAGGTAAGTATGAGTGTAAATGAGCTCATACAGTCAACAGAATGTCAAGGTGACATTTTTTAGTGTAACAGATTGCCCCCTAAAGTGCGAAGTCTGGAATAGATGAAGATGAAGTCTGTCATATATGAAGAGTGAAGTACTTTATCATTTCAAGGATCATCCTGTGGACACCCCAGTCGGAACCTGTAAAAACATTCAATGAAAAATATATATATGTAATCATATCATCGCTGAGGTAGGCATTCCCATACTCAGATCAAAACTAACTAAAAACTAACTCTAAATTGTTCTGATACAGGAATGATTTTGAATACATAACAGTATAGACATATGTCGACACAGCATGGACACAGCCATCTGTTTATAAATAGTCCACTGTATAATAACAAAACTCCTCGCAGCCTGGATGGTGGAAACTAGATCCAGGGTCTTGATTTCCGCATCTCGAACTAGTACGATTCTATCCATGTGAATGAATGTATCGAAGTCGAACATGGTAGAAACCACTTGATTACCATTCAATGATGTAAACTGTTAACAAGTGTGAGAGAAACCACCAGTAATGTCAATGGCTCTCAAAGTACCCAGTACAATCCATGAAATGTGAATGAATAAGCTGAAGTCGAACATCTCACAGAATCATTCGATCGAAGGTCAATGATGTAACCTGTCGTCGAAGGCGAGAAACCTGCCATTGAGGCATGCAGATTTCAAGGTACTGATGATTTCTGGATCAACTTCCTAGATAAAAAGTTGTCGTCGATAGAAAGTGATCTGTTGTCGGCAAGCCCACAACACGAAATCATAGATCAAGTTTTGAAAATATATTGGCAAGGACTGACTCAGGGATGGTCAAAATGGATGACAGATATTTTGCAGATGAATGGTTTATTTGAACTATCCTCTTGAACACATAACGACACTGCAGATGGCTTGGTGACAATTGACCCAAAGCTAATACCCAAAAACCGGCTGAAGACTTTCAATATGGTTTGATTAACTGTTAGGCAAAGGATTTCCCAACCTAGGTGAACAAAAGTGTCATGTTCAAGAGTGGTTAATTCGTTGGCCGAATAATCAAAATGAAACAAATGTGTTCGTTTTTCACTCTTTTCCCACCATTTCAAGTACCTCTTTATTTTTGACAAGCTTGAGGAGATAACATTTGTTTGTTATAAGTCGCTGTCCTTCCTGACAGAGTCCAACTTGTTTAAAATTCGAACCCTAAGAAGGAGTGGAGCCCTTTGTTCTCGTTGAAAATGAATGTGTCCTTTATCGTTCCCCACGTGACCTTTAACGTAGTCCAAGATAGGAACTACTCTGTTTTTCGCTAGTGGAGTCGAAGAAAAACTTAAGAAAACTCCATGGGTGTACTTTTTCGTAAATTTAGTCTCTCGAGTCCGAAAAAGGACAAAATAATGTGGGAGAGAACTCTATTGACTGTAATTAGTCAACGTATACCTTTTTCGTAAATAGTCCATTTCAGTCCGAAAAAGGGGTAAACTTATACTGAAGGGACGATCATTCATTTACTTTAGTTGTTCTCAACAACTAAGTATACTAAGTACTCTCAAGAATCAACTCATAATAGAGAGTCCGTGGGCTTAAAAGAGGACTCCAAGGTTTCGCTTTTTCAAAAATGGTGTGAATTTGTGTTCGAAAAAGGGATAAAAATGTACTCATGGTTTTCACTTTTTCGTAAGTTTTAACGAGTTCAAAAAAGGGATAAAAATGTACTCATGGGCCGACTTTCAATTTAATTTACGAAATAGTGAAAAGACGGAAAGAACTCGGCATTTTCATGTGTTTTACGAATGAAAAATAAATAAATAATTCTGGCTTTTCATGAGTTTGCCCAGTCTTGAAAATAACCGAATTGACTCAAGATAGGTTTCATTTTTTACACAAGCTTGGAACAGAGAGAACTGTTTGATGCCCCCTAAGCGTAACTGCTAGAGCGCATGCCCCCCCAGCTTCATTTCATTCAACTAAGTACACTGGTAATAAATAGCTGGATGGAATGAAGGTTCATTTACGAGATCATATGAAAGACCCGACCTAAAAACTAACCTAAACATCTACGAGGTCTATTCAAAGACTCGACTCAATTAAGGGAGGATTTGTTTCATTTTTTAACGAGCTTGACACAGGAAAAGAACTATGCTCATGGCAACGTGTTTCATTTTTTAACGAGGTTGACACAGTAAAAGGAACTATCCTCAACTAACTACTTATTTCTAATCTACCTACATAACCTACTGATTCATTTTTTAATGAGGTTGACACAGGAAAAGAACTGTCCTCATACCTGATTCATTTTTTAATGAGGTTGACTCAATAACAGGAACTATCCTCTGACCAAATGATTCATTTTTTAATGAGGTTGACACATGAAAAGAACTATCCTCATACCTAATTCATTTTTTAATGAGGTTGACTCAGTACAAGGAACTATCCTCTGACCAACTGATTCATTTTTTAACGAGGTTGACACAGGAAAAGAACTGTCCTCATAGAAGCTTGTTTCATTTTTTAAACGAGCTTGACACAAGAAAAGGAACTATGCTCTCGACTAACTGATTCATTTTTTAACGAGGTTGACACAGGAAAAGAACTGTCCTCAGAAACTACCTATTTCTGATCTACAAATCTACTCTCTACAATCTACCTACTGTTTCATTTTTTTAATGAGGTTGACACAGGAAAAGAATCGTCCTCATGGAAGCTTGTTTCATTTTTTAAATGAGCTTGACACAAGAAAAGAACTATGCTCTCAACTAACTGATTCATTTTTTAATGAGGTTGACACAGGAAAAGAACTGTCCTCAACGCCGACTGATTCATTTTTTAACGAGGTTGACACAGTAACAGGAACTCTCCTCTCACTCACTGATTCATTTTTTAACGAGGTTGACACAGTACAAGGAACTATCCTCAAACTCACTGATTCATTTTTTAACGAGGTTGACACAGTACAAGTAACTCTCCTCAAACTCACTGATTCATTTTTTAATGAGGTTGACACAGTACAAGGAACTCTCCTCACCCACACTAAACTACAGCCTGTTGGAGGTTTCCGGAACTCTGCTTAGGTGAAGCATCCGGTTGAGGTGAAACAATTGG
Organism: Pinus albicaulis; assembly: GCA_034641835.2. Lineage (NCBI taxonomy): Eukaryota > Viridiplantae > Streptophyta > Pinopsida > Pinales > Pinaceae > Pinus > Pinus albicaulis. The sequence goes on from MU968363.1 coordinate 16,288,383, forward strand.
AGTGTTCGGGGCCAACGAAGTTGAAAATAACCATATCGGTAACCTATTGTAAATCCAGGTAATGACAATGTAGCCATATAAGGAGGACCAACATTTCCAAAGCAAGGAAAAGTACTAGGATTCTCGTTAAGAGGGGTTCCTTGGTTGGTATATTCCGGAACAGTTGCCATTATATTCAACTTCAGTGAATTTTATTAACAAATTAAAAACTAAAATTAACAATTAACAATTAACAATTCACACCTAACTATTAAAATTCACAATTCACACCTATGGTCTCTAAAAGTAAAAACAAACAGATTAACACGCGCTATCAAATCTAGGAGTCAAACCACACACAAATAGTAACTTCCCGTACTAAAAACACTAGTTGGTGATGAAATCCAACATCGTAGAATTTAATACAGAAAGGGCGGTTGGAACAGTTACCCCGACAACCTGCTTAATGAAACAAACTGCCACAAGTTTTTTCACAAAACCATCTTCGAGTGAAGAGAACCCCCCAGAGAGTCCAAGTGAGTCTAGTCGACGTCTGCTCCAGGTACAGTGGGATCTTCCCTCCACCGTCACCTTAGGGAAGAATCCTAAAGATTATGGTCACTAAGGTTACCAACTGAAACAAATATACCTGGGGGAACAGTCTACGATCCGACACACACGCAAGGGCAGAGTAACAAAGCTCAATCCCCTTGAAGGCTCCTTGAACAAAATCCAAGGTTTACCGACAAGTGACCCCTGGCTCCTCGACAATGGTCTATCTGAGGTTTACCGTTTTTAATACGTGTATATCTTCTATCGTTCCCAATGAGGAAGGATTGATTACCCCACTGGTTCAGATATGATCTCGTGCTTAACTCCTTTAGGAGGAGCTTCCCAGAGCATAGATGCAACAATTGGAATTTCTTCCTACCGCAAGATTTGTCTACTTGTTTGTTTTAGCTATCTTGGAGAGTTAATTACTCCCTACTCCAAGATACTAGCCTAAGCTATGTTGGTGATAAGAGCCCTAAAAATGTAAAAATTACTAGATGAATTTTAATTAAGCGTTGTGTTATTTAGGCTGTTATTACTCAAAAGGTAAATGGATATGAAACCAATGGTGTTATGACCCGAACCAAAACTGAATGCAATCGAATATGATAATGTAATCTTTTCAATTCGATGAATCCTAACTAAAGTAAGGAGAGAGTTTCCATACACTTCCAACAATGCAAAGATTGATCACTAAGAGAAAATATAACAAATTCTCTAATGCACTAATTTCATCAAGAAAACTAATGCAAATCAATCCCAAAACAATTTTTTTTTATATATATATTTTTTTTAAACAAGCATAAAAACATCTAAATTCAAATCAAAGAAAACTGATCTAAATCTAAGATTGATTTTTCAGAATGTAAACTATGCAGTTGTCATCTATGCACAATTCACTTGAAAAGCATGCAAATGTAATCTATGCACATTTTTCATTCATATTCTGAAAATGAGAATTCTAATTATGCAAATGTGATCTATGCAAGAGAATTCTCAAACACAAGATGATTCTAATGTAATCTAAGAACCAATCAAGTGGAAGTCAAGAAAATCGGGTGAGAGTTCCAAAGATCAAAAAATAAAAACACTCAAAGGCGATTAACACTCATACACAATTTAGCCCCCCCGGGCGAATGAGGGGGAAATTTTTTTGCAAAAACAAAAGCAAAAGATGCAAAATTGTGAAAAGACTGAGACAAACCTCCAAGCAATGACCAAAGGAAATCAAGTTAAGAATTTCTCAAAAAAGAGACTCAAAACACCCAATTAACTTAATGGAGATTGATGAGATGAAGAATTGCTGAAAGAAATTCAGAAACAAGAGATTTTTGACAGAAAAATATAGATCTGGGTAGATGCTAAGAATCCTAAAATAAATCTAAACTAAAATAAAAGAAGAAATCTAAGTTTTTCAAGACTTTTAACAAGGTCCGCAGGTCCCAGAAGAAACAGGTGCGGTCCCGCACTGGTTACTTAAGGAAAGTGCGGAGATGCCCGCACTGTGTGTGAAGACAAAGTGCGGTCCCCTGAAAACTTCAAGAAAAACATAAAAGATTTCAAAATTTTAAAAAAAAGAAGAAAAACTAAGCTACCCAGGCAGATATCCATCAATCAAAAACCAGGAAAAACTTTTCCTCAAACCAAAATAAAAGAGAACAAAAAACAACAAGTTTCTTTCCCCAGCGGAGTCGCCAATTTGTTGGCCGGATAAATCATTCTTGCGGACAAGACCGATCTCCCTAGTGTCAGAAGACAATCTAGCAACAAACGAACAACTAAGTTTGTCTTTCTCTAAGTATATTCATTTTACAAATAAATGCTATGAAGGTGTCGATCCTACCTTAGATCCAAATGCTTATTTGCGGTTGCAGTGCTTCCGTTGCATCAATAATCCTTCGTCGCAACAAGGGCCCTTTTGTCACAAGAAAGTATCATCTTTCGTTGATCTGCAATCACAAACAAGAAAATATCAATAGCACCTGTATAACAAATAATTATAAAACATACCTATCATAGTGATCAAGGAATCTATGAAATAAACAATCAAACAACAGTTTATTGAAATAAACAATCGAACGACAATTTATTGAGAAAAACAGAACTTGATTGTATTAATCTTAAAATATATAGAATAACCTTACAACCTTAGCCTTGATGTTCGAAAGGCCTTCCCGGGGTCCGAAGCAGGAATCTCCTCTACTTTGATAAGTCTTGCACTCTTCCTCCAGAAGCATAAAGAGGTATGTGATCTTTCCTCTCAAAAGCTCAGCAGAAGGAAATCTAAATCTCAACAGCACTTCAACTCAATCTCCACTTAACTTCTTGAACTTCTTGACTTAACCCAATGCCTCCTTTTATAGAGCAGATGAGAAGGTTAGGATTCCACCATTAAAGGGATAGAACCCTCCTTCAAAGGGATAGACTCCTCACATCAAGGGATTAGTTCCTTAAGGTGTGGGATACATGCACCTTACCAAAGCGTACTCATCCCCAAAAAATCTCATCCAGAACCTTCCAGAATTGACCAAAATTCAACTTTTTTGGTTTAATTTCGCGCATTTTTTACTTTACATGGGTACCGCATGCATTACACTGGAAAAGTGCGTTCTAGAACGCAGTTTATCTTCACATTACATGCGGACCCTAGCTAAAAACGCAGGTAGGCTTCATATTAACTGCGTACCCAAGGTTTTTTGAGCTTTTTAGGGTTTTTCCTTCATTTTCAGGGCATGGAATGAGGAACAAAGGTTGTAAGACTTGCAGAGGAGGCATGTATGAGTGTTACTGAGCTCATACAGTCAGCAAAATGTCAAGGTGACAGTTTTTAGTGTAACAATATCTTGATGAAAACCTGCAATCATATACCAATTATCAAAATTAAAAATATAAGACCTTATGGCCTCATTTGATTTCCCAGTCAGCACATCCTTATCATGTTGATTTAATTTCTCTAAAGAGTTCATGAGACTGTTAGCTAATCTCTCCTCCACATCATCTGTTCCAAGGATGTCTCTGTGCTCTAGTTCACAATGGTGAAATTTTTCCTTTGCAATTTCCATCTGTTGCTTCATATCTTCAGATTTACTTTCAAGAAGTAAATTATCTGTCATTTTTTTGACTGCATACTCATCCACCCTTTCTTCTCTGTTAGTCAATACATTAGAAACTTGGCAGCTAACACATATATCTGTCCCAATCAAATCTTGAGACACTCCTTCATTTCTGACTGCAATCAAACTCTCATACTCTGGTTCTTTTTGCAAATACTCCAGCAACTCAATTTCTCTTCGACACCTCACAACTACTTCATCATGATGTTGTTTATAGTCTTCTATAGTTATTATTTCTTAAAATTTAGTAAATGTCATTCTTCTTCAACACATTTTGCATACATATAAAAATTATGAGTTTCAAAATCACAACAATTCTGAGATTTCACTGTTGTCAAGATTATTCTGCGTTTTTCCACAAGCTGCATAATATCTCCATCTTGGTATTTTGTTGAATATTCCTTTGTCATCAAAGGTACTATGTCATTCTAGTCATTGCCACAAGTTTGATTGTCTTCAATTTTGTCTTTTGCGTCAATTTTCCAGCCAAGTCCACCATCTTCAAAATCACAAAAAACATGTTCAAAATACTTCACCATCTCAGCCATTTCTTCGAAAAGTTTTATTTCCTCATCAAAATGCACAAGCACATTTTTAATTTGTTGATATTCACCTGTCAAATATGTAACCACACACAAGGTGTTAGAAAAAACATAAAGCTCTTCTTCCGATGATTCAGTTGTCACACATTCATGAAGACCCGAACTAATTTCATAGTCCTTCAAACTGTCTACAAATTCCTTCTCCATATATCTAGTTTCCTCTTCATCTAGGAGCAATTTTTTTTAAAAAAAATTATACTCATTTGTCCTGAGTTCTTTTTTCAACCTGGCATACACCTTTTGCCTCAACCTCCTTTGTATTGAAGGCCATTTCATTTTCTTCTTCTTTATTATCTGGCCATACCATTTGTCCTCTTCTTGTTCTTCTAGCAGCTTCATCAATGCATTCATACCTGCTTTTATATCACCAAGTTCCATGTCAAAATCTTCTTGACTCATCACCTTCATGCCCTTTACCTTGGCATATTTCCTTCTGTCGTGGCTTTCCTCTGAACCTCTGCAATAATCTTCCGTGATCATTTTCTTCCCCTTCCTTGTGAAATTCATCTTATTCACTTGTGGACTGCACCTAAGCCTCTCTTTTTTGCACGTCTCCATACCTGCCTTAGACATCTCAGTGGGCTTTTCTTTTTAAGTTTGATCTATGGTTCTCTGTCTCTCGAACCATTCTTTGAATTCATCATATACCGAGAAGAGAATACGTGACTCTGTTATATTCACAGAAACAGTACAGGCATAAAAATGCTTCCATTAATTTATTCTCAAAATATATTTCTTATTTACACTCTTGTACACTTTTTGGCCCGGTCTTCATTTAATTGGCCTTCTACACTATGGCCTGATTTCTCTGTTAAAATGGCCTCTTTCTCTACATATCTAATCTCTCTCACACCTACGATGTAATTCATGTCCAGCTTCCATGTATAGGAACAATTACATAATTACTGATAATTTTAGATTCATGATCTTCTCCATAGATCCCTCAACTAGTTCCTAAAATCTCTTAATGATCCCTTAAGGATCTCAACAAACAATCCTATATCTAAATTATGCCTTTATGAGCAGATTATACCAAATATCTCACCCTTACTTTCATGAATTCAATAATTACATAAAAATAATACATTCTCTCCTAAAAATAAAAATTCTCTTTGAAAATTTCCCCTCTCTAATGCTCCTGCATCAATTGCTTAGAAGAATGGCTTGGATAGTTGTGTTCTTAGCAATAAGCTCTCCTAACAAAACCAGATTACCTTCATTCTTTAGACTATATCTATATATATATATATATATATATATATATATATATATATATATATATATATTGTAAGCTTGGTAGGACTATATCTTCATCATGCCCAATATATCACCCCGATCGGGCGGAGAATTGAATTGGTGACTTCACATCAAGGAGTGCCTTAGCAGTGCACCGGACCACCATCTATCCAAGACACCATGGACTAGACTATAATATCTTGTTCCATGATATTATAAGGGAAATTTTTATATAGATTTCTTTTCTTCTAAAAGGTAAATTTTTTAGGTGTGAAATAAAAAATTATGAAACAAATCCCCTTAAGGTTAATGTAAGAGATTTCGATTCAAATGTAGTAATGGGGACTCGAGAGCGTCTATCATATGAAGTTGAGTGTGCGGAGAAACATTCTTTATAATATTAAAAATTTTGAACATTTAAAAACTTATAAAAAAATTCAAAGGATCTTACCTCGAGTGATTTGGTGAAGAATTTGTTTCCCCATCTACATGGGCTCAGGTTTCCATAGTCATTGAAACTATCCGAATGTCGAAGTTATGAAATTTTTGTATTTGGTGTAATCTTAGCAAGTGATATTTTGAAGTTATACTGCAGCCAATTAAAAGGCCACCAAAATTATTGCTTATAAAATAAAATTTAGCTACATAGGGTCCTACTGATCTCTTTCTTGTCAAGGGAAAATGACCAAAATTGAGAGAAAATATCGTGGAGAACAAAAAAGACTCTCCTTGTTTCTATAGAGGTTGTACTCCTTTTTTAATATATGAGAGATTATTCTATGTGTCTTCTGATAAATGCATGGGTTACGTATTGTTGAGGAGGTAAATCCCCTCTGCGGACAGAGGCGATCCCTACTAGCCCAGAACGGGTCTAGCAACAATCATCAAATGCTACAGCGCAAGTTCCTAATTGCGAATAAACAGACCAACGATGGAGGCCTACCTGGAGTCCAATGCTATGATTCGTAGAAGAGACAGTGTTCCCGTTCCTTAGCCTCGGCAGATCACGATCCCCACGATCTCCGTGAATGGACACCTGCACATGCAAGAAACAACACGAATACAAGCATAAAATCCAGAATACGCAACTATATATCGGTCAGAAAGGATATAACTCATCATTATCATAAGTGAAAAACAGAGTGGAACCATAACCAGTAGTCATTCATTAATAAGCAATCGAAAGAGAGTACAACCAATGTTCTGACGCTGAGGTCTCCTTTGGAGGGGTCTCCAGTCGTACACGTCTCGCAAAGCCTGCCAGGGATGGGACAAGCCTCTCTTAGAGTCTCTCGATGATAGTCTCCTTGCTCGAGTTTGGCCTTAAGGGAAGAATGAGGGCTCTTGCAGCATTAAGGCTCTTGGGAATTTGAGAACTTGGAGATTCAAGACTTGGGCATTTCAAGACTAGCTTGCAATGGAAATGGGCAAGCTTTTATAGATGGAGGAAGGGGATTTGGGATCCCTATAATTGTGGGATTGGCCCTATCTTCAAGGAAGCTTCCATGAGAGGTGGCAAACCACTTCCCCTACATGGAATTCCCGGAGCCAAACCTCCCAACTCAAGATAGATAACAGTTTCTGAGTCTGTTGAAACGAAACTTCCGCCATTTTATTTTAAAAAACACTCCTTAAATTGGCTGGCGCGACTGCGACTCTGGGACAGAGCGCCAGTTGGCGCGGCCTCTTTGTAGGATTTTCCCCATTGGCGCAAGTGATGAACTGGCTACCCGCGCCAATGCAAAAAGGGATGTTTTATGGTTTTTTGCAAGGAGATGTCCTCAGGGCAATTGAAGCTCATATTTAGAGGAATGCAATGATAGTGGTTTCAAGGCATGACATTTCTCACAGGTCACAGAACGGGCCCTCCAATGTGCGGGACGGGGAATGGTAGGGACGGTGACAAATTACTGTGTAACAGATGCCCCCTAAAGCATGAGGCCCGAGAGAGAGAGAGGGGTGAAATGCTTTACGAGAACGTGTCCAACTGAAACTCTGCCGTCGGAAAACCTGCGTGGAGAAATACAACTGATATCTCAAGTACATGATGTATAGGCGGTATGGGCGCAGCCATCCGAAACAGAGTATACTATAATCCAGATCCAAGGTATGGACGCAGCCATCCAGTGAGGATCAAAAAATAGACTCAGGTATGGTCACAGCCATCCAGTGAATAAGTCATGTAAATAATAATCCACAAAATCACAGCCTGGATTACAACAGACACAATCCAGGGTCTTGCGCTCCATCTCGACCCGAACAAAGTACAATTTCAAGCATGCGAATATGTGAGCTGAAGTCGAACATGCAAGAACATCGTCTGATTACCAGCCAATGATGAAAGCTGTTAACAGACGCGAGAGAAACCACCAATAATGACAATGGTCCTCAAGGTACTACAGGTACAATCTACGGCGTGCGAATAAATGAGTTGACGTCGAACACCCGCAGAATCACTCGATTGGAGGCCAATGATGTAAACCTCTCGTCGAATGCGACGAACCTGCCATTGAGGCATGCAGGCTCCAAGGTACCATAAGGAGTCTCTAGACCAACTTCCTGGATAATGAGTTGATGTCGACAGGAAGTGACCTTGATCGAAGGTGGGCCATAATGTTTCCCACATCATCGACACGAGACAGAGGAACATGATGTTTTGTTGTGAATTAGGATCGTATGAGAAACAGAGGAAGGTTGATATTTGCAGAGGCCAACTTCTCTTGAACATATAAACGGCACGACAGTGGACTTGGCAGTATTTGACATCAACGGATCAGAGGTCATGGTGACGAGGCAGTGAGCAGATGAGAGGTCAAAAGGGATTATCCAAACCCATGGAGGCAAAGTGAAGAAACGAGATGAGATGTCCCCAACCCGACACGAATGCAAACAAGTGCCATGTTCAAGAGCGACATACTGCCGACACGACAACGATGATGGTTCCATTTTCCCCACCATTTCGGTGAGTACCTCTTTATTTTTACACAAGCTTGAAGAGGATACCATATGCTTGTCATATAAATCGTCCTTCGGACAAATCCATCCTAGTACATTTTACGAGCCCTAGGAAGGAAGAACTCGGAGAACGTCATTTCAACTGAATCCGATGTCATCAGGGTTTAACGAGTCTAACAAAGGGAGAACTCGGCGTATTTTCATGTTTAGAGAGTTTGAAAAGACAGCAGAAAAGTAAACTCCAAAGGTCCCTTTTCGTAAATAGTTTCTCAGATCCGAAAAGGTAGAAAACAATATCCGAGAAAACCTCCTAGTCGCGATAGGCTAGGGTATTCCTTTTTCGTAAATAATCCATCCCAGCCCGAAAAAGGTGTAAACGTATACTGGGTGGATGTCGATTCGTGTCCACTTTAATGAGATCGAAACGACAACGGCCTCAGCAATCTTTTCATGTTTAGAGAGCCAGAAAAGAGCTGAAAGATGACTCCAAAGTGACTTTTTCGTGTTTTTACCGAGTCCGAAAAAGTATAGAATACAACTTGTTTCGCCGTTTACGTTGCATAAAAACCTGTTGCTGCATAGAAAGGCAAGTGTAAAATCCATTTTCGACAAAACATACGAAATATTAATGAAAAAATGACTTTTTAAACCTAAATAGAGCTCAAAAAGTTATAAATAAGTCTAAATGGTAAAAATAAAATTACTTTTACTTTTTACCTGAGTGAAGAGCAACATTGGTCCATTTACTGTGCAAACGTCTGGCGGCGATTACAACTGATCCGGGTTACTATTCAGAGTTCCGTTAGTTCCAGGTAAAAGGCACTTCCTCATACTTCATTTCAATCCATTTTTTAATAGTTTTCCATCATGCAATAGACTTATGTGGCAACTTTTTGAATTTTTAGGGCTCCGCTCATTGGCGCGGGTATCGAGCACGGACCCGCGCCAATGGGCTTTTATATGCAAAAGGCTCGCGCCAACTGGCGCGACTGTTCCTAAAACAGCCGCGCCAGTGTCCGAACCCAATTTTCCGCCTAAGAATTCGACATTTTAATCAATTTGAATGAATTTTGAAGCTCAACAGAGATCTAATTAAAGGTTTATGACCATGTTGATGCAGGAAACCGAGAAAAATGGTGATTGAGTGGAAGGAAAGAGAGCATGGGGAAGAGGACGAAATGGCCATGGAAAATGAGGCCTGCATGAATGCCCTCAGAAACTGTGGGCTCAAGAAATTCTTCCTGACACCTTGTTTGCGTGCTCAACCTGAGCTACTTCAGTACCTGGTGAGCATTTGGGATGAACAAGAACAAGTATTCAAGCTACGAGACCAGGTGTTAGAACTGGACGTTTCTGATGTGTACTTCATAACCGGACTGTCGCGCAGAGGTCCGGTACCCATACTGACAGGGAGCAGACCGTCGGGTGAGAAAATGGAGGAAGTGATGGCACGAGTGTGCCCACGGGCACAAATGGGATCAGGGAGTAAAAAGGTGGATATCCACACTATCCCTGATCTGGCACTATGAGTAGTGCTGCATACCATCACGCGGGCTGTAGGATCACAGGCACCGCATGAAGCGACAAAAGCCCAACTCTTACTGGCTTCAGAGTGCATGAGTCCCATACTATTTGACTGGGCCACAGCAGTAACGATCAACATCAAGAGACAGCTGACGAGATGCAAACAAGCCAAGCTGAAGCAGTTTGGCTATGGGTCCATCCTGGTATCATTCATTCTGGAACGATTACCAATCTTCCAGGGCCAAGGGGCCGTTGTAGCGGAGCCGATACCACGAGAGCCGAGAATGGCTCGCTGGGCAGCACTGATGCCTAGAGCAGGAGGAGGCCAACAGATGTCCTGGAGGCCAGAGTTTTTTGGGTGGTTGCGGCGCCAGTTGATTGTAGTTGAGGACTGGCCTTATGCCGGGACAGACTTTACTGGAGACCTAGATCTCCCACTGCCGGAGGGAGAGGATTAGGATGAAGAGTTGGGTATGATCTATTTTTATTTTTTATGTTTTATGATTTTTTGTTAATACATGTCCGTTCTGACAGCAGTTACATGCGCATGCAGATGTTGGCCCAGAGAGACCAGCCAAGATGTCTCCTATCACACAGAGAACTCAGCTCGCATTCCATCCTCATGGGGAGGGCGCGGAAGGAGGAGAGATGGTTCAGAACCTTGAGGAGATTGCCCGAGGGATTTCGGACTACGCCCGGCTGGCAGATGTACCGTTAGCATATCAGAGACATACGGTGGGAGTGCCTAGTCACCTCCACCGTCTACTGAGACGCCTAGTGCGTGCGGTGACTTGTTATCATGAGCACCACGCAGACTAGCCTCCTAGGGTTTTATTTCATGCATATTTTTTAGAGACGTGTCGTCTCCAGATGTAATAAGACGAACATGTATATTTTTTGATCTTATGCGACGCACACTGTGCAAACATTTCGACACATATATATATACATATGACTATTTTGGATGGATATTTTACATGTGATGATGTTTTTTTTTATATGTCATGCAAATGTCTAATAAAAATGTAATCTAATATATCAGTTGCATAACAAACGACCCAAAAATTCAAGAAATGTATTTAATTACACATTTTATTTTTACGCAAGCTTAAAAGCACACATGACAGCACGTATGCAAACTATGCTTGGAGTCAAGGGTAACGGGCATGCCCCCCAGCATGGTGTCTCAATTCGAGGTACACGCCCCCCAAGCTTCAGTCCATTGGAAATGGAGTGAAGGTTCATAAGAGATTTTACCTAAATATGACAAAACTCGAATTGAACATATCCGTGTTTCATTATTTTAACGAAGTTGACAAACTGAAAGGAACTTTCCTCGTGACACCTTGTTTCATGGTTTAAGGAGCTTGGCACAAGACAAAAAACTCTACTCCGAGAACCTGGTTTAATTTTTTAAAAAGCTTGACACAGGGAGGGAACCATGCTCTGACCGACCTTCGTTAGAATGAACAGGAAGTCGGTACTTCCAAGAGTTCCACTCGCAATGGAAGGACAACATCCTGGAAGTCAGGACCCAATGCCCCCAGCACACTATGCACGACGATACCATCACTGAGCAAAAGCATGGGGTAGGTAGTCACATAGTTGACCTGCGGTGGGGCAGATACAATGGGTGGATAAAAACCAGGAAGGGATGATGGTGGGCCAGTCACCACATTAGGACCAAAGAACGAAAGTTGATCAATGGTCACGATCTTTCCTTCATGTGGAAAACAGATAACACGAAAAAGGGAGGAGACAAGAGCTCCCATGGCATAGGTGTAATCACGCCCCAAAAGCAGATTGAAATCCAAGGGGCCTAGAATGACCATCACGTCCATATGGACATTTTTACCTCCCAATGTAATAGGTAGCCTTGGAATGATGCCCAATGGTTGACTCGTTCTTTTATTGAATGACAACAGGTTCTGCGTAACGGGCGAAAGCGGCGGCGAACCGAAAGCTTGACAGGTAGTTGAGGATAGAATACTAACAGAGGCGCCTTCGTCTATAATGGTGCTGGGTACAACCAGACCAAGAGCCTGTACTGTGATCTTGAAAGGCACATAAGACGGAAGGCGAAATCCTGTGAATCGACTCCAATCAAAGGAAGCGACCAAACTACTCGGAGGGGCTACCATCGAACAGAGAAGGTCTTCCCCTGATGTTATGGAAGCAGGAACCTCCTCCATGATCTCCATCTCGAAGGTGGGAAGAGTATCCTCCGCAACCCCCATCACGGGAGGTGGAGGAGCTGCTTCTTGAGGTGTAGGGACAGGAGAATCTCTCTCCAAGTCCGAAGAATCTGAAGAGACCAGAAGAACATGGGGGGTGTGAGAGCCACTCTCTACGGAAAAGACCTAGTGCACTGTAGATGGGGTCAGCTCAATTGATCCCACGACCAATGGTTGGTCAGGAACAGATTCCTGAATTTGAATTTCCGGGGGAGTGGGATTGACCAAGGATGACTCTTGATCAATCGTATCACCAATAGGTGGAAGACTCAAAGAGAGCTGCTTATAACCAGCTGGGAGGCATGGTGTAGAAACAGCTGAGTTGTCCAATACTCGCTTGGCTTCATCCATATAAGGACAAAGGTGAATGGCATGGTGCCCTTCACACAACTTACAGGGATTGGTGATCTTACCCTGCTTCTTAGGAGCCTTATCAGCACTTGCTGAAGATGTGCTCCCAACCTGACTCTCGAAAGCCAAAGGCAACGGTGGGTGATCGTCGGACCATGCTTCAAGCACCTTGGGAATGCGAGGGTAGTCTCGAAGAAGATGGTCTCCCATGCACAACATACAAGGGAACTTGAATTTCTGTGGAGGGTTGGAAGGTTTATCAAGAGAAGATATTTCAGAAACAGTGGTTGTACTTTTAGCCTCTCGCTTATCAGACTTCTTTTTCTTTGTCTTCTTCTTCTTCTTCTTAGCCACCTGATTACTTGAATCCAAGCTTTCACCAGGCGAAGTAGAAGAGGAGGATACAGAAACGGGCGAAGAAGGGGAGAGGTCCACCTTGGAATCAACATGGTGTTGTCCAGGTGGAGGAACTGATTGAACAGTAGTGGAGACATTTGGGACCACAGAGGTTGAAAACAACCAAACAGGCAACCCAACAGTTAACCCAGGAAGGGACAAGGTTGCCATGTAAGGAGCACCAACATTCCCAAAAGGAGGAAAATGACCAGGATTCCCTTCTGGGGGGATTCCTTGGTTGGTAAACTCTGAGAAAGTTGCCATCAAAACTAAAAAACACACACGGGCTGAAAAAGAGTCAAGACACAGGATCAAACAGTCAACAGGCAGAAACTAACAGGGTGTGTGATCGCGGGTGATTAATTTTTACCACATTGAAAAATAATAAACTTCGCCATTTCATGTTTTAAGAGTCGAGAAACGGTCAAAAATGTGACTCTATCTCTTTCAGATTTGACACAAGCATGAAAGGAAAAGCGCTTGGCGATATTTTCAAATTTAGGGAGTCATAAAAGATCAAATGACTGCTCAGGAATACTAGGCAAAAGGGTGTACCAAATAACCGTGAACTGCAATATACACCCTGGTTTCAATAATGAAAAAGAAATCAACCAAGGACTTTCCGTACGTGCAGGCAATCTCCCTGAATTCTGTGTTCGGTGTATCACGGGTATAGGGCGGCAGACTCGGCTTCCTATGGATAAAGGATTGAAACCTAGTGGGGTATCCCTTTATATACGCGACGGTACGGGGAGCACAAGTCCATACTAACGTTGTCTAAAGCCAAGAGGCGAACGACAACTGCTAGGTTTTAAGACGCCGGAACACGTCTCTAGCCTAGACCTCTAAATGTGTTTCGTTAGATTACAATGCTGCCTTAGTGTAAATTGAGTAGATTTTAAAGTTGATCTTCAATTACGTTTCAGTTTTTAGGCCCTAACGAATGTGTTGCCTCAAAAAATCTCCTAAATGCAAAACTACATGCCGCAATACATCATTTCGTTCGATGAAAGCTAGCTACGGAAGAGTTGAGAGCTTTTACACAAACAAAATGATCAGAAGACAATTAATGATATCTCTAATGCAACTAATGAAACTAAAAACTTTTCCTTCAAATTCACTAATTACTAGTAAAATCGAAAAGATTTCAATTTGCACTAATCAACCAAAAGCAAAAGAGATTTTTTTATTTTCAATGTTTGATAGCTAGATGCACTAAACAAACCGAAAACAAATGAAAAGAAATTCGAGAAATGATATTAAGAGAGTAAAACGAGAAAATTTCACTCAATGGCACAAACAATCAGATCTCAAATCGACTAAAGTCTCTCAAAACCAAGAAAAATTCCCAAAGGCTCCAATGGACCGTGTGATCTAGGCCCAAAACAAGACCAAACGAAATTTGAATGAAGAGAAGAACAATCACCCAAAAATCACAACAAAACGGTGAACAACCACTAAGAGAATGCGGAGGAGCAATCAGAGAATTGACTGGACTAAAAAAACACCAAAACTCCTAAGGAGGGCTCAACACACAAAGCCACTAGATGCCCTAGGGCTTAAAACATGAAATCGATGGAGAAAAGCAAACAACCAAAGGATGAAGGCAAACTGCCAGTCAAACAGGACTCCAACACACTCAGGTAGCCGAAAAACCAAAAAGAAACACACTGACTAGACCCAGAGAGCTCAAAACTGAGTGAAACCTAATGCCTCACAGGAGTGGCACGACTGTGAGGTTGTAACTAGCGCCAGAAAGCAATTGGCGCTGGTAGTACATAGGCAACCTACGCCAATTGGCATGACTGTCGAGCTAAAAAGTGCGCCAGCCGAGTTCCTCAGCCAAAAATAAAAATAACTACTCCATAAGCATATCAATGATATCCAAGCAAACAAAGAATCAAAAATAGCAAAAGAACCCAGCCCAGAAGGCTAACCAAGCAAGGAAAACCACGAAACAATCAAAACGAGACAATCAAAACTAGACGCTCCCCAGCGGAGTCGCCAAATTGTTGAGGAGGTAAATCCCCTCTGCAGACAGAGGCAATCCCTACTAGCCCAGAACGGGTCTAGCAACAATCATCAAATGCTACAGCGCAAGTTCCTAATTGCGAATAAACAGACCAACGATGGAGGCCTACCTGGAGTCCAACGCTATGATTCGTAGAAGAGACAGTGTTCTCGTTCCTCAGCCTCGGCAAATCACGATCCTCACGATCTCCATGAATGGACACCTGCACATGCAAGAAACAATACGAATACAAGCATAAAATCCAGAATACGCAGCTATATATCAGTCAGAAAGGATATAACTCATCATTATCATAAGCAAAAAACAGAGTGGAACCATAACCAGTAGTCATTCATTAATAAACAATCGAAAGAGAGTACAACCAATGTTTTGACGCTGAGGTCTCCTTCGGAGGGGTCTCCAGTAGAACACGTCTCGCAAAGCCTGCCAAGGATGGGACAAGCCTCTCTTAGAGTTTCTCGACGATAGTCTCCTTGCTCGAGTTTGGCCTTAAGGGAAGAATGAGGGCTCTTGCAGCATTAAGGCTCTTGGGAATTTGAGAACTTGGAGATTCAAGACTTGGGCACTTCAAGACTAGCTTGCAATGGAAATGGGCAAGCTTTTATAGATTGAGGAAGGGGAGTTGGGATCCCTATAGTTGTGGGATTGGCCCTATTTTCAAGGAAGCTTCCATGAGAAGTGGCAAACCACTTCCCCTACATGGGATTCCCAGAGCCAAACCTCCCAACTCAAGATAGATAACATTTTCTGAGTCTGTTGAAACAAAACTTCTACCATTTTATTTAAAAAACACTCCTTAAATTGGCTGGTGCAACTGCGACTCTAGGACAGAGCACCAGTTGGCACGGCCTCTTTGTAGGATTTTCCCCATTGGTGCAAGTGATGAACTGGCTACCCGCGCCAATGCAAAAAGGGATGTTTTTATGGTTTTTTGCAAGGAGATGTCTTCAGGGCAATTGAAGCTCGTATTTAGAGGAATGCAATGATAGTGGTTTCAAGGCATGACATTGCTCACAAGTCACAGAATGGGCCCTCCAATGTGCGGGACGGGGAATGGTAGGGATAGTGACAAATTACTTTGTAACACGTATAAATAGAAAGCCCCAACAAATCCTCAAACAAAGCTTTCATATAGAATTTTTTTAATTAATAACATGAAGAATATATATAAATATAAATGCAAAGAACTTTTATCCATTGTGTATTCTTTCAACAAATATTTTTCCCTCTTCTTTAAAATAATTTGAACCATAATCAAGTATTACTTTGTAAGATGAAATAAAAATAAAAATAAAAATAAAAATATGGACAAGTCTTCAAAAAACTGTCAAGGACTACATATGTTAGAATATAAAAAAATTGTGAACCTTCAATTGCACAAGAATCCAACTATGCATCATCATACAAAATCATGGCTGCAACATGAAACTTGAATAACTATTTGTGAGAGAAATTAACAGTAACATCCTAATTCAACAACTTTAACATTGTTTAAAAACAACAAAAAAAAACTCTAAAATGACAAATAGAATTTTTGTTAATTAAACTTCATTTTATTTACTACAAATAGAGATCTTGCTCCATTGGACCTGAAATACAATGTGAATTTATTGAATAAGCCATGAACAATAATTAGACCTAGATCTTCATATTGCTAATATTAGGTATAAAAAATATGTTGGAATGAAAGATGAGAAGAGAGTATGAAAGGGAAATTCAAATAGGTGTGAGAATAATCTAGATTAATGCAGAAATAGATTTAGTTTTGAGTTGTTGAACGAGAGGTTTTATTTAGAGTTTAGTTCCAGCTATTTAGGTATGTTTCCTCCGATTCTGGAGATTAGGTGAGTGCACTCTGCTATATAAATGTAATGTAATCGTGAAATTGAAATCAATTTTTTTTCAGTGAGCTTTGTCTCATGATTATGTGTTGTGTTGTATTTGTTTAATTTAAGTTGGTATCAGAGCGTGTGAGAGAACATATTTCCGCGATTGGGTATTGGAATGAGCCTTCGCTCATGTTCCTCTTTCGACACCCTTAACAGCGCGTCCACTGCAGCCCATTTCAAAAAGTTGTGTTTGAATCTCAGCATCAATAACCAGTGCACTTGCTGGCCAAGACAGAAATCACTGCACATTCCAGCTGAGAATCCGCACTAGCCCTTTGCTGCCGTGAGTATTTCAGCTCAATGCTTGACAGAACCGTGAGTGATTCAGCGCAGTGGTTTTCGTTTTTTTTTCTGTTTTGTATTAGCAGACAATTGCCGCTGGCGATTCATATTAATTGTTGTGACGTGGATTTTCTGCTGTGATATGATACACAGCTGCATTGAAGTCATATTTTTTTTTCCAGTCGATGTGTAGGTGTTTCTCTTTATATATTTCTAGTCAATGAATGATTTGTGTAAATGCAGTTCCGTCTGATCTGTGGGTTTTCAAGTTCTGTTAGTGCAGTTTTAGTATTTTTTTCAACTGCTAGTTTGCTCACAGTTTCAAAAGGCCGGTGCTGGACTATCGATCTAGCATGAATCTAGAGGGTTGAGTGTTGTATGTCTGGCAAATCAAGTGGAAAATTTTCGTTCTCTAACCGGTGCTGAAAATTTTCGATATTGTTGTTCTACGTTGTTAGGCATAACACAATTTTAATAACTCAAGAACAATTCTGGTTGTTGTATTGACCATGCTAATGTGTTTTGGAGGTTTTATTATGCGGTCCCTATCATTATAGTGATCAGACCACCGGCCGTTGAACTGGGTTAAGCAACTTTGAGGGAGCATTATAACTGTGAATGCAGAAGTTTAAATTTCTGTGAACGCAGAAGTGAATCTAATTATTAATGTTGAAAATAATGGCTAATCCTCTTATCGATTCATATTTAAATGAATCTACGAAACTTGGTGGTGAAAACTATGTCAATTGGAAGTTTAAGCTGGTCACCATGTTAATTCCCTATATTAATAGTGTAGCCCCCCTTATTGTTATTATTGTACCCTTGTAGCCCCCATATTGTTATTATTGTGCCCTTACATTATTATTGTTAGGTCGGCTAGGATTACATTGTGGCCCCACTAGGATTATATTGTGGCCCCATGGACTCCTATACATAGAAGGAGGTTTTGTTCATTTGAATCATCAAATAATTGTTCATTCATGTAATGTATTGGAGGTTTCCCCCTCGAAGTGGCTTATTTCTAAGGCGTTGATATCTCATTTCTTCTATTTTTGGAGCTGGTTACACAACATTTGGTAACGAACCCAAGCCTACTACTGCTGCTGCAATTCCAGATTGGGATAAGCGAGAAATGAAAGCGAAAGTGCTGTTGCGTATGTCTGTGAAGGACAATATCATTCCTCACATTCGTGACTGTCAATCTTCAAAGGCAACATGGGGCACTCTCAAAGGTTTGTATGAAACTACTAATGCAAACCGTATTTTATTTTTAAAAACAAAGCTACTATCTGTAAAAATGGAAGCCAATGAGAGCATTAGCAACTTTGTTTCTAGAATTAAAGACTTAAGTGATAAGCTTGGTGATATTGGTGAAAAAGTGTCTAGTAGCGATTTAGTAACTGTTGCTTTGAAGGGTTTAGTCCAAGGCTATAAAGTCTTTATTTCAGCACTCTCAGCTAGACCAACGCCTCCTACATTTGATGAATTGGTTGGAATTCTTCTTCAAGAAGAAGAGAGAATGAAAAATTTTGAACTGGAGTCAAATGGTTCTGATTTGGCTTTGACTACAAGAGGTAAAAGATCATTTCGAGGGAGACCATGGGACAGGAACAGAGGTTGTTTTCAAGCAAAGCAGAAAGGTATGACACCTCCTGATTCTTATGTTAAGAGAAACATTGAATGTGATTATTGTGGAAAACCTTGACATCTAGCTAAAGATTGCTATAGAAGAAAGAATCATGAATCAAATCAAAGACATAGGAGGCATAATGGAAATTCCATAAACAGAGACACCTCAGTTACTGATGGATTCAAAAATCTTAAGTTGTTTCTTTCTGATGCTGCATTGTCTGCTGAAACTGATGATGAGAATTCTTGGTTCATAGATTCTAGTGCATCGGCACATATGACTTGTAATAAAGAATGGTATGATAAATATTATGAGAAAACTGATGTCACACACATTTACCTAGGAGATGACAGGTCACTTAAAGTCCAAGGCTATGGCATAATAAATGTGTACTTACCTAATGGAAAAATGAGACAGATTCATGATGTGATGTATGTACCTGCTCTCAAAAAGAATTTGATATTTGTTTCCACTATCACTGATAATCATTTAAAAGTGGAATTTGGTAAATTGGGGTGTATTGTGAAAGATGTTCAGGACCACTACAAGGTTGTTTCTACAGGTACCAGGGTTGGAGGATTATATAAATTGGATGTGACGATGAATCTTCAGGTTGCATTGACATCCAAAGAGACATCAACAGCAGAGTTATGGCATCACAGGTATGGGCACCTAAATTACAATGATTTATTGTTGTTGCAAAGAAAATCAATGGTTGAAGGTCTTCCTGTTATGAAGTGTGAACATTTACCATGTGAAGCTTGTGCACTTGGTAAGCAGCATAGAGAAGAGTTTCCTGTTCATACCGAGAAACGAAAATATGATATACTTGAATTAATTCACACTGATGTATGTGGACCTATGCAAACTAGGTCTCTTGGTGGTGCTTCATACTTTGTTATTTTTATTGATGATAGATCTAGGTATACCTGGGTCTATTTCATTCGAAGGAAAAGTGATATATTTGAGTATTTTAAAGAGTTCTGAACTATGATTGAAAAACAAACAGGTAAGTACCTTAAAATACTCAGATCTGATCAAGGGGGTGAATATAAGTCAGGCGCATTTAACAGCTATTGTAAATCTAATGGGATCCAACAATAGTTCACAGTACCTCATACCCCTTAGCAAAATGGTGTTGCTGAGAGATGGAATAGAACACTGGTGGAGTGTGCTCGCAGTATGCTTCAAGGTAACAATATTTATAATGGTTTATGGGCAGAAGCCATTAATACTGTTGTTTATTTGAAGAATCGATGTACCACTAAGCAATTAGTTTTTCAAACTCCTTTTGAGATTCTTCATGGTTATAAACCTGATGTCAGTCATTTAAGAGTCTTTGGATGTACTGCCTTTGCACATATTCCTAAGGCTAACAGAAGAAAGCTTGATGCAAAGTCAATCAAGTGTGTTTTTATTGGGTATTGTACGGATCAGAAATCATATAAATTGTTTGATCCAAGTTCACATAAACTGTTTGCAAGTCGAGATGTGGTGTTTCATGAGCAAGATGATAAACGTGATACAAAGAATGATGCATGGCATATACCTAATGATGATCATGTAAAACTTGATACTTTCGTTAAACAGGAACAGGAACAGGTACAAGTACAGGTTCAAGATCAGAGTGAGAGCAGCATGAGCACATCCAGCAGCAGTGATTCATCACAGGAGGAAGATTCACCTCAAAGCCGAAGAATCATGGATGGAACTCCAACAGGTATTGTAGCACCAAGAAGGTCAACCCGACAAACCCAGCTTCCTGCAAGGTGTAGATATTATGCCTTGATGTCTAATATCATGAATGTTGTAGAACCAGTTGATTATGAACAAGCTAAAGAACATGAACAATGGATAAATGCTATGAATGATGAATATGCCTCTCTTATGAAAAATCAAACATGGGAATTAGTGGAACTCCCTGAAAACAAAGTTCCAATTGGAAGCAAATGGTTGTATAAATCTAAATTTAAAGCAGATGGTAGCATTGATAAATTTAAGGAAAGATTAGTTGCCAAATGATATGCTCAACAGGAGGGAATTGATTATGAATATATGTTTGCACCAGTAGCTAAATTGAATACAATTAGATTACTGATTGCCTTAGCTACAAAACATAATTGAAATATACATCAATTGGATGTCAAATCTGCTTTTCTAAATGGCTATTTAAGTTTATTTGGTTCAACCTGAAGGGTTTGTCAAACAGGGACAGGAGCATCTATTCTGCAGGTTAAGAAAAGCCTTATATGGTTTGAAACAGGCGCCGAGATCATGGTATGTAAATATTGATACCTTCTTTCTTCAGAATGGGTTTGTGAAAATAAAAAATGATCCTAACTTGTATGTTAAGAAAGATGAAGAAGGAAATTTTGCTTTAATATCGTTGTATGTGGATGATCTCATTATCACAGGCAATGCTTACAAGTTAATTGAAGAAATTAAAGTTCAGTTATCGCAGGAATTTGAAATGAAAGATTTGGGTGAATTGCATTACTGTTTAGGAATTGAGGTATGGAGAGAGCCTGGTAAAACATTGATCACTCAAAGCAAATATACAAAGGAAATTCTTAAAAAGTTCAATATGAGTGATTGCAAGCCTATGTCAACTCCCTTAGAACAGAATGAAAAATTGTACAGAGAAGATGGAACTAAAGAGGTAGATGGAACATTATATCGTCAGTTGGTGGGAAGTCTGAACTATCTCACCACTACCAGACCAGACATTGCATAATCAGTCAGTATCCTTAGTCAATTCATGGCTAAGCCTTCAAGAAATCACTGGAATGCTGCAAAGAAAGTTCTCCGATACTTAAAAGGAACAGTCAATTTAGGTGTTATGTATACTGATGAATCTGATGTTGCACTGACAGGTTTTTCTAATTCAGATTGGGTAGGAAATCCAGATGACAGATGATCTACCTCTGGCTATGCATTTCATATAGGATCAGGGGTCGTCTCTTGGAGTAGTAAGAAACAGCCAACTGTTTCTTTATCATCAACAGAATCTGAGTACAAAGCTTTGACCAATGCCACCTGTGAAGCTGTTTGGTTGCGTAGAATTCTTGCAGATCTTGAAGAGGCACAAAGTGGTTCAACATGCATCAATTGTGATAATCAAAGTGCTATCAAATTAGCATATAATCCAATATACCATGCCAGAACAAAACATGTTGAGCTGCAATACCACTTTGTACATGAGAAAATTGAGTCAAATGAAATTGAATTAGTATTTTGTAATACCAAGGATAATATGGCTGATATATTTACTAAGCCTCTTGGTAAAATCAAGTTTGAAGTTTTTATAAGTAAATTAGGTGTTGTAGAAAATCCATTTCTCCATTAAGGGAGGATGTGAGAATAATCTAGATTAATGCAGAAATAGATTTAGTTTTGAGTTGTTGAACGAGAGGTTTTATTTAGAGTTTAGTTCCAGCTATTTAGGTTTGTTTCCTCCAATTCAGAAGATTAGGTGAGTGCACTCTACTATATAAATGTAATGTAATCGTGAAGTTGAAATTATTTTTTTTTCAGTGAGCTTTGTCTCACGATTCTGTGTTGTGTTGTATTTTTTTAATTTAATTATACTCTAATTCACAAATTCTTTAAAAGGAAAAAATTTCCTTCAACAAATTTGAAACCTTAGTAGAAAAAATTTCCAATCATAAAAGCCCATGAGCCAAAAAGAGGCCTCTTGAATGTGCTTGACATATCCTTTATAGTCTTCTCTTCACCTTCATGAAGCTTAGGTTTCTCCCCATTTGTGTAAAAAAATAAAATTCGTTTGGTAAATATGAACTTAGATATTCATCCTCCAAACTAGGTTTCACTTTATAAGTTTTGAAATTCTTTTTAATAAACTATTTTTCAAAAAAAATTATTTCCAAGTTAGAAATAGTCACAATTTTTTTTTGTTTTTTTTTGGGTATGGTCACTATAATTTTAGCCACATAAATCACTCCCAATGTGATTATCATGCTTCTATCTTTCCATTAAGCTCTTGTTTACTCAATTTTGACACATCAGCTTAAGTTATGACCTTTGGAAGATGGTGACTCAACAACCATTGATATACATGAAATGACTTGGTAACCATTGAGCTACACCACTTGAATCTTTGTATTTTGATTTAGAAATCCACCTTACTCATTCCATGTGCATTATGGGAGGGTATTATAATGATTTATAAAAAAATATGTTCCCTTTATTCTTTGTATATGAAGTAGAAAAAGACACAAAACCTTGCATTGCTTACACATAATGTAGTTTTTGGTTACTATTTCTTTTCTCATTCATCATGTTCAGTAATTTCCCAATCATTTGTTTCCAACCAATACCTTGTAAGTGTCACCTAGAGATATGTCCAACTAGTTTCCATGTGTCATAAGGAGATATGATTGAGGAGCTTAGAAAAAATAATATGAAAAATAATATAATGAAGGAGTTTACACAAGTAAAAATAAGTAGTAAAGAATTAGAGTGAAGTGTGATAATTCTGCATGAAAATAAAACTTAATTGAAAAATGGAAAATAAATAAATGACATGAATTATGAAAATAATAATAATAAAGGAAGTAATGGAGATATGTTTGGCATATTACTTTTGTTTTTTATGCCATTAAATGTTGGACGAAGCTAAGACATAGGACTATCCAATGAAAAGATGAACATAAGCAATATATTTCTTTTGATATCTTTTCTTTTCTTGTGGCCATTGAAAAGATAAATCATTCTTGTTGGTCTTGCATCAAGAAGACCAGAAAAGCTTTTTTTCATATATTTGACT
Organism: Pinus albicaulis; assembly: GCA_034641835.2. NCBI lineage: Eukaryota > Viridiplantae > Streptophyta > Pinopsida > Pinales > Pinaceae > Pinus > Pinus albicaulis. The sequence continues at coordinate 16,311,944 of MU968363.1, forward strand.
CAAATTAAAAATTGTGATATATTTGAAAGATTCAATTCAAATATAACACTCTTTCCAAATTAAGTAAAAAAATAATTTCCATCACATTAAATTACTAATAAAATGTAAATAAAGGTAAAAATAACTAAGTAATAAAAAATTGGGGTGAAGTGTGATAATTTTACATGAAAATAAAACTTAATTGAAAAATGGAAAATAAAGAAATCACATGAATTATGAAAATAATAATAAAAAAAGAAGTAATGGAGATATGTGGGGAAAATAGTGACATCTTTGGCATATTACCTTTTTTTATGCCACTAAATGTTGGATGAAGCTAAGACATAGGACTATCCAATGAGAAGATGAACATAAGAAATATCTTTCTTTTGATATATTTTCTTTTCTTTTGGTCATTGAAAAGATAAACCATTCTTGTTGGTCTTGCATGAAGAAGATTTGCAACTTTAAAACAAACTAAAAGCTTGTTATTTTAGAATCACTCTATTTCGTATGTAACATAAAAACACGTCAAGAGGTCCCTATTTCCTTTATAAAATATAATGCTCTTTTTGAATTTAGGCTTCTATGATGTGCATTGCTTTGCACTCTGCCAACAAGAAAAGCTTGTTTTCATATATTTGACTCAAATAAAAAATTGTGATATATCTGAAAGATTCAATTCAAATATAAAGCTCTTTCCAAATTAAGTAAAAAAATAATTTCCATCACATTAAATCACTAATAAAATGTAAATAAAGGTAAAAATAACTAAGTAATTAAGAATTAGGGTGAACTATGATAATTCTACATGAAAATAAAAAATTGAAAAATGGAAAATAAAGAAATGACATTAATTATGAAAATAATAATAAAAAGGGAAGTAATGGAGATATATGGGGAAAACAGTGATATCTTTGGCATGTTACCTTTGTTTTTTATGCCATTAAATGTTGGATGAAGCTAAGACATAGGACTATCCAATGAAAAGATGAACATAAGAAATATCTTTCTTTTGATATATTTTCTCTTTTTCTGGCCATTGAAAAGATAAATCATTCTTGTTGGTCTTGCATGAAGAAGATTTGCAACTTTAAAACGGACTAAAAGCTTGTTATTTTAGAATCATTCTATTTGATATGTGACATAAAAACACGTCAACATGTTGCTATTTCCTTTATAAAATATAGTGCTCTTTTTGAATTTAAGCTTTTATGATGTGCATAGCTTTGCACTCTACCAACCAGAAAATCTTATTTTCATATATCTGACTCAAATAAAAAATTAGGATATATCTGAAAAATTCAATTCAAATATAACACTTTTTTCAAATAATTTCCATACCATTAAATCACTAATAAAATATCTTAAAATAAGTGTAACTTTCTTTATCTAATATCTTCAAAATACACCTTTCAGTAGCATGGAAAAATCAAATAAAAATATCATAAATATTGTCCATATATTATTCTAATTGAAAAAATTGGTCATAGACAATGATAACCACCATAAAAAATTGGTCATAGACAATGAATCAACCAAACTTAACCCAGGGAAATCCCATCATAGTTAATGCATAACCTAATTGGTCATAGACAATGAATCAACCAAACTTAACCAAGGGAAATCCCATCATAGTTAATGCCTAACCTATGATAAGCATATGGTTTTCAATTGTGCTTTGTGTTATCGGTTAGAGGAACGTGATGTTTACTTTTCTTAAAAAGCTCACTTTCACTGAAAGTCAATTTGTTAATATTGATAATATAATTTGATTATTATAATAATAATTTTCATTTTTCTCTTATATTAAATAATTATACTATAAATACACAATTATTTATATAGTATTACACATTATCTCACTATGCCTATTTTATTATTAAAATGGAAAATCCCATCATAGTTTATGCCTAACCTATGACAAACACATGGTTTTCTACTCACCTTACATGAAATCTATTCATCTTTGTGTCATAGGCGGTATTGTGATTTTTTATTTTCTTAAAAAAATCATATTTACTATTATAATGAGTAAAATATTATTATTTATAAAAATAAATGGTTAATTTAATTGATATTATATATATATATATATATTCAATTTCTTTTAAATCGAAATTATTCTAAGTTTAAATTAACTTCAAACACACTTGTATAATTATATCTTCGGCTGATATAAATGTAACCGTAATCTTAGCATCTTCTTTTCACTTTCCTTTCCATCTTTAATCATATAACAAGGTTTTGCCACTTTCCTTTAACTTTCTTCCATTCAAGGTCAATTCAATAACTCTTTTTAAAATTGAATTGTACCTTTGAATTTTTTTTAATAATAATTCGTGAAATGTATTGCATTATTAAAACTTCAGTCAAAGGAATTGGAAATTTTTAGAATTGAATTTGTTAAATTAAGGCTTCCCTCGAACCATAGGAATTGACAGATGCAAAAAATTTAAACATGCTACTATAATATATTTTTTATAAATAACAGATGGTAATGTATTAAGAACTCTTGAATTATATATATTTATTAGGACATGAGAAATTTAATTTCTAATATTTATTTAATTTACGGTAATGTATTAAGAACTTCCCTTGAATTATATATTGATTAAGAAATGAGAAATTTAATTTCTAATATTTATGATAACAAGGGAAAAATTTGTTGTGTAAATTACATAGCTTTATATATTCATGTTAAACAAATTTATATTAAATTTTAATTTTAATTTTAAGTGATATGATTTTGATTAAATTTTGATGATGGATAATATTATTTTATTTGGAATTTTGATATCGTTATATTTTGAGGATATTTAAGGGTTTTTCATATTTGACCAAAAATACATTAAATTAATCAAAATTATATAAAATTCATTTTATTGAATTTGAACGATAATTATTAAGAAAAATGTGTATTGGATTACATTTATCAAAATTTGGAAGATGCTATGTAATAAGATAGTTTGTAACATAGTCCTAAGGGTTAGTTAATTTGGTCGAGTTCTCATTGCTAAGTACTTCGCCAGTTAGGAGGTGACGGGGTCAAATCTCTTCGATGCCCTTGGGGTTAGGCCCTGGTTATTTGGATGGCGGGTAGATCCCTTCGGGTTGATCTTCCTGGATTTTCCCATGGATGTAGCAGCTGCCTAGTTTTCGTGAACGACCCTAAAAAAAATAGAGAGTTTGTAACATTATATAGATAACAACTAAAAGCTAAAAACAACAATATATTACATTGAAAAATGTTGATATTGTTAATTGGTACCGTGCACTTTTTGGAAGAAGCACTTGGTATTAAGGACAATATTATAAGTTATAGAAATAATTTAGTACATCTTAGAGAGTGGGAGTGCCTTTTTCTTAAGTCATAGAAATTATCTCAAGAATCCAGACATGAAATATGTATAAGCCTACAATCAAAATTATATCTTGTTTAAAAATTGAATTTTTCCCTTGACTATAAGATCTAATTAATCAACTAATACAAGTAAAGTTAAAGAGAGTAGACATCGAGGAATGTTTGACCATTTGATTACTTTATTGTATACCACTAGCTAAAATCAATTGTGTTCTAATTCCATAATTTCTTAATGATCAGCCAAGTATATCCCTAAAGGAGTTGTGGTAAAGAGAATCCCACCCAAGAATTATTCAAATATGAGTGAACAAATTTGGTTTTTGTACTAGGGGTGTGGAAATATTACACAATCACTAGCATGAACTAGTGGCTTGGATTTCACTATGAAAGCGCTAATGTACATAATTGTGTAGTTACAACCCAGTCACATAATTTCAAATTTCAATCATCTTAATGCAATGTTATGCTACCTTGTTATGTTGAGGAACTTTTTCATGAAGACACAAACATAATGTGTAGATAAATTATTTAGCATATTTAGTATATTGCCACACATATATACTCAATAATGATAATGGACTATCTTCACCTTGTTTCTCACTCTCTCCCAATGTTTCATAATTTACCTAAAATTTTATAGAATAAAAAAAATATGAACCAAAGTGGATTTTATTCACTAAACTAGATTCATTATGATGGTAGATATTATTATATTTGTAATGCATGGAGGGTGCAAGGTTAGCCAATGGAAATAAATCCAATCATCATGTCCCATTTTAATCTTCGCTTTCCAACCACTCAACCATCATTTTTTAACAAATCAATAGTTGTATTATATCTAACCACATGTAAGCCTACCTCTACCTTAGCCTCTACCAATTGGATGGTTACAATCATCTTCAAAGTTTCCTTAACATTACTATATATTGGTAAACTTATTGATACTATAGAGGCCACTAATATATCTAGAAATCAATCTACGGTCCAATGTTTTATCACACAAAATGTTCATGAGATTTCAATAGTAACAAGGGTTTTAGTAGAAGACCATTGTATTCTCACATGGAGCTTCCCTAGGACCAATGCCCTTGATTGATAGTGATAATGCTCTTGGGTATGGCCATGTTTCGCTTAGATCTTGTTTTTCACCCACATTGATATTAGATAACATATAAATAGTTCTCATACAATGGCTACTTTAAACAATTATTTTTCACATGTAATCAAAACATTTGAGTTGGGTATTTATAGCGAGCATTGTTATGGCTATTGTAGTTTCCTTCTCTAGATACCTATCAACATTCATTGACTATTATGGAGGTAGTTGTAATAGATATATTATACTTTGAGGTTGTACTTAATGTAATACATTGTTGGTTCTTGCGATCAATTCAATTGTACTAGAATTATGTTACATTGAAATTATCAATATGGGATAGTAAATTTGTGAGGTGAAAGCACAATATGTGCATGATCAAAGTTAGATGAATTGTTAATTCTAAGTCAAAATAGTAACTAAATTTAGGATGCATGAAACAAAAATCTTATTCTATTCATAAAAACTTGAAATGAAATCACTCTTAATTGAATTAAGAATAATTTGGATTGAGAATATACTAGGATTTTTCACACAAATCCAAGTTCTCTACGTAATCATATCCAAAATTCCAAGTGTTCACTCAAATGCTAGAAATATTATCAAAGGGATTTTCAATCAAAGAGGCTAACTAATGCACTAGGGCCTTCCTTGCTAGGGGGAGGAAAGTGGACACTCTGATAGTCTTTTACTCAACTTAGTTAATCTAGACCCAATACTAGTTACAAAGATGAGAATGCACTATGAGCTTTCCATTCCATGAGAGCGAAGATGAGCAGTCACTCATAGTCTTCTACTCATATTTTTAACTAGCATGTACTTGAATCTTTATTTTATTCTAGGAAAGTGGTAAATGAAAGTAGGGAAATATGGTGTATGAAAGGTTTAAAGAAAAAAAGGCAAAGTCCTTAAGAGATTGACGCGTTATTCTCCTAGAGAAATAGTAAACGTCACTACTAGTGCCTTGGTTACTTTAACCAATTAGGTTTATTTTCAAACAAAAAATGACCTATGATAAACAATAATAAAAAATTGACACTGAAATATATGACTATGGGCATAAATACAAATTTAATGATTTAATGGACTTGTTAAATAGATCAACAAATGAAACTATGATATTTATGATAGTCAAACCAAAATATAACAAGACAATGAAACAAAAATACATTTACGATAATAAAACCTTACTCAACCACAATATTATAATCAAATATAAGTAAGTTCAAGAAATATATAAGCTGATAACTGATTTCTATTTAAAATTTAAATACCTAGGAATTAGGAACTAGTAACTAGTGACAAGTATTTAGTAATGAGTATATAATATTTAATAAATATTTATTTTAACCATAAAGTTTACTCAAATACTTAAATTATTAACTAATACATTTAGACTTCAACATTTAATGCATTCCATTGAGGAAAAATTAAACAAATATGGCTACTCATTCAAGACTAAAATACTAAGTCTATTTATAATAATTACTCTAATAAGTAACCGATTGATAAAACTCATGTTTGAACAACATTATTAGCTTTAATAAATTAATATTATAGTCATAAAAAAGGAAGGAAAAAATACATATAAACAAAAACTTATAAACTAGCTTTTAAGTCTATCTACACACTATCGAATGAGACATTTTAAATATGAATGCACAAGGATGTAAGTGATGGATATAAACATGGAAATATGATTAAAATAAATAGAAAATAGAAAATATTTACTAGGGTATTTGTACAACAATAACATATTGTACTTAGCTCAAGATATGGGGGACCTCCATGTATTAAGGAAGCACACAAACTTAAAACTAGAAGTTAGATCTTCAGTAACACTCCATGTATTGATTAAAAACACTAACAACATGTCTAAAAACTGAGACTAACCTCCAAATTCTAATTTTGAGTTCTTAAGAAAAATTACATATGTAAACAAGCCATGTTTCCTTACCTGTATAGGAAAACCATAAATCCAAAAGTCTTGGTTCAAATCACCTACAACCTATTCTAAGTGTAGAATATGATCCATTTGACCATGTTGGCTATTAAAATAATGGATCCATTATTCAAAATTTAAATCTGGGAGGTTTTTTTGGAAAATTATGCTTGTGCTTTAGCTATTAGAGTGCCCTCTCATGATAAAGTTGAGTAATCAAGTTTATCGGTGGTTGATACAAGAGAGCTACTTATATTATTACTAGGTCCCTCTGATCTGATATATTTTGGTGTTTACTACTAGATCATGGAACTTGAAGTAGAATAATCGGATATGCTTCTTCCTTCCTCTTGGTTATATGATCATAAGATAAGATCTAAAATTGGAACGAAGCTAATGATGTTGAACTTTATTGGAACATTGTTGCAAGCATTAATGCAAATGATTGTTAAGATTCCCAAAGACATATTACTACGTATGAATAAATGAGTTGCATGTTGAGTCACGCAAAATATCTAACAAAAATGGGACATTAATGTATTCCCATTTTTATTGGTGGGAGAACTTTCCATTAAAGTGTGCACACCTCAAGGTACTAAAAAGGTCTCTATTCTTAATCCTAGATGATGTGCTAAAGTTGATGGGTCAATACTTGTTAGAAGGTGGGCCTTAAGGACTCCCATAAGAACCAATTTGAGAATAAAACGAGAAATATTTTAAAGGGCCATGGTAAGGGATTGCAACCAATATGATCTTATATAATTTATTGTGAATCATGCTTTCTAGGAAGCCTGATTTCCAAGTAAGAGTTATGTCTGATTACGCCAGTTACTTGGTTTTCAAAAATGGAAATTATTTTTATCTTTACTATTTTATTTATTTATTTATCTATACTAGCCAACTCTATTTGAAAAATATGATCTCTTTCAAGTGTATGTGTAGTATGTACTCCCAATGTAAACTTTTCAGATCAAGATCTCTAGTGTGCTCATATCCAACATTGGAAAAATATACCTCAATATACACCAGGATATGAGAGGTCACCTGTACACACGGGTTTGGCATCAATATTTTTTGAAGAATAGAGGAATGTTGTGGCTTGATGACTATTTGGAACCAATATTCAATGCATTCCTTGCTCTCTTGGTTCTCTTCTTTAGTTATCATGCCTCAAATTTATTCTAGAAGTTTCTTGGTCAACATAGGCACTCAGGATAGTTTTAATGCAAGAAAATAATTATTTCACCATCCAGGGACACTTACGAGAAAAACCCATGTCTTCATTTTTTTTCCAGTGTGCATATAAATATGACAATGAATCATGAATTGCAAAGTCTGCTAAATTTTGTGATTTATTTTTCGCGATACATTTAGTTACAATAAATTTTTAAAAGTTAAAATTTAATAAAAATATAGTAGGAAATTATTATTAATGGGAAAATATGATAGAATAATTTCTAAAATGACTATAAGAGGTATTTTTAAAGCTGAAGGAGTCACACAAGAAATAACAAAACTTCATCATAAAATAGGTTTGATGGGTTCTATGAAGCTTCATGTTGTTCAATATTTTGTAGTGCAAAATTAACTTATTAATGATATTGAAATTTGAAAGTTGTTTCCAATATTATCTTCATCATTCTTATATAACCATTAATTTATAAAGATAATTTGTTATAATTTATAAGTGTAATTTGATATTTCCTAAGATAATGAACATGTATGTTAAGTTAAGCTCATTATAACTTCTCACTATGATTATAGTGATTTCACTATTACACTTTGTTTAAACCCAAACTTTGACATTCTTTAACCAAGATTCAATTCTGAGTTTCTAATTGTAAATGGTTTAACCATCTCATAATTTTTATTTTCATTGTAATGCTATTTATTCTTTTAGTTGGAGTCAAGAATTTATATCCCTCCCATCAATTATCGCTCATAGAATATGTAACTCATAAGACCCCCCAAGTAAGATTCTGAAAGGAACCACCCATTAGGCATCAAACCTTGATCAATAGTGGAAAACTCATGCAAATTAACCACTAAAATACAACCCACCCTACTTAAACTATTCCATAGTTATACATGTGCAATGTATGTAATAAAAAATATATATATATTTCCTCTTGTATCTAGAGGAATAAGCAAATGAGTCAAGCTCATACTCGCATAATAAGGACTCAATTCCAACTACTACTACTACAACCACTAGGTGAACCCATACATGCCCCATGCATGGTCCACATAATATACAAAGGGATTTGAACCTCTAAACTAAAATTTCACAATTTCTTCATATCACTACGATTTCTAATCGAGTTGCACCCCTACGAGAAAATAAATAAAAAGGTTGCAAACCTTATTACTTCTATTTTTTATCTCTAAACATTTGTGGTTGTAGATTTTTTTCCTTATTTTTTATAAATATTAACCATAATTAAATTTGATAATCTTTTACAAACTTAATAAAATAATAAAAAACATTCATTTTTTAACATCCAATTAAAATATTTTAAAATAAAATGACTTAATAGGTGGATAAACCTTTTTTCATTTATTTATTTATATAAATTCATTTTTCAAAAAGTTGAAACTTTATCTCAATTCATTCATTTTTTTAAAAAATCATAAAAACACTTATCTTTTAACATCCATTTAAAATAACTCTCGGTTCAAATATTTTACACTAGGGTGGTTGTTCTTTAGGAATGTTTACAATCAAAGAAGCTTACCTTTTTGTTGCAGTTCATAATCTTCTATAACATCGAGATGGTTGGAATAAATTCTGGTTGCAATTGTTTTGGGCTAAGATATCAATCTTCTTGTGTTTAGTTCGTAAGTGATTAATCCTTACTTAGCTTCTCTTTTTTATCTCTATTGTATTGACAAAGAATCCATGAAAAATTTCTTACACTTGTTTCCATATGTAATGGACGTCTGGTCTTTCCTAGTTGAATTCTTGGATCCAATCATACTTTCTATGGAGTAATATTGGATTGCTTGGTACATTGGAACTTCTTAGCCTTTAAAAGCCCAATTTTTAATAGGGAATAGATTTGGTGTACAAGTTTCATCCTTTAGAATTTTGGAAGGAACATAATGCAATGATATTTTGAAATTGAATATGTTTGGTTCTTATGGTGCAAGGGCTCATTCTACAGAATATTTGTGAGTCTATTCTGGCAGCCTCTTAGTCAGAGGATGATTGTAAAGTTGAAGGTGATGAAGCTAAAATCTTGCATCATATTAAGTTATCATTAAACACATTTCTTTCTCCTCCTTGAATCCCTTCACACGCCGCTTTGTCTTCTTTCTCTTCCTTTTCATGTCCTCGTCATGGTTTCTTCAAGTTGAGTTTTGATGGAGAGCTTAAAGGGAATCCAGGCATTGCAGGTTTTGGCCCTCGTGATTTGTATGAGGTTCCATTCACAATTTTTTCCTACAATGGTGGTTCCACGAGAAATAATTTGGCAATTTTTTTAGCGATGGAGAAAGGTCTTTATGCTTCTACTCTTGAAGGTTTTCAGTTATTGCAGGTTAATGGAGATTCACAGATAGTGATAAGTTGTTTGCAAAGGCTCTCAAATGGTTAACATCCTGATAAATTGGTACATAGTTGGTAGTTGGAGAGTATTCTATCTAGAATCAGTTTTCTCTTTACTCAAATAGATTATGTTTTGGTTATGAATTCTTTTAATAAAGTTAACATGGTTACAAAATTTTTAGAAAACCTTGGATGATTATCTAGAACCATATCTTTGGACTATCATTGGCCCCCATCCTCTTTGGAAAATTAATTTCGTGTACTTAGAAAAGTATTATACAACGATGGTTCCATCCCTGATGGGGGTGTGTATGGTGCACAGGAGGTAGTTGTATGGGATGATGTGCCATATTCACATTTATCCCATGTCTTGGCTAGCATGGTAGTGTCTGGTCAAGGGACATTGGGTTACTCATCTGACATCTCATCGTATTAATTCTCACTTGTTTATGATGGGGTGGCACAAGTATGAGATTTGGAGGCATGGAGGTGAGGTTTATACCTTCACCTCCATCAACTTCTTTTCATTTGTTGCAAGTCACTCCTTTGATAGAGTATGTGTTGTGGAGTCTAGGTTTGTTTCCTTGGTATGCTAGTTACTAGTGCACTGGGGTGATTTGGTATCTTAGAGTCGATGTATTTTGTACTATTCATACACAATTTTGAGTTCATGCCAGTTTTTGAATTGGTGATCATCTTCTCGCAACTTCCTTCTCCAGATAATCAACTTCAAGGTATTTCCTATCCTTGTCCTATATTGGTTTTAGGTTGTTGGTATGTGTGTCACTTCTTTGTTTGGGTCTAACATTATGGAGGTTTTTGTTCACTTACGGTTACAATGGCTCTTTTGTTGGTTTCTAGTTTGTTGTTATTCGACTTGGATTTTGGTGATTCTTCTCTCTATTCGTTAGCTTTATATCAGGTGTTTTAAAGTTTTATATAGTTGTGGCCACCCTAGCTTAACATTATGTGATTTGAAAATCGAGTGAGGGTATGGCATTCTAGGCTGATGTTTTCACATTCTCTCTGGCTCTTCAGTGTGTTGGGGTGGTTTATTTGATCATGTTGCATGTCTCTTCAGTGCCATGAATTAACCAACCTCCTTGAATTCAGACCATTGTTCTGGAGGTTGTGGGATGACTTGTTGGTATTAAGGTCTAGCCTTTAGGGGGCAGTAGTCCATCCTTTTGATTTTTCTTTTGGTTGTGGTTTTATTTAAGGTTATTTGTCTTATCGAGTTGCAGTATTATTATAGTTCCCTGCCAACCTATAGTGCCTCGTCATGGAGACTTGGGGCATGTTGGTGTCAAATGGTCACAACCTTTTGAATGTGACTCTATGGCCACTCCTTTTTACTTTTTCCCACTTTAAGTTTGTAGGGAAATGTGTATTCTTGAGTCTCAAAAACTTATGGAAATGGGTATTTTTCATATTCTAAAATAGTAGGAGGGGAGCTTAAATGGCTCTGAATTTGGGTCGTTCTCGAAAGAGGCGACTCAATTTCCTCTACTAACAAATTTGGTGATCAAATGAGAACTATTACCTCAAAATAAGAACTCTAACCAAAAAAACATTAAAAAAACATGAAAAAACAACCGGAAAACGAAAAGTGTTATTCTGGAATAACCTTTTTTTTTCGAGGTAAATTTTCAACATTTTTTAAAAAAGGCAGTAAAAGTTAATTTTTTTGGTGCAAAAAACACCCTGAAAACAAAAAGTGTTGAAGCTGGATTAATGTTGCCAATTTTTTGTGTGCAAGAAACACCTTGAAAATTAAAAGTGTCGATGCTAGAATAACGCCTTTTTTTTTTCGGGGTAAATTGTTAACATCTTTTAATAATGACGTTAATGATAAAATATCATGACTCTAAAAAAACTTAAAATTCCAACAATAGACATGACATTAAAGATAAAATATCAAAAGTATTAAAATTCCAACAATTTTTAGGCATGGTATTAAAGATAAAACACCATGTCTCTGAAAAGCCTTAAAATTTCAAGAATGACATTAAAGATAAAATATCACCTATATGAAAATCCTTAAAATTCCAACAAGTTGCAACCACAGTGTTAATATTATTTAAAAAAAATATTACCATTTAGTTTATATTAATTTATTTTTATTTTAAGTTTCTCATATTATAACAATTTATTAAATATGATGTTTGTTTTATATAATGTATTGAAATCACTCGATAGGAAACATTTCAGTTATGAAGAATAAACATCTTTACAAAACAAATGAATTTATATGTGATTTTAGAGTTTTTGATACTCTCTCCATTAAAACATTTTTTTTTGAAATTTGTGTAAATATTGTATTTTTAAATAATTTTAAGATTTTGAAATTTGTAAATTGTCTTTTTCAAAGCTATATTTCATTATATATATATATATATATATATATATATATATATATATATATTTCATTTTCATATGTAGTAATAATAATAATAATATAATATTAAAATTATATTTCTTTTGAATTTAATAAATCGAAACTAACAAACATATTAAAGATTATGCAAAAAAAAATTGTCGTTTCCACAATCCTATCGACCGCTAAGGAATACACCATCAACAAAAAAATTGTTCTCCTAAACTTATTACTTCTACATAGTTTATATATATATATATATATATATATATATATATATATATATCCAATCAAATATATTGAGAATATTAATGCACTGAAAAGAAAAAAAAACACAAAAAATTAGAAAAATAATAACAAGTAAATAAAAATATATATTAAAACATAAAAAAATTAATTATATATATATATATATATATATATATATATATATATATATATATATATATATATATATATATATATATATATATATATATATATCAAAAAAAACATAATAAAAAGGGAAGAATTTAAAACTTTGACCCAAATAAAGGTTAAAAAATAAATTGAATAAATAAATAAATAAAAATAAAGGAATAAAAAAGAATTTAAAAACTAGTAAAAAAACATTAAAAACAATATTTAAACACACATATATATAGTGTTAAAGAAACTTAAAAAAAAAAAAAACGAATTGTGGGGATAACGTGGTCGTGGAGCCAAATACGACATGTTAATTACAAGTTTTTTATAAAAAATTTAAAAAATAACAAATTTTATGAAATTTTTATGAATTTATATTCAAATCTAATCACATTTTATATTTTTTTTTTCAAAAAAATAATTCAAATAAGATTAAAACAATTAAAAACAAATTGAAAACAAAAAAAATAACAAATTGAAAACAAAAAAAAATAAAGAAATAAAAAGACAGAAAAAATTAAAAACTATTAATAATTTTTTTTTTTTTAAATTGTTTTTTATTTAATAATTTTTTTTATGTTTTTAATTTTAATTATTTTTATTTCTTTTTTAATAGTTTTTAATTTGAGAGTGCAAGATTCTGTGATCCATAATATCTTATGTGATTTCTGAGAAGATTTATAATTAAAAAGCTTTTAATTTGTTTTTTTTTAAATAATTTTTATTTTTTTTATGTTTTTTTAATTCGTATTTTTATTTATTTTTATTTCTTTATTTCTTTAATTTTTTTAATGTTTTTTTTTAAGAGTTTTAATACTTTTTGTCCTTTTTCAAGTTATTTATTTGTTGAGTTTATTTTTTTTACTTTTAAATTGTTTTGATGTTTTTCTTTTCTTAGTTTTTTTTTTTTTAATTTTTTTTTTGTTATTTTCAATCTTTTTTAATTTAATTTAATTTTTTTTTTTTTACTTTTTATGTTTCTATTTTTTTTAAAGATTTCTTTTTTTCATTCGTATAATTTTTTGGTTTTTTTAAATTATATATTATATTTTCTTTAACATTTTTTTTTTGGTTATTTTTACTTTAAATTTTATTTGAATCATATCTTTTTTGGAAAAATATACTTAAACTTTCATCATATTGGAATATAAAATTCATAGAATTTGTTATTTTTTAAACTTTTTTATTCATTTTTTTCATAAAATCTTTTATTTAACATGTAATTTTTTAGCGAAAATGTCCTAAAATACATATTTTTTAATTATATTTATATGTAAATTGTGTATTTTTTGTCGAGTGTTTAAAATTTTTATCTTTTAGTGACAAAAATTTTATGTGTATTGAAGTATTAATTAAAGATATATAAATATATAAAAAATCATAACCTGAAAATATTAATGTTACTATTTTTTTCAAATTTTGCAAAACAAATTAAAAAAATTATTATAAAAAAAACACATGTTTGGAAAACCCTTAAAAAATAATCTTAAGACGAAAAACAAGAAGATGAATGAGACAAAAATGGTAAAATAATCAAAATTTAAAAAAATATATTCACACTTACTACATTTGAAAATTTAAAGTGTAAAAAATTGGCCCTCTAAAAAAGGGGGGTTGATGCTGCATCGACACTTTTCAAAATCAGCATGAAAATCACTAAAAATTTAAAAAACTTGATACATAAAAATTTAAAGTGCATAAAATATGCTAAAAAAAAATATTCTACATCACCACTTTTCAAAATCGAGTGCCTTTTTTGCTACCTCAAAGAAACGGGTAGTTGGTAATTTTCTCGTTTGATCGGTAACTATGTTTATTCACTATATTTGCATCAACAATTGGATACTTTTATTTGACTGGTGTTCAGGGAAAAACAAGTGAATCCTATAGTGTTTCCTCTAGTCTTGAAGACATCAAACTCATTTTGCACAACCACCACTTTAGTATCAATAATATAGATGCTCGGTTGGGTCGCATGGAGAGTTGCTTTCTTTCATATTATGCTTCTGGTGACTTAATAAATCCTCCTATGAATCATACTCTTACAATGGACAATTACTATCATGACTGCATTATTGAACCCTCAGATCCTGATTGAAGGTTATGGTGCTTTGGTCTTGCTTTTTGTTTGAAAAATCTACTATAGTGTGGTTTATGAGCCTTTGGAACTCTATGGTAGGGATTTGTGTTGATATTGGCAGCATGTTTTGGACCTTTCAGTGGCCTTATATTTTGAAGAGTGTTAGCCTCTATGGCTTCTTGCAATATGGCTCTATGTTCACGCTTAGAGGTTTTGTTGGTTATGTGTTTACGTTGCCTTTGTGCATGTTATTTTTTCGATTTGGTGATTACGGTTGACTTTTATGGATATAATAACAGAATGGTTGTGGAAGTTTGGTTGCATGCAAAATTCCTCCTGCGTTTGATGGTATTGTATAATGATGTTCTCTGAAAATTGGTGCAATCTAGATTAAGTATTGCTTCTTTTGGCACGATCACATTGTATTATTCTATTATTTGTCTAGTGGGATGTTTCATGGTGTGTTTACGTAACTCTTAGTGTTCCCTTAGTCTGTTAGGCCAGGAGGAAACTACACAATGAAAATTGTGATTTTTCATTAAGATTTCTCATATATACATGATGGGAGAGACTATTGGGTTTCACCTCCCAGTGTCTCTTCATTTTCCAAATCTCCTTATTTTTATTTAGATTATTTACATCAATTTTCTAATCCCAAAGTTTTCTATTTAGATTATTTACATGAATTTTCTAATCCCAAATATTGTGCATGTTATTTTTGCGATTTGGTGATTACGGTTGACTTTTATGGATATAATAACAGAATGGTTGTGGAAGGTTGGTTGCATGTGAAATTTCTCCTGCATTTGATGGTATTGTATAATAATGATTCTCTGACAATTGGTGCAACCGAGATTAAGTCTTGCTTCTTTTGGCACGATCACATTGTATTATTCTATCAGTTTTCTAGTGGGATGTTTCATGGTGTTTTTACGTAACTCTCAATGTTCCCTTAGTTTGTCAAGCCAGGAGGCAACTACACAATGAGAACTGTAATTTTGCATTAATATTGCTCATGGATATGTACATGGTGGGAGAGACTCTTGGGTTTCACCTCCCAGTGTCTCTTCATTTTCCTAATCTCCTTATCTTCTATTTAGATTACTTACATGAATAATCTAATCCCAAATATAAGGTGCCAACATCCCCCCCCCCCCCTTAATCTGAAGGGATGTTGGTGAATCCAAGAATCATTATGAATCTTTCGAACTTTTCTCTTCCAAGAGCTTTGGTGAATATGTCTACAATCTACTCATTTGTGGAACAATGACGTAGATGAATTGTCTTGGCCTCAACATGATATCAAGTAAGATGGTATTTTTTGTTGATGTGCTTCATTCGATCATGGAACATTGGGTTCTTGGCCAAATTTATTGTAGAACTGTTTTCAATAATGAGAGGAGTTGAATGCATTTGTTTCTCTTGCAAATATTCCATAATTTTCTTGAGCCACATAGTTTCCTTTATTGTTTCAGTTGTTGCCACATATTCTACCTTAGTTGTGGAATCTGTTGGAACTGATTATTTGTGTGATCTCCAAGAGACAACTCATGATCCAAGACTCATAGCATCTTAACCTAAAGTAAATACCCCAATTTCTTTGTCTCCATCAAAGTCTGAATCAAAGTATCCAATAAAGCTAAAGTCTCCTACTTGCATATACTTGAGTCCAAAGTCTTGAGTTCCCTTCAAGTACTTTAGAACCCTTTTTGCAGCAGACCAATTTCCCTACATAATGTATACAATTGTTTTGCAAACTTTCTTGACAAACAAAGTTGCATCATTAAGATCATAATGTTTGAAGTTGAGCTTCATAATACACTCAATTAACTTCTCATACCAAGTGTCAGACACATGCATGGTATGCATACAATATGAATGATAAACATGAGATTGTATCTATTATTCACAATGATACATATTTATAGTACATTGGAGTGACCCTTGGATTCCATATTCTAGGGTCTTTTGGACTCCCTTTGACCGTTCGCCTTCCACACTAACCCTAGGAGGATTAGGTGTCCAACATTTCCCCCTTAATCTGAAGGGGTATGTATGAGTCCAAGAAGAGAGATGTAATAAAAAATGTGAAAAATATGTGTGGAAACACTAGGCTGAATGTGCTCTTTGAAATGTGTTGAGTCCCGAATTTGTCTCTTTTCCATACACTTTTCCATATCTCTTTCACTCACCTAAACCTCCAAAATTGTCAATATCATGTGCAAAAGGGTATCTAACATGGTTTTTAATTATGTTTGTGTGTTTTCTATTTGATTTAGATTTTGTTCATACAGCTGCGGAAAATTGTCACTTTCCGCAGCTGCTGCAACTTTCCGCAGCTATTTTGTGGAAATCGATGTTACAGGTGTCTACGAAGGAAACGAGCCACATGGGCAGGCTAGGAATGACAAGGACATGGTTCGTGTCCTATTGGTTCAAGTAAATTCGTCAAGGAAAGCCGCGGTCAAAGCCATCCACGTGGAAGTCAACTGTGGAGTTCTATGTCGACTGGACTCTGTTTCGTGGCATAGAAACATCCATACGGCCGTTTCCCAAGCTTGTGGAAGTTAATTGACATCTGTGCAAAGTTCTGGAGTTGAATTTAAGCGCCCACCTTCCATAGATCCGTTTCCCAAACATGGCCATACTCCTAAATCCGTGGCCTTCGTGGTCTACGTGTTGGCTGCTATCATAAACTTCAGGAAACAGTTACATTTTATTGCTTTATAAAGAGCGTTTGCATACACACGTAGAGTTAGTGAATGTGAGTTGATAGTTGTTAGTTGTTAAGTTGATGTGCGTACTCTGTTATGTGGTGATTACGCTGCCTTGAGCCGTAATACCACCAGCCTGTAATGACTTTCTTTTTAATGTGAAGAACTTTGTTTCATAACTTAATTCGTGTTTGAAGATCATACCAGAGCTGCGTAGAGGGCCCCTGCTCAGCCGAGGTTCTGTGTATTAATGTATATATTTTTCATTTCATTTCTTTAAGTAATCATTGTATCATAACCCATTACATGTTCATATTTCATAGTTGTTTTATTTATGTTCATACATTTCTGTAATTTCCATTGCATTCCTGTCTTTTATGTTTTTATGATTGTTAAAATACTGATCAGTTTTCTTGTGCAGGTTTTAGGTAGACACCCCGGGGCATTTTCATAGTATTTTCGCTAATGATATGAAACTGATATTATTCTGCTGCTAGTTTTCTTTCACGGTCTTTGTTTAACTTCAGTTTTGTTTTGTGCATTTCAGTTTTGTTTATCTGATTCAATAGTTAAAATTAGACATATTAAGCTACTCATAGTGTCTTCAGCTACCTCCGAAAGCCACAGCTGGACTGATGGTGAGGGGCTGCATGATGAGATGTGTAGTTTAGTATTAGTTTCCTTTATGCAAAATTAGATATATTAAGCTGCTCATAGCGTCTTCAGTTTCCTCCGAAAGCCACAGCTGGACTGATGGTGAGGGGCTGCATGATGAAGTGTGTAGTTTAGTATTAGTTTATTTTCCGCAAACTTAAATATATTGAATCATGTATGACATCTTCAATTGCCTCCGAAAGCCACAGCTGGACTGATGGCGAGGGATTGAATCATGTGTGTATGGTTTAGTATTAGTTTACTTTCTGCAAATTAAATATCAGTTACACAAGTTGTTTATGATTACTTCCACAAGTCATAGCTGGTCTAATGGTGAAGGGTCAGAAAATGAATTGATGTAATCTGGTTTAGATTTCTTTCATTGCAACTTTGAATTTCCATAAGCGTAGTTTCTTTTGTGTTCAGTTGGCAGCAAGAATAGTTTAGTTTTCATATTCACTATTTTCTTGTTTTGATTCATTAGATTAACAGCACTTTCCATTTCAGCAGTTTACTTTCTTTTGTCATTGTAATTTCAATTTGCTTTTGAAGTTTCGAGATTGGAAAATCATTATAGGGGAATATCATTTCCTTGAACAATTATAACCAAGCTTGTTTCTCACTTTAGAATTTCCATTTCACCTTAGAAAGACCATAAACGAAAAAAAGATAAGAAAGAGGTTATCTTGCACATATAGTGCGCCGCACTTCATCAGCTTACGATTCCCGGGTTGACAATTAAATGCAGCAATTTAGGACACACTAAATTGACCAAACAAAATGTTGGCATAAGGAGGTGGTTTAAGGATGACCACCAACACTGGAACACTTAGAGCACTTCTCGAAAATCTTCCAAATCTAGAAAGAAGTTGAGGTCTTCTGCTAGAGGAAGTGATCCTAATGCTTTGAAGAGGGAGACCTTCAACCTGGAAAAGGAAGGTTTGAAACCCACATAAAAATGGAGAAACTCAACCTAAAAAGGGAGGTCTCAACCTCGATGGTTTAAGGATTACCACCAACTCTGGAATGCTTAATGCAATTCCTGGAACTCCTCCCAAACTAGAAAGAAATTGAAGTCTTATGTTAGAGGAAGTGTCCCCAATCCTTTGAATAGGGAAAAGCTCAAACATGCATAGATGGTTTAAGGATGACCACCAACCAAATTCATTCTCATGGGAATCTTTGTCTCCGGATATAACTCTCAATACAGTATGGCAAGTTGTGGCTCAAGCTCGCTTGAACTTCTATGTCTCTAGCTACAACTCTGAATCTACTAAGGTAGGTTGTGGCTCAGGCTTGATTGATGTGGCTTTGAAGATTTTATATGACCATCATTTCCCCCCTATTAGATAAAAGGTGAGATGATGACGAAAACGCAACTACAATACATTTTAATATTCTAGAGGAGATTCTAACATGTGATTGAAACATCTTCTTGGTTGTTGATGCCCATTTCCAAGAAGCGATCCATCCAAGATGAATCTTTGTTCTTACAAGAGCCTTGTTTATGAAGCATATGTGTGAATAATGAGAGGTTTTATGAGAGTGGTTACATGGATGAAGATAAAAACAGTGATATTTCATATGACCAAATTGATCATGGTGTTGGCGTTTCAAAATCTGTTGTTGTGGAGGAGGAGCATAAACTAGAAGAATTGAAAGTGAATTTTCATACAAAAATCCTGTACTCTGAAACTGAATGTGCTTGGAATAGTTTGGAATATGAACGGACACATCCTTGTCATATCCAATACCAATTTTGTGCTTGTTGCTAACAAGCTCTTCCTAGGGTCTGGTGATGGGCTTGGGAAGTACAGGTTGAATTTTTGCATCTGTATGTAACTCTGCTCCTTCAATGACTTGATTAGTTTCTTGCAGTTGATCAGAGTTTTTCTCAATCTGAAAGAGAGGATTATTCTAAACAAAGAAAAGTTTAGAATGATAACTATGCTTTTTTTGAAGATCATCTCCCTGGAACTAAGATTCTATTTGCAAAAAATCAATCTTTTCCTGTGCATTCTGCAGAAATTTTTTATATCGGAAATATTTTCCTTGTTGATTTTTACCACCCCATCGATAGTGCATTGTATAAAAGTATTTAATAAATATAATATATCATAAATTAAAGCCATTTTAGGGAATTTAACACATAGACTCAATGTTCCAATCACCCAACAACAATCACTGTAATGCACTTCACATGGTGGTTGAATGAAAGTTCCAATGTTCAATATATATCATATATATTTTTTTATAGCAAACGAATTTCTCATAGTAAAACTAGAAATATAAAATGAAAAATCTGATAGATGTCACCTTGTAACGAAGAAAGTCAATAGGAACAATTACAAGTATGAAAAAAATTCCTTACAAGCTCTATGGACTAATGTAGCCGCTGGGAGCACATACAAGCTCTATTATGCAACCAACTTCTTTCACTAGCAGTCCCACACTCTGTTTGTTATTGAAATAAATGCAATCCCAAAGAGAAATTTCCAGCAACGTTGAATCACCAAAAATGAACCTCCTTAAGTATATAAATAATCATCAAAATGTAATGGTCATATGGCTTATCTCAATCAATAATAAAAATTTTCGTTGTCCTCACAATGTTAGAATAAACTCCACGCAGTATGGAAATTACACCTACGTTCAACAAGGTGGTAATTCTACCCAAATTTCCAATTTATTTCCACGTGTTTAACTTGTGCCAAAGAGGACAAATCTGAGCACCAACAATATTTCTAGTCCACCAATTGAAAAGTCTTGCTGGCATTTAACAATTCTCAAAAATTTAAGGCAATACAGATAAGGTATCCCTTTGTTTTACCAGTACTAACATGAACGATCCCTAACTTGAATTTAGCACTATTATTTTCACATCACAATACTGACACGATTAACATTTATCACCATTAAGGTATCCATTTTTTTATTAGCACTACTATCGTGGTTCTTGCTTGAGGCCATACAAGGATTTTACAAGCTTGCATACTTTGTCTTCTTGACCCTTCACAAAAATTCCTTCTGGTGGGTACATAAAAACATTCTCTTTCATATCTCCATTTAAGAAAGTAGTTTTTACATCCATTTGATGGAATTTATAACCATTCTAAGCTGTCAAGGCAAAGAGTGGCTTAATGGTAGCCCATTTTGTTGTGGGGGAAAAATTCTCCTCATAATTGACCCCTTCCTTCTGTGAAAAACCTTTTTCCATAAGCCTGGCTTTGTGCTCATCAGGTGAGCCATCTAATTGGTTTGTTTCACTATGGAGGATCAACCAAATTCCAAGTGTCGTTATTGTTGTGGAGGTAAATCCCCTCTGCGGACAGAGGCGATCCCTACTAGCCCAGACCGGGTCTAGCAACAATCGTTCACACTATAGTGCAGGTTCCTAATTGCAGATAAACCAACTAGCGATGAAGGCTTACCTGGAATCCAACGCTGTCGCTCGTAGAGAAAGTAGCGCTCCCGTTCCTTAGCTCTGGCAGATCACAATCCTCACGATCTCCGTGATCGGACACCTGCACATGCCAGAAACAAAACAAATGCAAGCGTAAAATCCAGTATATGCAACTATATGTCAGTCATAGAAGACATAACTCAACATCATAATAAACAACAAGAGTGGAACCATAACCAATAGTCACTTATCATTAATCAATCAAAAGAAGAATACAACCATAGCTCTGACACTGAATTCTCCTTCGGTGGGTCGTGAGCGGAACGTGTCTCGATAAATCCTGTCAGGGATGGGACAAGCCTCTCTATCCAGATGTGTTGACAATGATCTCCTTGCTTGGATTTGGCCTTAAGGGAATGGATCAAAGCTCTTGCAGCATTAGGCTCTTGGGAACATGGAGACTAGCTATTCAGCCATTCAGCCATTCAACCATTCAACCATTCAGCCCCTTCATCAATGGATGAAGGCTACATTTATAGAGGAGAGGAGGAGGTTGGGATCCCTACAATAGTGGAAGGGATGCCTTATCCTTTGGGAGGTTCCCCATATGGTGGAAACAAGAGGCCAAAGGAGGAAGGCCGTGGTTATTCAGTCGAAACCACTCCTGATGACTCATCCACGAAGTTGTTGTAATCGAAACTTCGCCTCTTTCTTAAAAAACTTTCCAAAAGTATATTGGCGTGGGTGCTTAACTGGGATAGAGAACCAATTAGCACGGGCT
Organism: Pinus albicaulis; assembly: GCA_034641835.2. Lineage (NCBI taxonomy): Eukaryota > Viridiplantae > Streptophyta > Pinopsida > Pinales > Pinaceae > Pinus > Pinus albicaulis. The sequence goes on from MU968363.1 coordinate 16,334,286, forward strand.
CAGTGTTAATTTTCCTCATTGGCGCGAGTACATAACGAGCTACCAGCTCCAAGGAAAAAACAGGGGTTTTTAGGGGTCTGCTCAGGAAATGATCAACAGAAGGAATGTTGTCCTCATGGAAAGGGATGCAATGATGGTATTTGCAAGGCATGACACTGCTTATTGGTCACAGAAACGACCCTCCAATGGGCGAGATGGGGATTTCAGGGACGGTGAAAAATTTATGTGTAACAAATGCCCCCTAAGGCATGAGGCCCAAAAGAGAGAGAGGGGTTAAATTCATTACGAGAACGTATCCAACTGAAAACACCGCCGTCGGAAAACCTGCGTAGAGAAGTACAACTGATATCTCAAATACATGATATATATGTGGTATGGGCGCAGCCATCCATAATAGAGTATACAGGAATCCAGATCCAAGGTATGGACTGTTATAGCATCATTTTTCACCCTCATGTGATTCATGATTGTCTTTATGGATTTGGGCACCCATTCCTACAGACTTGAACAAAATTCACTAAAAAACAGTGTTAAAATTCCCATACGCGGGTATGCCCAGACCTTTCCGCATGTATACGCGATTCCACATGTACTTTTCCGCGTACGCCATTAAAATCATTAAAAAATATATAAAAATTCCCTATTTTCGGGCTGGGTTGATGGTTACTCCAGTAGTTCAACCACCCCAGCACGTGGCCAACTGTTTCCAACTGATTGAAACTACTTTGAGGGAATATAAAAGCCCCTCATGTGCATGGCCTAAGGGAGACAGAAATTTTATAGACATTATACTCTGTTGGAATCCCAATTCAAGTCTGAATTCCCGTGCCTCCTGCACTTTCCCAGATTTATACAGGAAACCCTTGTTTCTTGGAGATTTTCATCCGTTTATATGCCATCTCGAGTGCACAAGTCTTGAAAGTATCTTAGTGAGGCAAGGGCAGGACGGATCCGGACGACGGTCTGCTCAAAGATCATGGAAGGATTCAGGTGATCTCTCCACTCTTTACTTTTGTACATGTTGTTCATAATAATGAAGAACCATCTTGTTCCTAAACCTATGTGTTATGTTTACTTGTATATGTGAAAAGATTATCATTTAAGCATTTATTATGGTTTATATAATGTTTCACATAGATTGCACTAACGTTTAGGAGAATTATATGCTGTACAACTAGGTTTCCGTGCACGTTCTTTCTTGTTTTCCAGGTTGAAGGAGGAAGAAGGGTTGCTGGGGGTTTGGACCCCGCAGGATCTACATCGAACGTAGGACTACGGGTGAGTTCTACTATCGTTGTTATCTAGTTTTTAGCATTCAAGTGTGGTTGTGTGTGAGTCCTTCTGAATAGCATGCCCTGATCTGTGGAGGTTTTGACCCAACAAACCTTTAGGGTTATTTTCCTCGAAACAGAACTGGCGACTCCACTGGGGACCACATTCTTGTGATTCCCCTGTTGGGTGGTTTCAGCTGTTTGATAGGTTTCCAATAGTTTTAACTTTTATTTCCAGTCCGGTTAACTCTTTCTCAGTCAGACTGAAGTCCTGGTTCCTTATCCAGGCTTGATCCTTTTCATTTTTCATTATCTAACCTTGTATACGCGGGTTTGTCTGCACACAGACGCATATACATGAAGTTTTTGTTAAAGGGAGTCACGTATACACGGGTCTCCTTTAGCACAGTCGCGTATGCACGCTTGTTTCAAAACTATCAAGTCGCGTATATCTGGGTCAATTTTGAAATTTTTGATTTCTTGGCTTTTTAGTCTTGTCTGACTGTGGAGACCTGTTCCTGCAGTGTCTTTGTATCCTCTGGATTCTGTTGAAAGTGGTCTTTGGTCTTTTCTCTCTCTTGTTTGGTTGAAAAACTAACTTTTCTAGCAAATCTTGTTTCTTGTGCTGGCATTTCTGGTTCGAGTACCAAGATCTCTTCCTAGGGATTCTTGGCTATTCTACTTCATCAGAACAGAGAGATTCTGCTCATTTACTCTTTCCTACCTTTGTGTCTTGCTTTGCGCTTTGATTTTTTCCCATTGTTTGGTTGGTTTTCTTGAGTTCAGTTGACCAGGTCTTGTTGCAATTTTTGGAGAGTCTTTCTTGGTTCTTTGAAGTTTTTGTTTGCTGCAAGGTTGTACTATTCTTCTAGGCTGAGTGATTGAGTTTCTTGTCTTATTTTTCTCATATAAATCTTGCTACTAGCTAGCTCTATAAGGTTTGGAGAATTTTTGAAGTTTTTGCTTGAAATTCAGAGTTGTTTGGCTTGGGATTTGATAGTTTTTCTTGGTCTTTTCCGAACTCTTCTTTTATAAAATTCAAAAGCTCAAAAAACATTTTGTTTTGGCATTTGCTTTTTTTTTGGGTTTTTGTTTTTGTTTTATTATATCTTTTGAAGCTTTTTTGAGGTTTCTTGCCTTTGGTTTTTGACTTGATTTTGGAAAGGAATTGTCATTGGTTTCTTCCTCTTGTTTCAAGCGTTTTTGGTGTCTTTATATTAAGATTTTCTGATTTTGGGAACTAGCTTTCTGGACAACCAAAAAGAGATAAAACTGAAGGATCTTTGGGAAATTTCTCTCTGCTTTAGTAGATTTTGCATCTTAGAATTTTCATGCTCTTAGTGATTTGCATCAGGTGCACTTAAGCATTTATTCATTTTCATAGTTTTTGTGAGTGTGAAGTTTGTTATCTGAAAAGAAAAATAAATTTTTTAGTCTCGTAGAACCTGTGTAGACGTTGCTTTTCATCGAAAGACAATTACTGCATTTGCATGTAGTTTGGTTTTTATTAATTTCTTTTCTGCGTCAAAACACCACAAGTTTCATTTCTGTATCCCTTTGACTTAACATAACAACCAATTAAAATAAGCGATATAATTTAAAAGCAACTAGCAAGTTTTTTAAGTGTCATACACCAACTAGCTAGGTTGTAGGGCCTTGGATTAGGTCAGTGGAGAGTTAACTCTCCAAGGCCGCTCAAACAAAACATAGAAGTTGATTAATTGAGCGAAATCCAACTCCGTTAGGTGGACCGGGAAATCTCTCCTCCAGAGAGTCAAGCGCGAGGGGAAGTGAAGGCTAAGAAGAGAGATACCCCCTCTCTGATTTGCTGAATCTGACCTCAAGACTATTCCTCCCAGCTTCTGACACGGATTGGTGCCCATAGTTTCCACTCCTAGGTTCCACATAGGTGACTGCGGGGGGGAATACCCATGGTACCTGAGGCAGACGTCGTATCACTTTCAGCAGTACCTCTGGGGGGTGCCCTTGCGAAGCTTGGGTACTTGTGCCAGCAAAGGCTGTCATTAGGAGGTCGACGTAACTGTCTCTGATACCTTCGCTAGTAGGCCTAGGAGGTAATTATCCCAGACTACTTTCGGGAGGTCCTATATTTCGCTTTCTTGTATTTTGGTGTCTGGTCCTAATCACCCGGAGCGGAAATACCTGAAGGTTGTTTGCTAGATTGTATCTCAGGGATTATTTTTTGTAGTGAGTGCTCTTTGCTCCTAGCTTGCTTAGCTTTATATTTTTTTATTCTAATTAAGATTTGTTAAAGTGGCTGATCAAGCGCCTCGTCGATCGAGGAGAATCCGGGGGTTATCTCCCGAGAGTTCAGAGCCTTCTTCAAGAAGGCGTAGGAGTGATTTAGCAGGTGGGTACCACCTTGTGACGTCTGACACAGTGGAGAGAGATCCTCCACAAGGGTCTGAAGGTTTCGTAGCTGATTCTAGTGTTGGTTCCGAGAGGAGCGTTCTGCTCACCTCGCGAGTTTTATTTCCGCAGGAAGAAGAAGTTAAAATAGAGGAAGTACCTGAACCTTCTGTGCACTTCCATCTCCTCTTCCTCTTGATTATCCGTTCCTTGTTGAATACATCGAACTTGAGTCAGAGAGACCGGAAGATCCTCCATATTATACATACCTTTTGATGGCCACGACTGGGAATGCGGCTTCTACTGTGAGTGCTGCAGGCATTCAGACTCCTGCTTCTGTTGAAGGAGGGGGCACTATTGCTATATCTTCGATTGCTTCTAGTGCTGCTGTGTTTGGCTCTGGTTTCACCCAAGCACATGCTTCCCAATCTGGTCCCTTCTGTTTTGGAATGCCCACTAGTGGGATTCCTTCTTTTTCCTTTTCCGCTGCTGCAGCTGCATCTACACCCATGTCTTCCATGGCTAGTGGATCAGCTTCTTTTCAAGGGTTCCCCTTTAGAGCTGGGCACATTCCTAGTTCGAATCCTTCTTTAGGGTCCTTTCCGTTTACTTCTCAGACCCAGAGTTTCAACCCTTGGTCTGGAGGTCAGAATTCGACTACTTTTACAGGTTGGAACCCTGTATTCACTACAGCGGGGGCAGGGAATCAATTTTACGCTGGTCACCAAGGGAATGCTTCTTTCCCTTCGTCGAGTGCTTATCAGACCTTTTCCCCTCTTTCTAATGCCTGGAACCCCTATCAGGGGCTTTCCTCTTCATTTCATACTTTGGTGGGGGGAACTGGTCTGGTCTTTGGTAACTCTGCATTGGGAGGAGGTTCTTCTCCTTTTTCTACGAGTTCTTTCTGGAAACCTGGTGCCTCATCAAATCTAGGGTATTCTTTTCAGAATGTTGGGAATTCATCCTATCAAGGATGGAATCCTCAGGCTCCGCCTCGTTTACCTTTTCTGGCAACGTTAAACTTGCCAGATCTGTCGAAATTGACTAATGATCTGATCCGTTATAGTCCAGGGTGCCCTTCGGTTCCCACCAAACTTCCTTCAGACATTCCAAAGTTTGAAGGCAAGAATGGAGAATATCCGGCTGACCACATCACCACCTTCCATTTATGGTGTTCTTCAAACTCCCTGATCGATGATTCGATTATGTTGAGATTGTTTCAACGCACCCTAACTATTAACACTGCCAAATGGTATATTGAGCTAACTGGGGGCAGTTTTACTACATTTGGAGAACTGGCTGTCACATTTCGAAACCATTTCCAGTTGCCCGTCCGATATGATGCCAGGACTGAACTCCTAGCTAACTTTAAGCAGGATGACGCAACCCACATTTCTGACCACATTCAGGAATTGCGGAGAAGGAAGAGGCTTATTAAAGCTCATATTCCAGGAGAATTCCTTTTGGAATGGTTTCTGAAATCTCTGCAGTCAGACATTTCTAAATATGTATCCCTCTCCGGGGTATTTTCCGAGGAGCAGGCCATTTTTAGGGCCCAGCAGCTGGAATTGATATATTCTCAGTCTGGGGTCCTTCATAAGTATTTTCCCAATGCTCCTCGCTCCAAATTAGATTTATCCAAAACTAAGCCTGGTCCTCATGGTGATGGACTGATTGGATCGATCAATAGTGGTGCAGCTAGCCTGCTTACTCAATTGCAGCAGTTGTCTTTACAATCTACTCCTTCTGGTCAGGCTGTGCCTACTGATTCATCGCCTTCCCCCTCTTTGTCCATAAATGTTGTCCAAACTTCCGATCCCAAAGGAAGTCAACAATCCGAAGGGAAGAAGAAGGGAAGAAATAATAAGAAAAAGGGCAAGAATGGGAAGGGTAATGCGAATAAAACCAACGAGCATGTTGGTGAGGGTCAAAAGGATAAAAAGAAAGTGAAGTTTCCATGCAAGTTGTGTGCTGGAAACCATCTTACACACCTTTGCCCTAAAATTAAAGATGTGCAGCGCTTGTTAGCTCAGTAGGGTTCTTCCAGTTCCCAGGATGTGTTAACAAACCCTTTTCCCCAAGGGCAACAACTAGTTGTTGGCGCGAATCAAAATCCTGGGGCTTCCTCTGGGGGCACCCAGGAAGGGGAAATTCCATCAAACATATTCATGATGAGTGCTCACGTGCATGTCACTACGAGATCCAGTGATTATGGCAGAGAAGAGTCTTCGAAAGCTAAGGATGCTCCTGATGCTACTGAGCCGCTTCACATTACAAAGCCTACTATTGAGCCTATGCCTCGGATGCCCAAAGCTTCCTCTAAGCGTTCGACGATTAATCCAAATGCTAGGGCTGCCCAGAACTACTCTATTGTGGAAGATCTGGCGCAGATTCCTTGTGCCATGTTGGCTTTAGAGGTGCTGCAGTCCTGTCCGGCTCAGCACAGTGCTTTTCTCACTGCCATTAGGGCTATTGATCCGAAAATTTCTCTTCTGATTACATTTGATATGACTAATTTTAAGAAGAGACTCCCCCATCATATGGCTTTTCATATTAAATCATCGTACCAGAAGTGCAATATCTTTCGGATGGTTGTTGATGAGGGTGCTTCCACATGCGTGATGTCTCTCACATGTTGGAAGACGATTGGATCTCCCAAAGTTGTTCCATCTACCACTCTTCTGACTGCGTTTGATGGTCATTCTCACAGACCGCATGGTATTGTCCCAGCTTTTCCTATCTGTGTTGGGGGCAAAACTGTGAATATAGAGGTTGAGGTAGTTGATGCAAGCTTGGACTACAACCTTCTGCTGGGGAGAAACTAGATTTATGAAATGTATGCCATTGCATCCTCATTATTTCGGATTATTTGTTTCCCTCACGAAGGGAGGATTGTTACAGTGGACCAACTAGACTGTCCTCCTGTAGACCCGAATGCGTCTACTGACTCATCTGTTCCAAAGTTGGATAATACTAAGGCACCTGTTGAGAATTTAGGGGTTGGAATGTATTCTTCCTTGATGGTTACTTTCGATATTCCTCCTCCTACGGCATATTAATGCAATTTCATCCTCCAAGGCTCCTCTTCGAAGAGAGTTCTTCAGAACTCATTATTTTTCGGACCCTTGGACCTTACCTTCCCCTACCGCCACATTAGCGGAAGGTCAAGTGGGTGGAATGGAATTTCCTATGTCTGCAGCTGAGATTGCTTATCAATCTATTGTTGACTCTGCAGAATCCATCCCAGCTCCTCTCTCACCGGAAGAGTTGGATGGAGATGTGGCTCCGGCTTGGGCACTTAGTTCTTCTTCTACCCAGGATTGCCTTGATACCACTCTTCCATCTGAAGAGGTCATCCTGGAAGCTATGACTGGTATAGATAGACTGTGGGATGATTTGCATCATCGGTCTTACTTTTTACCTGATTTGAGCGAAGTTGAAACGAGTTTTCCAAGTCCTCCGTCTCCTGGTCCTGTTCGCCCAGTCCTGAACCCTTTAGCACCAACACAGGTTTATGCTGAAGGGAACATGGCTGTGATTTCTCCTACTATCCCGGTGAAAATTTCCAGGGATCCCAATATTATTGAGAATGTCTTCATCGGAGCTGAATGTTTCCATGAAGAGATTCAGATTTACACCGAGCTCTTTAAAGAGTATAGGGATGTATTCGCTTGGTCTTATGAGGAAATGCCTAGTATTCATCCATCTATCATCCAGCATGAGATCAAGACTTACAAAAACGCTAAGCCTGTGAGGCAAAAACTTCGTCCGGTCAATCCTAGGAAGGCAGCAGCTATCAAAGTTGAGGTGGAGAAGCTGCTTAAGGCGGGATTCATTTTCCCAATTCCTTTGACTGAATGGGTTTCAAACCCTGTTCCTGTAGATAAAAAACAAGGAACGATTCGAGTTTGCATTGATTTCGGGGACCTAAATAAAGCATGTCCTAAATATAATTACCCCACACCATTTATCGATCAGATTATTGACGAGTGTGCCGGTAATGAGATTTTCTCCTTCATGGACGGTTTCTCCGGATATAATCAAATTACTATCGGTCCTGAAGATCAGCATAAGACTGCCTTTATTTGTCCCTAGGGTACATTTGCATACAAGAAGATGCCTTTTGGTCTTAAAAATGTTGGGGCTACCTTTCAGCGGGCCATGTCATATGCCTTCCACGACATCAAAAATATTATCGAGGCGTATTTGGATGATTTAGCTGCTCATTCTCGAAAGAGGATGGATCATCCTGCTCACCTCCGTCAAATATTTGAACGATGTTGTTTCTATAAGATTAGGTTGAATCCGAACAAGTGCGTTTTCGCGGTTACATCCGGTCGGTTATTGGGATTCATTGTGTCTAGAGAAGGGATTAGGATAGATCCCTTCAAGGTTGAGGCAATACTTTGGTTGCCTCCCCCGTCCTCTGTTCGTCAACTTCAAAGTCTACAAGGAAAGTCTAATTTTCTTCAGAGATTTATCGTAAATTATGCTGAATTTACCAAGGGATTTATGAGATTGTTGAAGAAGGGAGTTCCATTTCTTTGGGATGACTTCGCTCAATGCTCATTCGATGCTTTGAAAAAAGCATTGACCTCTGCTCCTTTATTTATTCCACCTTATTATAGCAGGGATTTCCTTTTGTATCTGGCAGCAGCAGAATCTACTATTGGTATGGTTCTGGTTCAGGAGGATGATGCTCTGGCAGAGCATGTCATTTACTATCTTAGTCGAGGCTTGGTAGGACCTGAACTCCGGTACACTCCGATAGAAAAGTTAGCTTTGGCAGCTGTTCATGCTGTGCAGCGACTCCGACATTACATTATTCTACAAAAAAACTTATGTTTTGGCAGCATCTAATCCATTTCAGTTTGTCCTCAGTAGGCGAGTGATTGGGGGAAAATACAATAGATGGATTGTAATTTTGCAGGAATTTGATCTTGAGTTTATGTCTGCCAAGTCCAAGAAATCATTGGTTTTCGTGGAATTGATCTCCGAGTTGCCCTGTGGGGATGAGATAGTCTATGATGAATCCTTCCAGGATGAACATTTGTTTCTTATCTCTCCACAGGATCCTTGGTATGGAGATATCATTGTGTATCTTCAGACTGCGAAGTTTCCCTCTACTTTTTCGAAAGATGAGCGCCGTAAGTTGCGTCACTTGGCTAAGAATTACTTGATCATTGGTGATGCTTTATACCGTCGAGGGGTTGATTCAATCCTGAGATGTTGCTTAACTCTGGAAGAAGCTGAGGCTGTGCTGAATGATTGCCACAGTGGAGCTTGTGGTGGTCATTTATCTGGGCTTGCTACATCCCAAAAGATCTTGTGTGCTGGGTAATTTTGGCCTTCGATTTTCAAGGATTGTATGGAGTTGGTCAAAAAGTGTCATCCGTGTCAAGTTTATACTCGAAAAATGCGCGCTCATCCAGCTCCGCTTTTTCCAGTCATTACTGTCGGTCCCTTTACAAAGTGGGGTATTGATTATACTACTTGTAACCCGCCTTCAGCTAAAGGTCACAAGTACACTATTGTAGCAGTAGACTACTTTACGAAGTGGATCGAGGCTATGCCTACTTTTGGGAATGATGGTGAGACTGCAGCTCTTTTCCTTTTCAACCAGGTTATCGCTCGTTTTGGTATTCCTAGAGAGATTGTCACTGACCATGGCAGTCATTTTCAGAATAGTATGATGGCTGAGTTGGCTCTCAAATTGGGGTTCCGGCAGGAGCATTCATCTCCGTATTATCCTCAAGCCAATGGGCAAGTGGAAGCCGTGAATAAATCCTTGAAGACAATTCTTCAAAGGAAAATTGATAAAGCTAGATCCAACTGGCATATTATGCTATATCCTGCACTTTGGGCATACAGGACGTCAGTGAAAACTGCAACTGGCTTTACTTCGTTTCAGCTAGTGCACGGGTTGGAATCCGTATTTCCCATTGAATGTGAGATTCCTTCTCTTAAGTTAGTTGTTGAACTTCTTCCTGACACTTCTAGTCTTGAAGAACGGCTCCTTCATCTGGAACATCTCGATGAGCAGCGTCGGGATGCCGCCACGATGAATGAAGCGCATAAAAACCGAGTTAAAGCTCAGTACGATAAGGCGGTCAAGCCTAGGGTTTTTTCGGAAGGTGACCTTGTTTTGGTCTATGCCCAAGAAAAATATGCCCTGGGGGCAGGAAAATTTAAGTCTATGTGGTATGGCCCCTTTATCGTTAAAAAAGTCCTTAAGAAAGGAGCATATACCTTGGTTGATTTTGAAGGGAACGAGTTGCCGGAGCCCAGAAATGGGCTCTATTTGAAAAAGTATTATGCCTAGGCTTCAGCCTGGCATGTTGCTTTTGTATATAGTAGTTTTTCTTTGTACATATCTGGTTTTTCGATCTTTGATGGGATGGTGATGTTTTTGATCTGCTGTGGTAGGTTGTGTCGGATGTCATGAGTCATTTTGGTTTCGCCAATGGTGCTAGTAGACGCACCCGGAACTTAGCTTCCGCGGCTTGGGTGCTTCATTATCCATCCGGTCAGCTGTTAGTATCAAGAGGGGTCTGCATTGGTCCTGCTTCCAATAACATAGCAGAATACACTGCAGTTGTTTATCTACTCTCGGAGGCAATATCCTTGGGTGTTGATTCGTTGGTAGTTTTCTTGGACTCTCAGCTGGTGGTGTCGCAGTTGAACAATACTTATCGGGTTCGAGATCCATTTTTACTCCGGTTGTTCTTGAGGGTATGTTTGTTACAAAGATCATTTCAATTTTTAACTTTCATTCATATTCCTCGAGCTGACAATTGGCTGGCAGACTCATTAGCTAATCAAGCCATTGATTGGCACATTAATCATTCCATACAATAAAATTTAATCATCACAAACATCATACATTTTCATACATTTGTCACATCACATCAAACATCGTTGTATATATATCATCAGAGTGTTCAAAAAACTATACAAAATTTGGATCCATAAGTCATACAAAATTTGGGCTTATGCCTGATCATGTTTAGTCTCAAATAATCTACAGTCATCTGATACATCATATCTATCTACTCCTGAGGTCCCTACCCAAAATTTGTGTTCCTATAAAACACAATTGCGGTGGCAACTCAACGGAATAACCGTACCCAATCTCGGGGCACCCCTACCACCCGTCTCTGGATGGCTTCCAGCAGATCTTCCACTGCAGCCATAGGTACTTGGCGGGTCAATCCCTCGAAGTTCCTTTGTACAGCTTGGAGGGTCCTGTCTGAATCCACTGTATCTGCTTCGCCTCTGCGACGCTTGTGTCGTGGGAAACCCTCAGGTCGCACTGGTCCAATATTTGTTTCATGATCATTATAAAATTGTAAGTCATTTTGCATCCAATCAAAAACATCTTTGTTTTTCATTTTTTCATATATATTTAAAAAATGCAAAAAAATTATATAAGTCAAAAATTGCAAACTTACCGACTGTGCCCCATGCCGCGCCTGGTGGAAGGACAAGATCTGGATCACCATGAAAGTCCATCCCAGCATAGGGATAGTCATCCACAGCGATGATTTGCTCTCTCCACCATTGGAAGAACTCATCATCCCAAGTGGTCCGGGGAACTTCACTTCCCCCCAATCTCTTCATCATGTCTGCCCAGCGGGCAATTCTTGGGTCTCTCGGGCTACTGATGGTAGAGATCACTCTGGGTCTCAGCGCTGGAATCTTCTCGAAGAAGAATGTCATCAAAATTGTACCGTATCCAAAATGTTTTGTGTTTGTTTTTCGGATAGAAGTCATTTTTTTCTTCATGTTCATCAGTAGAGCCGTGCACCAATCATATACATGAGTTAAGCATTCCACTGCTATACTCATTTGCGTCCTGGATGCCTGGTGTAGAGAAGCTGATCCTGCTACTCTCCCAATGGTAAAAAGGAGGATTTTTATGTGCAATTCTCGTAGATGTTTGATAGAAATTTGAGTTCCAACTTTCTTGGAACCCTCTACGCAGTACACGTGGACGTAATCTTCCACGGTTAGCCCTCCCAAAGGCTTACCGTGCAAGTCTACTGGCTCCCCCCTCCGGGAGAGTCCAGTAATAAAATATATATCTTCCATTTCGATGCGTATGGGCATCTGATATATAATGAAACAGTTTTCTTCCGGCTCCCAATAGTTCACAAGCATTTCGAGCAACCGGACATTACTCTTCATATTTGGCATTTTGAAAAACTTGAGCAATCCGCAATTCCGAAGAATATTCAGTGATACTTGGTCCTGCATGACTTCATTGTCTATTGCACTGTGTTCATGCTCTCTCCATGATATGGTCATCCTGCAAAATTTCAATAATTCGTTCATTAGCTACGCATTTTTTATTTTGGGTTGCGCATACGCGACTTTATTTGTGCACAGTCGCGTGTACACGCGACTTGGTCATTACCAACCCGCGTATGCGCAAACCCGTTATTTTTAGCAAGAGATTCTACGGTGAAAATTCCTAAATTTTAATTTATGAACGGACAAAATGAATAGCAAGGATGGTTGATGAGCTTACCTGACAAATTCAGTGAAGATTGATGGTCGGTTGCTCCTGTTTTGATGAAAGAGGCTTTTTTCTCCATAGCACTTTTTCCCAAATCAACAATGTAATAATGAACCAAATATGAGGTAATTTGCCTATTTATGCCCAAAAAGTTGAAAATTTTCGCAAAAATTTGTTATGCTTATTTTTTCAATCTATCTTAAGCTGCATAACCTGGATGCTTGGAAGTGCCCAGATTGGTATATTTTCAGGTACATTTTGACGAATTTGAGATTTTTCTCGGTTTTTGATCCATGACTGCTGACCCGTCATGGCAGGTATATGATCTTCACTGGCATATAGGTTAGGGAATCCACTTTCCATTGCATTTTTCATACTAGGCTCCATTATGATCACTTGCCATAGGGTCGATCCCATCAGGTCATGAGTATTTTACCCATTTCACTCGCCAATTATTTAATCATGACTTGGTGGTAGAGCCTTCCTTTACATGGGCTTCCTAGTTAGTTCCTCGCTATCACTTGTTGCCCATGCTGCATTTTATGTAGGCTCGGGAGTCCTCTTTAGTCCCGCCATGACTTATGTGTTGAAGCTTCATTTTTCTTCTTCCTCACTATCATTTTTCTGGCTATTACCCTAGAGGCTCCCTGGTGTTGTTGAGTTGTATTACTGCATTGCATATTGGCTACTTGTTTATCCTGGCCTTTAGCCGGATTCATTTGGACTCAATGTTTAAGCCAACTTTTGACCTTGTCTATTTGTACAAGTTAACCATTGCATGCACTTAGCTATCACGACTTGACACCCTTTTTACCCATGGATGGACCATTCCTCTTAGTATCACTTACCAGTTTCCGCCACCTTGCATTGAGCATAGGATCATTCCAATCCCAGGAACTAGTGCATCTGTTTCTTGATACTCGTTCTATCCATTGTACCATAGCATTCTTTTATTCTTTTTCAGGCTTATTATATGAAAAAGACAAAAAAATCAAATATAACAAAAAGAGCGGGAACGGGATGTAACTTCGTTATTTGATGGAAGTACAGTGTCAGTTTGTCGCCCTTGAACAAAGCATATACACTTTTATATATTTCCTACATTTGGGATGGTTTTAGTTTTGACCTAGGTTCAGCCTTTACCTTGTTTCACTTGTCAGTCCTCCCCCGGTTGGTTATCTCTTCCAATCATATGGAGAGATTGTTCTACCTCCTGCATAACAGACTTATACAGTGTCACTTTTACTGCCATGGTCATCACGAGTCATGCTTTTGTTCAAGGGAATTCTAACCAGAGTCGGCCATTCTGCGGTGTCTCTTGACTCATTATTTAGTCAGCCTTCCCGGTCTTGTCAGTATCTTGTTCTATCACATCAGATGTTTTGGTCCTTTGCTCGTGCTGGTTTGAGAAGGTCTCCATTGACTTCTTGCTGGCGGGTTTGTCTCTTATCGACTACGACACATTGCTCTGAGAGCAAACCTAGAGCCACACCCTGGCCCTATTTCCATCATTGATAGGTGACCTTGTGCTCAGCATTTGATCATCATTATGGGTCTTTGACTGAGTGGTTTCCCCTGTGTTCGATGTCAGCATACATTATCACACTTGGGATTCGTGCAGTACCTTGATTTCCATTTGACCCTATCGGTGGATTTCTCGCCTTTGTGCCAGCTTTCATTATTGGTTGGTTCAGAGGGTTTCTTCCATGCGCTAGCTTCCTCTTGTGCATGTCAGAAACGTACTTCGGTTTGGTTCCGTCACTCTACTTCGTCTGATTCCTTCCAAATCTTGGCCTGCGGGTTACACTCACGCTGGACTGATGTGGGATGCCTTAATGCCTTCCTTCCAGCAGATCTTTTCCCATCGAATCTGACTCATTGCTCTGGGAGTAAGGTCTAGAGTCTTTTTGTCAGTACCTTAGGGTTTGCAGTGATCAGTGGCAGACTCTTCGCTATCGACAGTGGGGATTCATCATTGCCTCCTGATTGGTAGATTCTCTCAAGTGTTTGACTTCAACTCATTTATTAGCACTTGTTATATTGTACTGGGGCACCTTGACGCTCATTTTCATTATTGGTGGGTTGTCTCGTGTTGGTTAACGGTATACATTATTGACCCGTAATCCAACGATTTCTCACATGGTCGACTTCAGCTCATTTATTCCCATTGTGTATAATTGTGCCGTCGAGATTGGTGAAGACCTCGGGTTGCATCAGCATCTTTCGGTTCACTTTTGACAGTCCATTCAGTTTCTGCCAGTGATACCGTTCACCCTTATATGTTGCAGTTCATCACAGCAGCATCCTATATGTTGGCTCCCAAGTTGCGTGATTGTACCATGAGTTCCACCTCTTATGATTTGGTACTTGGAGATTCAGTTACTTATATGATCAGATATCCAGTTTCAGCATCATTGATCAGCTTTCTATATGTGATACTTGGACATTGATTCAGACTTATACTTCCGGGCCATGCTCAAATGATTCATTGTGTACTTTCAGTTCAGATATACTTGTATACATTTTGGATCTATTCTGTACTTTCCATATGATGTATTTTTGACTGAGCATGGGTATGCCTGCCTCAGCATGAGTTGACTCTCTGTTTTCTTTCATTGGTTTTTGGCAGGCTGAAATCTGGTGAAGTCCTCTCTTGTCCTTGCGAAGTTATTTCTATGTGCATAATACATTTCAGCCATCATGTACCCCTTCTGACCTCATATATTAGGGGGCATCTATTATAGCATCATTTTTCACCCTCTGGTGATTCATGATTGTCTTTATGGCTTTGGGCACCCATTCCCACAGACTTGAACAAAATTCACTAAAAAACAGTGTTAAAATTCCCATACGCGGGTATGCCCAGACTTTTTCGCGTGTATACGCGAGTCCACATGTACTTTTCCACGTATGCCATTAAAATCATTAAAAAATATATTAAAATTCCCTATTTTCGGGCTCGGTTGATGGTTACTCCAGTAGTTCAACCACCCCAGCACGTGGCCAACTGTTTCCAACTGATTGAAACTACTTTGAGGGAGTATAAAAGCCCCTCATGTGCATGGCCTAAGGGAGAGAGAAATTTTATAGACATTATACTCTATTGGAATCCCAATTCAAGTCTGATTCCCCGTGCCTCCTGCACTTTCCCAGATTTATACAGGAAACCCTTGTTTCCTGGAGATGTTCATCCATTTATATGCCATCTCGAGTGCACAAGTCTTGAAAGTATCTTAGTGAGGCAAGGGCGGGACGGATCCGGACGACGGTCTGCTTGAATATCGTGGAAGGATTCAGGTGATCTCTCCACTCTTTACTTCTGTACATGATGTTCGTAATAATGAAGAACCATCTTGTTCCTGAACCTATGTGTTAATGTTTACTTGTATATGTGAAAATATTATCATTTAAGCATTTATTATGGTTTATATAATGTTTCAAATAGATTGCACTAACGTTTAGGAGAAGTATATGCTGTACAACTAGGTTTCCGTGCACATTCTTTCTTGTTTTCCAGGTTGAAGGAGGAAGAAGGGTTGCTGGGGGTTTGGACCTCGCGGGATCTACATCGAACGTAGGACTACGGGTGAGTTCTACTATCATTGTTATCTAGTTTTTAGCATTCAAGTGTGGTTGTGTGTGAGTCCTTCTGAATAGCATGCCCTGATCTGTGGAGGTTTTGACCCAACAAACCTCTAGGGTGATTTTCCCCGAAACATGGACGCAGCCATCTAGTGAGGATCGAAAAATAGACTCAGGTATGTTCACAGCCATCCAATCAGTGAGTCATGTAACCAATCATAATAATCCACAAAATTGCAGGCTGGATTATAACAGACAGGAATCCAGGGTCTTGCGCTCCATCTCGACCCAAACAAAGTACAAGTTCAAGCATGCGAATATGTGAGCTAAAGTCGAACATGCAAGAACATCGCCTGATTACCAGCCAATGATGAAAGCTATTAACAGACGCGAGAGGTACCACCAATAATGACAATGGCCCTCAAGGTACTATAGGTACAGTCCACGACGTGTGAATCAATGAGCTAGCGTCGAACACCCATAGAATCACTTGATCAGAGGCCAATGATGAAAACCTCACGTCGAACGTGAAGAACCTGCCATTGAGGTATGCAGGCTCCAAGGTACCAGAAGGGAGTCTCTAGATCAACTTCCTGGATAATGAGCTGAAGTCAACAGGAAGTGGCCTTGATCGAAGGTGGGCCATAGTGTTTCCCACATCATCGACACGAGACAGAGGAACATGATGTCTTTGTGAATCAAGATCAGATGAGAATCATAGGAAGGTTGGAATTTGCAGAGGTCAAATTCTCTTAAACATATAAACGGCACGACAATGGATTTGGCAGTATTTGACGTCAAAAGATCAGAGGTCATGGTGACGAGGCAACGAGCAGATGAGAGGTCAAAAGGGATTACCCAAACCCACGGAGGCAAGTGAAAAAACGAAATGAGATATCCCCAACCCGACACGAATGCAGACAAGTGCCATGTTCAAGAGCGACATACTGCCGACACGACAACGATTCTGGTTCCATTTTCTTCACCATTTCTAGCGAGTACCTTTTTATTTTTACACAAGCTTGAAGAGGATAGCATATTCTTGTAATATAAGCTCGTCCTTTGGACGAATCCATCCTAGTACATTTAACAAGCCCTAGGAAGGAGCGACTCGAATAACATCATTGCGACTGAATCCGATGTCATCAGGGTTTAACGAGTCTGACAAAGGAAGAAATCAGCGTCTTTTCATGTTTAGAGAGTTTGAAAAGACAGCGGAAAAGAAAACTCCAAAGGTCCCTTTTCGTAAATAGTTCCTCAGATCCGAAAAGGTATAAAAATTTGTCTGAGAAAACCTCCTAGTCGCGATAGGCTAGGGTATTCCTTTTTCGTAAATAATCTATCCCAGCCCGAAAAAGGGGTAAATGTATACTGGGTAGATGTCGTTTCGTGTCCACTTTAACGAGATCAAAACGACAAGTGACTCGGCAATCTTTTCATTTTTAGAGAGTCAGAAAAGAGCTGAAAGTTGACTCCTCTTGGAGGAATGAGTGGTATAAAAGGTAGCAAATGGTTCCGGTAATGGTGGAACTGCTCAAAACAACTAAAGGTCAAGAGTTTGGCTAACAAGACCACTCATCACAGCAGTTCCTCAGGAACGGGTAAAACAACCAAGTGAAGGCATATGATCGGCCAAGCAGATAGTGACGATGGAGTGAGAGAACCAAGGCTCATCTGGAAAAAACAGGCTGATAAAATGGCAATCACAAGAGGTAAAATGGGAATGGTTTCATTTTTTCACAAGCTTGAAATCAAGAAACTCTACTTGAAGTTGGTTTCATTTTTACACAAGCTTGAAACAAAGATAAACTATGCTTGAAACCAGTTTCATTTTTACACAAGCTTGAAACGGAAACAAACTATGCTTGAAAACGTAAGCATGCCCCCAGCATGGTGACTGAATTCGAGGTACATGCCCCCTAAGCTTCAGTCCATGCACCTAAGTAAACAGATGGAGGGAGTGAAGGTTCAAGTTACGAGATCTAAGAAAGACTCGACTGGGATTTTACGAGATCTAACCAAAGACTCGAATTGAACAAGAACGTGTTTCATTATTTTAACAAGGTTGACACATTAAAAGAACTATCCTCAGGACACCTTGTTTCATGGTTTAAGGAGCTTGGCACAAGACAAGGAACTTTGCTCCGACAACCTTGTTTCATTTTTTTAATGAGCTTGACACAAGACAAGGAACTCTGCTCCAACAACCTTGTTGCATTTTTTAAGGAGCTTGACACAATAAAATGAACTATGCTCCGACCGGCTTGTTTCATTTTTTAAGGAGCTTGACACAAGAAAAGAACCATGCTTTGACGAGACCTCATCATAATGACCAGAAGTCATGGCTTCCAAGAGTTGCACACAGTGACTTGTCCACGGAATTAGGACCAATGCCCCCAATACCTTATGCACGACACGGCATCATCCAGGCACAGGCATAGGGTAGGTAGCCACATAGTTGACCTGCGGTGGGGCAGATACAATGGGTGGATAAAAAATAGGAAGGGATGATGGCGTGCTAGTTTCCACATCAGGACCAAAGAAAGAAAGTTGATCAATGGTCACGATCCGTCCTTCATGTGGAAAACAGACCACACGAAAAAGAGAGGAGACAAGTGCTCCCATGGCATAGGTGTAATCGCGCCCCAAGAGCAGATTGAAATCCAAGGGGCTTGGAACAACCATCACGTCCATATGGACAGTTTTACCTCCCAAAGTAACATGTAACCTTGGAAGGATACCTAACTGTTGACTCGTTATTACGGTACTTGTCAACGAGATTACTGCGTAAACGGCCTTGACGACGGCGAGCAAAAATCTTGCCAAGTAGTTGAGGATAGAACACTAACAGAGATGCACCTTCGTCTATAATGGTGATGGGTACAACCAGACCAAAGGCCTGTACCGTTATCTCGAAAGGCACATAAGATGGAAGGCGATATCCCGCAAATCGATTCCAATCAAAGGAAGCAACCAAACTACTTGGAGGGGCTACCATCGAACTGAGATGGTCTTCCCCTGGTGTTACAATAGAAGAAGGAGCATCCTTCATGACATCCATCTCGAAGGCAGGAGGAGTATCCTCTGGGACCAACATCATGGGAGGTGGAGGAGCAACTTCTTGAAGTATAGGGATAGGAGAATCTTTCTCCAAATCTGAGGAATCTAAAGAAACAAGAAGAACTTGAGGGGCGTGAGATCCACTCTCCACAGAAAAGACCTAGTGCACCGTAGATGGGGCCAGTTCAACTGATCCCACGACAATGGTTGGTCAGGAATGGATTCCTGAATCTAAATTTCTGGGAGGGCGGGATCGACCAAGGATGACTCTTGACCAATCGTTAAATCAACTGGTGGAGGACTCAAAGAAAGTTGTTTGTAACCAGCCGGAAGGCACGGCGTAGAAACAACTGAGTTGTCCAAAACTCGCTTGGTTTCATCCATATACAGACAAAGGTGAATGGCATGGTGCCCTTCACACAACTTACAGGGATTGGTGATCTTACCCTGCTTCTTAGGAGCCTTACCAATACCAGTTGAAGACGTGCCCCCAACCTGACTCCCGGAAGCCAAAGGCAACGGCGGACGACCTTTGGACCATTATTCAAGCACCTTGGGAATGCCAGGGCAATCTCGAAGGAGATGGTCCCCCATGCACAACATGCAAGGGAACTTGACTTTCCATGGAGGGTTGGAAGGTTTATCAAGAGGAGATGTTTTGGAGGCATTAGATGCGGCCTTAGCCTCTCTCTTATCGGACTTCTTCTTCTTTGTCTTCTTCTTCTTCTTCTTCTTAGCCACCTAGTTACTCGAATCCAGACTTTCACCAGGCGAAGTAGAAGAGGGACTAGAACGGGCGAAGAAGGGAGAGGTCCGGCTTGCTGACAACATGATGTTGTTCGAGCGGAGGACGGTTGAACGATGCTCAAGGGACATTTGGGACCACAGAGGTTGAAAACAACCAAACAGGCAACCCAACAGTTAACCCAGGAAGGGACAACGTTGCCATATAAGGAGCACCAACATTTCCAAAAGGAGGAAAAGGAACAGGATTCCCTTCGGAGGGGATTCCTTGGTTGGTGAACTCCGGAAAAGTTGCCATCAGAAACGATCTTCAGAACAACACCCTAAGGAAACTAACTTTAACCAGGAATATTTCATGGGCAGTTAATTTTTAAAACATTTAAACAAAACTCTACCGTTTCATCTTTTAATAGTCAAGAAATAGGCAAAAGGTGACTCTATCACTTTCAAATTGGAAACAAGCGTGAAAGGACAAGCGCTTGATGATCTTTTCAAGTTTAAAGAGTCAAAAAGATCGAAATGACTACTCAGGAATACTAGGCAAAGGGTGTACCAAATAACGAAGTGAACTTCAATATACGCCTTGGTTTCAAAATGAAAGAGAAATCAACCAAGGACTTGACGTACGTGCGAGCAATCTCCCCGAATGCGTAATGGGTGTATCATGGGTATAAGGCGGCGGACACTCAGCTTCCTATGGATAAAGGATAGAAACCTAGTGGGGTCTCCCTTTATATACTCGACGGTACGGGGAGCACAAGTCTGTACTAGTGCTATCTAAAGCCAAGAGGCGAACAACAGCTACTAGGTTTAAAGACGCCGGAACACATCTCTAGCCTAGACCACTAAATGTTGCGTTAATGTTTCAATGCTGCCTTAGTGTAAATTGAGTAAATTTTAATGTTTATCTTCAATTATGTTTCAGTTTCAAGGCCCTACCGTATGTCATCTGACCATCTCCTATATGCAGCTATATGACGAAAGAAATATTTCAATTTTATGAATGCTATCTAGTTAAGGGAAGAGCTTCAAACAATGATGCAACAAACAGCAATACTGAAAACAAAAAATTTTCCAAACTAGATGACTTTCATTATCTGAAAGTAATTCCAAACATTCAACGATGCGAATAATGCAATGTAATCTATGCAAAATCCTCTTTTCCGAAAACTATGCAATTGTAATCTATGCACAATTTCATTTTTGTTTTCAAATGATAAGAATGCACTCAATGCATTTTTCGATGAAATGAGAATCTACTTAATGCATGCTTTCAATGAAAGAGAATGCACTCAAAGCGATTTCTAGCTTTCAATCATTTAAAAATGTGATCTAAGTTCAATGATAAATCTCAAAAATACTTTTCAATGCAATGTGATCTAATGCATTTTAACGAAAAGAAAACTGAGACGAAAACTAAAAAAATGCAAATCTTCTTAATGGAAGATGAATGCAAAAGAGATGTAAACAAACACTAAGAATGCAATCATTGTTTCAAACACTTTGTCACGAAATCCCTCAAAAGGCGACAAGACATATGAGGTCAAACACAAAGAGGAATTCCAAAGAAAGAGATCAAAACAAGGCATTCATTCCCTTTTACATCAAGCAATCATGGAAAGAAGACATTCCAAACAATGAGCAATGTAATCTATGCTCATATAGAGAAAAGACCGGAAGGGAAAGACACACTGGTGAAGGATTCAGGGAAAAAGTCTCAATTTTCACACACCCTGAAATTGGCCCGACTTTTTCATTGACAACTAGCTCCAAGTGGCGCGACTTGCTCACTGACAACTGCGCCAATGCCCAATTGGTGCGGGTTGCTAACTGACAACAAGCGCCAATGCCTGAAAATGAAAAAACAAAGAATTTCTCCCAACCAAGACCAGACTCACCACTTCAAGAAGAATCTAAAACAAACCCAGAAGCAAAGTACTGACCAAAATAAACTTCCGAACAAGGCTAAACCCTAGCACCTACAGGAGATGGCGCGACTGTCTGGCTGTAATTCACACCAAACAGGGGATGGCACGAGTGATGAAATGGCAACCTGCGCCAACTGGCGCGACTGTCAGGGTGGAAACCGCGCCAATCAAGCCAACCATGAAAGGATGAAAACTCAGAAAAGCAGAGGTCAGATCTGATCCTCTGGGGCTGAACCAAAAGACAAACACAAAAAGAGCTAGCCAAAAGAGCCGATCAAGTAAGCAGAATCGAGAAACAACCGAAAATACAAGGCAATAATCCAAGCGTTCAGTTCATAAAATAAACTGGAGATTGACTGAAGCAGCTTTGATCTACTTCGCTAATGCAGAGCAATAGTGTTTCGAAGGCTATCTGGCTAACTTCAGGGTCCGTCTGTAGCTTACAAAGCAGAACAACAACAAGCTAGACATCCCCAGTGGAGTCGCCAATTTGTTGTGGAGGTAAATCCCCTCTGCGGACAGAGGCGATCCCTACTAGCCCAGACCGGGTCTAGCAACAACCGTTCATGCTATCGTGCAGGTTCCTAATTGCAGATAAACCAACTAGCGATGAAGGCTTACCTGGAACAAAACAAACGCAAGCGTAAAATCCAATATATGAAACTATATTTCAGTCAGAGAAGACATAACTCAACATCATAATAAAAAACAAGAGTGGAACCATAACCAATATTCGTTTATCATTAATCAATCAAAAGAAGAATACAACCATAGCTCTGATGCTGAATTCTCCTTCGGAGGGTCGTCAGCGGAACATGTCTCGATAAAGCTTGTCAGGGATGGGACAAACCTCTCTCTCCGGATGTGTCGACAATGATCTCCTTGCTTGGATTTGGCCTTAAGGGAATGGATCAAAGCTCTTGCAGCATTAGGCTCTTGGGAACTTGGAGACTAGCTATTCAGCCATTCAGCCCCTTCATCAATGGATGAAGGCTATATTTATAGAGGAGAGGAGGAGGTTGGGATCCCTACAATAGTGGAAGGGAGGCCTTATCCTTTGGGAGGTTCCCCAGATGGTGGAAACAAGAGGCCAAAGGAGGAAGGCCATGGTTATTCAGTCGAAACCACTCCTGATGACTCATCCACGAAGTTGTTGTAATCGAAAATTCGCCTCTTTTTTTAAAAAAATTTCCAAAATCAGATTGGCGTGGGTTCTTAACTAGGACAAAGTGCCAATTGGCGTGGGCTCAGTGTTAATTTTCCTCATTGGCGCGAGTACATAATGGGCTACCAGCGCCAAGGCAAAAACAGGTGTTTTTAGGGGTCTGCTCAGGAAATGATCAACAGAAGGAATGTTTTCCTCATGGAAAGGGATGCAATGATGGTATTTGCAAGGCATGACACTGCTTATTGGTCATAGAAATGGCCCTCCAATGGGCGAGATGGGGATTTCAGGGACGGTGACAAATTACTGTGTAACAGTTATTTATCAAGGCATCATATTCTTTCTGCAATGCTTCTTTCCATTCATCATGAGAAGCATCTTCTTTGAAGCAATTTGGTTCAAAATATGTAGAAAAATTTAGTTCACAATAATAATAAATATCCATATCAACAAGTGAATCAAAATCATCTACATCACCTCCATTTTCCCTGGATGTAATTCTTGTTCCTGTCTTTCCAACCTCATCGAGACGAACAATTTCAAGTTTCTTTGTCAACCATTTGGAGGACCTTTCTGAGATGGCGCAAGCTAGTCATTTTACTGAGTTGGGCTTGATTCAAGATTTAGTCTCCCAATTCTATCAATCACATCGCTCAAAGTGTCATCAATGGTTGGATCTTCATCTGAGGGAGAGAGTGCTTCAGAATCATATTCCATAGATTGATCGAGTATAGGAATCCCCCTTTCAATAGGTGGAATCCGATTATCAAATTCTTGAAAATAATTTGCATGTATAATCTATCCAAGCAATCAAGTTGTCGCTCAAAAAAATGTTCGATGTTGGAATATTCAAGAAATATCACATCTCTATATACTACAAACTTTTTATTAACTTCATCATAAAGACAATATGCTTTGGAGGTATTTGAATACCCCAATAAGATACACTTACGAATCCTTCCACCAAGTCTGTTTCTTTTTTCCTTAGGTATCAAGGCATAACATATGGAACCAAAAACCCTGAGATGCTTTACCGAAGGAATGTGGTCATACCACATTTCATAAGGATTCTTATTTCTAATAGCATTTGATGGACACCTATTCTTTATATAAACAACACATAGAACAACATCAACCCAAAACACCAGATTAACATTCTTGAAAAACATCATGGAACACACCATATTTAATATTGTCATGTTCATTCTTTCACCTACTTTGTTTTGATGGGGATTATAAGGAACATTTTTTTGATGTTTGATCCCATGTTCGCGAATGATAGTTTTCAAATTAATTTGAAGTGTACTCTTTTCCATTATCAGTGCGGATAGAGCCAATATGAGATTGTGCATCATTTTCAATCCATGCATGAAATTTATTGAATGTTTGAAAAGCATCATATTTTTTCCTCAATAAATAAACCCAACACATTCTGGTGTAGTCATCAATAGATGTCATCATATGTTTATTACCATTTGCAGAAGGAACATGCATTGGGCCACATAAATCTAAATGAATGAGTTCAATTTTTTTATGTGCTCTAGAATGTGAACCATGAAAAGAATCTTGATGGAAATGTACCTTCATCATAGTGAGTATTGTATGAAAATTTTAATGCACAAGCAGAGGTACCTTGTAGCTTCAAAAGTATTTCTTCTTCTTTCCTTGTTATTACAAGTGAGTGATTTGATACTTTTCTGACATTGGCCTTGTCATAAAATATATGAATGGAGTGTCATTTCTAGCGAATGTGGACCAAATACAACAATTTTATCCTCAGCTTTGAGAGATATAGAAAATCATGTATAATAAAGTCTAGAATACCAAGCAATTTGATCTTGATAGTCCTAAGCCCTAATGGCTTGACTTTTGAATTATCTGCAAAATATACTGCTCCATCAATATTGTTAGTGAGTTCTTACAAAAAAAATCTCCTAAAATTCATGTGGCAAGTTCCTCTTGAATCAAGCAACCAATCATCTTTCCATGAAGCAAGTGAAGCATTGAACAAGTCTTCATTTACTCCAATATTTCAATGTACCACAACATAATGAGTAGATTTGGGTGGTTTACCTTTGTCTTTGTCATTGCTTTTACCTTTGGCTTCATTTCTTTCCTGTTGAATTCTTTCCCAAGGCAACTTACATGTGTATGCATCATGTCTATCTCTATTGTAACGTATGCAATGAAGATCGGACTTTTATCCTTGAAATTGTATGCCCTCCCCACCTCTAAAATTTGTTATTCCTCTTCCTCTTCGACTACCTCTTCCTCTAGAATAATCTTGTACATGATTCTTATATATATGTGTAAGACACAAATATTCTTCAGAATTACCTCCACCTCCCTCATGGGAAAGGGTGGTATGAGTCGGAGTGGTAGGGACCGGAGTGGTATTACCTCCACCTCCCTTGTGGTGACACCGCTTAATAATACAACCAACATCGGAGTCAGAATTTTGAATAGCTAGAGTCGGAGGAGTTGGAAAGACAGTCGAGTGGTATTAAATGGACAGATGTTTTGGACAGACACGAATGGTGTTTCTAGGCCATCACACTTCCACTTCAATGGAGTTGGTAATGCACAGGAGCGGTATGCGTATGGTGCACAGTTCTAATGGGAGTGGTATGACTTTCACTAGCCCTGCTGGTTATGACTGTGGAGAGAAGTAATGAAACTAATCCATTCAAGAATTTCTCAGAAATTTTTTTCATATAATACCACAATTAAACCATTCATTCAACTATTGAACAAACAAGATTCTAAACAAGCTTACCACAAACGAAAATCTTGCACAATATTAGTCATCAGTATTTTTCATCCGTTGATGATGACTAGTTTTTATAGCCAAGTTTTCTAGTAGCTGATCTCCAATTTGTCAAATTTGTCAGCTAGAAAACACCCCTAAACATTTTGCCCTCCTACCTTTTCAATCATGCCTATGATGAGGAAAAACCTAATTGTCAAGCCCTATCTAGTCTCAGTCATACAAACTTGTCCATCAGCTATCATAAGCTAAAGTCATCTAATGTCATTCACCCTCATCCCTAGCTCATTTATTAACCAACTGATTGATAAGAATGTCAGCTACCCTACCTCTGGTAATATCTCATCTTGAGATCTGATCATACCAAAGAGAATACTCCAAATCTGTCAAAATCTCCCCTAAGTTAGGTAGTGGCGCTTTAGGTAATCCTCCCTTGAAAAATTGTCCTAAGCCAAAAGAACCTCTGTCTAATACCAACTAGTCATAGATGGCCCTCTTATTCTGCAAACTAAGCTTGATACACCCTTAGGTCGCGCCACTAAAAAGTCTTGATGTCTCAGCAGTGCATATGCCAAAAGCCAAACTGATATTAGGTGGATTTACCGTGTTTCAGTGTCTGTTTCAAAAGCAGAGATGTTCAGGTTTTCCAGAAGACATTGTCAAGAAAAACATGAGAAGACAACTGCTTCTCATTTTGTTTTGAGCCTGGGATGAAAGTACTGGACAGAGAGGTAATCCAATGAACTTGTGAAAACACAGTAAAAAAGGTTAGTGACTAATGACTAGCAAGTATTACTCTGCAGATACAAGTCAAGTTGCTTCTGGTTTCTAAAGATGCATAAGAGCATTTTAACAATAGGATACATATCTCAGAGAATGCCTCTCATAGCATATTGTCAATTTTGCACCTTATTACTTACTGTGATATACCAAGCAGAGATAGGCATTACAAGGAAAGATAACACAGTTTGAGAAAGGGGTGAAATGTGACTATGTAAAACCTCCTCCAAGCATGAGCAGATGGTCGGGTGACTGTGTAAAACCTCCTCCAAGCATGAGAAGATGGTTAGGTCATTTTTTATAGACCTCCTTCATTTAAAAGCAGATGGTTTGGAAATATGATTAAGGCCTCCTTCATTTAATAAGCAGAGGGCCAGGAACAGAGGTGTAGCCTCATTCAAAAAGCACAAGGCTAACAATGCTGCAAATGGCCTAAAAAAACTTGTTTACACCTTTTCTCCAATGGAGGAAACCACTGATACAACAGTGATGTTTCGAGGGATGCTTACATAGTTTCACTGTTGAAGGACATAATTGAAATGCAGTGGGAAACAATTGAATGATCATTAGTAGAAAATGGTGTTAAACAGAAAGAAAAGCAGTGGTACTATGATGAGTTAAGAAGCTTTGTTTTTCATGTCTAAAAAAGTCTCCTTCGAAGAGTCAACAAAGGCTAGAATGCCCAAGCTTACAACAACCTCATCAAAATGACAAAGAAGATAGTCTGAGCCTTGCTTCTGAAAGAGACTTTTGCAAATGAACACAAAAAGACAGTATGTGTGAGGAAAAGCTATGAAAAAATGTCTCATATTCAAGACAACATTCAAAGGAACAAGGCGTACTACAGTCATAAACTCGACCTTTTTATGAACATGTAAAAGAACTTTGCTGTTGCTTATAATTGCATTAAGAGTTTCCAAAGGCTTTTCTCCTTGATCAACAGATATGAATCAAGCCATGGGTGAAATGCAAATAAGGTTCTTCATCCACAGTCAAAGGAAAATATCCAAGAGCACCTGGCAGTTTTGATCAACTTCACAATGGGCATAATCATCATCAAACACCAATAGAGTTTAATTGTCAAAATAGGTCCTAGAATTGTAAATCATCTCCTTCCAAGATATGGCAAAGGATGCATCAAAAATCTTGGATATGACTCTTAAGCACTGCTCCTTTAAAGGTCAGAAATGGACAAACAGTGACAGAGTTTCTTCCTTAATGAGAAACAGTGAAAAAATATTTTGGCTTTTAAGAAGTTTCTTTACTTCGAAAAAGGGGGTCATGTCTTTGGTATCTT
Organism: Pinus albicaulis; assembly: GCA_034641835.2. NCBI lineage: Eukaryota > Viridiplantae > Streptophyta > Pinopsida > Pinales > Pinaceae > Pinus > Pinus albicaulis. Next base: position 16,361,768 of record MU968363.1, read on the forward strand.
AAAAAAGGTTGGCCACTGCATCATTGTTATAAGTCTTGTTTTGTAGAAGGCCTCATGATATTTAAAAAGTGATGAAATGATAAAGAATAGTATGTTGTGTTGTTATATGACAAAAACTTTTCGAAGGGCTTTCAAACCCTTATGAAATAAACACAAATGTTTTTAAGTTCATTTAAAGGTGGAGAGACTATTGGAAAAGCCCCTTGTGCAAATTCAAACACAAAGCAATGCTCCCCTAGCTACCCACTGGAGAAACAAAGGTTTTAGGAAAACATTTCAAGTTGTTTCAAAGCTTAGACCTACGCGGCGTGCCTATGAGCGCATATACACAGGAGTTCAATGGTTGCGTGGCGCGCCTATGCGCGCGTTCACAAACTACCCGAGGCCAACCCGACAGTCTACTGCGCGGCGCCCTCCGATCTAAACACGCTGCTCCTCCATTTGCCTTCCGAAAAAGCTCTAAAAGCTCCTCCAACAATCGACCAAGGCCCTTAAGCTTTTCTTCGAGGTATTCTCCATTTCCTCTTGGAAAAATTTAAAGTTTGAAAAGGGTGTTTTTGCGGTGTTTTTTCCCTAAGAAGGAAATAATTATTTTGAAACCATTTCATCATCTAAAAAAATGAGATAGGCAGTGTTAAAGAGACAAAGTTCTTGTCAAAGTTGAAGAAAGTTTTCTTATGTTTGGATGTCTCAAATCAATTTGGACAATGTCTTAACAGTGGCTTTAAGGTCAGTTTGTCATTTAAAAAGCACAAGAGAAAAGCAGTGATTAGAGGTTAGAGCCTTTGGTAAAAAATTAAAGAGTTTTGTTGCTGTGAATGCCAAGGATTAGTACAGTGATAGGTGGGGTGTTTTTATCAGTCTTAAAGGGCCTTAACTGCCTTTAAGAACAGTGATAGCCCACAAATTACTAGACAAAAATACAGAGTTGTAGAGGTATCAAGTTGGCTGGAAGGTGTCCTAACAGTGTTAAAACAAGAACAAAATTTGTCTGCAAAATCAAAGGGGAAAACATTGATTATAAGGTGAAGGCTTGGTCATGTAAAGTGTCCTCTCTGTGTTGTGAAATAGTGAACGTTGTGCAGCCACCAGAGTTCCAAAAAAAGAGTTTGTTGAAAGGTTTTTTCAAGTCAGCTGAGGGTGTCTTGTTTACTTTGTAAAGAATAGTGAATAGCAAAAGAACATTGTTTGGAGGAAAGGTGTTGTTGTTTTTGTCAAAACACAAGAGTTCTTTCTTCACCAAGAGACCACAAACACATCTTTTCAAGACCTTGCCCAAGCACAGTGATAAATTGAATTTTTGTTTTTCATTTGACAAGCACTTGTTGATTGGCATCAAAGAGGCACAGTGACTTATAAGGAGGATAGGCTGTGTTGTTGAGAAACCATTTCAAGGACCATTGAGACATCTTGTTTTTGTCAGTCAGCAAAGAGTATCCAAAACAAAATGCCTCCCAGGCAAGACAGTAGAAGTGGCCCTCACAGGAGGTTTGAACCGGTTTCAACTGAAGAGGTAAATGCTCATCCATCAGTCCTATTTAACTTTCATGAAGTTGGATGTCTAGAGTTTTGTCAAAGGGTGCAGGAGGTGAAAAGCTATCTCCCCTTGACACATCTTTATGCTTTGATATTGTAAGGGAAACATTTTCAGCTGGCAGGCTTGGATTTCAAGTTTTCTCCTAGATCCATTTCCAAAGCCACCAAAATCCCTTATGTCGGGGAAAAGTGGTTTAAACAGAGCTACCTAGACTCAGAAAAGTATAAACCCTTTTTGAAGCTGGAGCATCAGGATACATGTCCATCCATCTTTCCTTTCCCATATCTGTTAACTAGTTATTCTCCCCTCATGAAGATAATCATGAAATATTTCAGATGTGAGGGAATATTTTCCCGGGTCTATGCTTACCATGTCTGGTTGCTCATGCATTTCATAAGAGCCCAATTATTAAATCTCCCCTTCTTCCTCCATAGAAGTATTGAAAAGATGGCCTCCATTTTTCAGAAAAGACCTCCTTCTCAGCAATTAGCTTGCCTTTTCCATCATTCCCTCATCAAAATTGTCATTCTTCATCAGCTTGAGAAGAAGGGAATCTCTTGGGACACTTTCATTGCACATCCATATTTCCCCACTATTCCTTCATCCCATGCATCTCCTTCACCTTCCACTCAGCATCTTTCGCCTTCTTCAAGTAATCCCATTCCCAAGAAGCTAAAGTTTCCCATGATTAGTGAAGAAGAGCAGCACGAAGAAGAAGAGGATGAAGAAGAACAACAGCATGATGAAGAAGAACATCAGCATGATGAGGAAGAGCAGCATGATGAGGAGAATCACAGTGAGGAAAGGCAGCCTCATGAAGAAAAACACAGTGATGATATGCAGCACAGTGATGAAGAAAAGCACCATGAAAAGGAGCAAAAGTGAGGAGGGAAATGATGAGGAAATTGAACAATTTGATGAGGATATTGGTAGCCTTCACAGCAGCAAAAATGATTAAGATGAAGCCCAAAACATTGAAGAGATAGAACCTCAAAATCCTAAAGAAAGCAAGGAAAAGAATGATGAGGGAAGTAGCAAGTGCCAAGAGAAAATAGAGCATGTGCTAGCTGCCTCTCCTAGGCAAAGGGCCATGCTTTCTTCTCCAAAAGTGACAAAGCCCCAGACATCAAGGAAAAAAGTGCCTCAAACTATAACTCCAAATGTTACTAGGGCCCTCTAAAGCAAGGGGAAGTTTCCCAAGCAACCCATTGTCGAATTACCCAAGAGGAGGAAGACCAAGAAGGCCACCCAAAGCAAGGGAAAGGAGAAAGAAGAAAGCAGCCATGAGAAGGAGAGGGACTTTGACATAATTCAGATCCAAAGTGATGATAGCGACAATGAGGCCCGAATCCTAGAGTCTCTCTTGATCAATAGAGAAGAACAAATTGATGCTTTGAGGGCAGATCTAGAGAGGTCTAGAAACTTCATTCACTTTTTGCAAACACAAAACAAACAGATGAGTGTCCACATGGCGGTATATGAGACACAGGTCATCAAATATAAAAAAGAGGCCTCCAAGGCACAAGTTAAGTTAGAATAACTCATGGGCGAGTTCAATGATAGTGAAGATGAAGATCAGCCAAGAAGAAAAAGGCCAAGGACCATGGGACTCAGAAGAGCCTTAGAGAAACAAAAGGAGGAAGAAGCTGCCCTTTTCCAATATTTTCCTCTCACTACTTTGTTCACCCAAGAGATAGAAAACAATCGAGAAGCATGGCTTGAGAGGGTGAATGATCACTTGGAGAAGAAGTTGGAAAATGCCAATAGATATTTGGACCTTCAAAGGAGGATGACCGGGCACTATAAGAAGCTAAATCAGTTCGCCCGACGAAAATTGAAGGCCACACAAGAAAAACTCAAGGAAGCTCAAAAGAGGCGCCCGACATCAAAAATGAAGAAAGACACTTCAAGTCTCCAAATTTTGGCCTCATCTTCTCAGAATGTTTCTGAAAACCCTTGAGGGTCATGCTCGCCAAATTTGGGCGAAATTCAACAAGTTTTGGTTTTTTGTCGTTTTGGGGCTTTTGGCTAAAAATCATGGGCATCGCCATTTCTGTTTGGGACATCCTCAAAGGATTAAAATGGTATCATTGGATGCCTTAATTTCAGGGGCATCTACTCAGTGATTTTCAAATCAATTGAAGATGATTTGGTTCCCCAAAATGGCGAAAAACACTCACTTTTTCCACACTCTGCCTCGTTTATCAGCAAAGTCTATTTTTTGGGTTTTTACACACAGGTTAGTTTTTGATAGACTTCCATTGATCAATTTGGACAAAACTAAGCATTTTCAGAAAATAGACATTCAGATATTTCCAACGAGCCATCACAGGCCTCGTTTCGACATCGGGAAGACTTCCAAAAGTTGCCCACAAGACATAAGACTTTCTACTGATATTTTTCTTAAGTATTTTTGTGAAAAATGCACTTTTCTAAAGTGAATTTTCCTCATGTGCGTTTAGCTATTTTTGGCCATGGTTAGTTATGAAAATTCAATATATTTTCCTTTTTTAACATTTTTAAGATATTTTATTAGATATTTTGTGCCTTGGGCTTTGCAAAGCCTCAAGGACAAAATCAGATATTTTGATGGGCCAATGAGATTGCAAGTTGCACTAGGAGGTTTTCCCTCATCTTGGCCTATATATTCCAAGAGAATTCATTGTAAATAAGGCTGAACTTGATGATATAGAGCAATATATGGTTATACAAGCTTGGAAGAAGCACTTGTCTTATGCATTGGATAGTTTCTTGAATGTTTTTGTATGATGAAAGAGGACTGTTGTTGGATTCCTTGACTTGGTAAAATGGTATAGTGTCCCTCTCTATTATGCTTCTTAGTTTTCATTCATATTCCATGTTCTTGCTTGCTATAAGACAGTAGAGAATAGATTTGAGACATGCCCTTGGAGGCACCTCAAATTTCCTGTTTCTTTATAGCTTCTATGTTTTCTTCCTTCTTAGTCATATCAAAGAATCCTTGATTGCTCTTTGATAACCGAAGAAATTGTTTGCTTGTTTCATTTATGGTTTTATGCATGCTAAGTATGATTCACGGTATGCCCTGCTTACTCATGGCTAGTCATAGCTCCACCTCTGAAACCTTTCTTTGATTGTTTGATTGTCATTTGTTGAACTAAGGAGGTCTTGTACTGATATTTCCCTTTGTCTAAAACTATGCAATCTTTCTTCAAAGTGCCCAATAGCTTGAAATAATATGCTTAGGCATTTCCTCATAGTGATTTGAGTTGTTTTTTTGTCTTAATTGTATTTCCCAAAGTCTGACAGCAATTTCCTAAAGTTAGAGAGTCATATATCTCTATGTATTGCTTGAATGTTTATTTCTATGCATTGATCAGTTTATAGTTACATTTCTCATGATTAATGGTCATCCCTACCATGTTTATGTCAGCTATTGAACTATTTATGTTTTAAATCTTTTGTTCTTCACAAATTTAGTGCCCATCCCACTCCATTTTACCCAAAGATCCATTTTACCTCGATCAAATCGGCCCTTCAACAACCTTGTATCACCATCTGAAAGCTTTCTTGACCTTTTCGACCCCATAGCCCAATTAATATGACAATATTTTTATCCATCTTAGTATTTGATCAGTTCATCCCTCACAAACCTAAAAACAAAACCAAAAACCTACTTCATAACTAGCCTAAAATCATAAACACAAGAAGCAAACACACAGATATCCCTTACACAAATAGAGAGAGCCCTCTCTGAATCTAGGAAGGCTAGGTCCTTGGGCTCCAAATATTGGTTTGATGTTACCTTGTCACTTGGCTTGCCAATCACCCAAATCATAGGACCCTAACACACAACACCTCTAGGCAGCGTAGAAACTTGCTCCAACCTTCACAAGAGGCAAAGAAAATTTGATTCTTCAATAATTAGAATAGAATGCAGTCTCGACCAATGCATTCAGAAATAATGCACATAATTTTGCAGGGATATGTCAGTCTGCAAATGTAGAACAAATGGAGTTACCAGGGCAAAAAGGGAGTAAAAAGTGGACCCAAAAATGGGTAGGGAAATGTGCTCATATCATGTAAGTTCACAATGTAAATTATGATTTTGCATTGAGATTTTTCATATATATATATATATATATATATATATATATATATATATATATATATGGAAAGACTCTTAGGCTTCATCTCCTAGTATATCTTCATATTCTTAATCTTCTTATTTTCTATTTACATTATTTATATAAATTTCTTAATCCTAATTGTTGGACATGCAGTTTATGTATCTCCTATCTCTTCTATTATCTTTATGGGTTGAATATGATTCTCTAAAACTGAGCCCAACTCTTGGGCCTTTACAGTGTGCTTGTCACTCAGACTTCTATATATCCTTGATGCAATCCATTTTTTTCATTAATAAAATTCTTTACAATTTATAAAATAAAAATAAAAAATAAAACATTCATTTAAAATATTCTAAAATGAAATGAGTTAATAAGTGAATAAACATTTTTTTTAATAAATTTATTTTTCAAATGATGAAATTTTATCTTAATGTAGATTTTCACAATTATTTATATTTATATTCTAAATAAATTTTTAATGATAATATTTTATGATCAAAATTCCTATGAATTTAATATATCTATAATAAATTTTAATTCATATTCATTTTTTTATCTTTATTTTTATTATTATTTTATTTAAACAATTTAAAGTGTTTTAAATTGAAATAATTTTTTAATAAAAAAAATTATGATATTTTTTTATAAATTAAATAAATATATAACAAATTTTATATTTTCATTAAAAAATAATCTAAATGATACAAATTATTACAAAAAATACTATTCATTTTTTTAATTATTCATTGTCTCTAGAGGTGCATTCTATAATCTAGTATGACGGTGATGTACGATTTTGTCTGTGTTGAACATGGAGTTGACACATACCCCTTTTAAAATAAAAATAAAATATACACTAAAAAAATATGATAGTTATAATAAAAATATAAATGAACATACAAATTTGGTTAGTTTTAGTTAAAACCATTATAAATCATCAATAATCTCATTCTCGGTGTGCTTTCTCTCACTATGTTTGCTCTAGCCTAGCTGATTGTTAATATTACAACCCACAACGAAGTAGATGTGGTAAAAATATTTCACTTTCACATTAGGAGCCATAAATAGAATATTTGGATGTCTATATTAAACGAGCATAGATCCATCGTAATATTTTTTCTCACTACTTGGTAGATCCTCAATTGAGGTGGATCTATGCTACTTCTTAATAATATTATGTATACTACATAAATTTCACATTTCTATATATAAAAGTATGTTCATCCATAAAAACTCTATGGAATATCCATAGAAATATTTTTAGTAGTAGTGAAAATAGACTGTTTAGATATATGTAGCAGACCTCTTACGTAAATTCATATGGTAAATATATTTTCACTTTAATTGTTCAAATCAAGAAAATAAATAATTGGTTTCATGTAAAATGGATTCTTGAATTAGTTAAAACAAATATGTGTTGCGTATTGAATGGAGGGATGGTTATGACATTGAGTTTGGAAGAGCACGATGGTTGCTTTGTTTCCTTTATCATTACTCTGGCTTGTGGTTATGGATGTTGTGGCCGTCGTGGCCTTTGCTCTCATCGTAGGGTGTTGCTGCTGGCCTTGGAACTTTTCTTGTTTCGATCACAAATGAGAAAACGATGGACTCTCCAAGTGAGAGATTATAATCATGATTAGACGGATTCTGCGCATTAATATCCTGGTCAGTAGATTCAACCTCCACTAGGTCCTTTTTTGTTATCAATCAAATGAGTAAATCTGATATATTGTTATTATGAAGCAATAGATGGGTTAGCATGTAACTGTAATACCTGCTATAACTATGAATTTACTTTAATAATTTGTAATCCATGTACAGTTAAATTTTATAATAAATGGGGTAAAGAAATTAACTCACAATTATATCGAGGAATGAAGTGATATTGTAGGAAGTATAAAATAGAAAACCTATTCTCAATACGAAAGATGAGCTTCCTTTGCTGGGTAGTTCGAAGGTCTAAAACTGGAAAGAAAACTGACATTATGCATTCTGAGTAAATTGATAGGCCGAATTAAAGATCATTCGAAAGAAATGGAAAATTGTCTCTTTTTATTTGAAACAATGGCATCTTGTACCGAACCCTTAATGAAATCCTACACATACAGATGAAGAGAGTGATAGGTAAGAGCTAATGCAAGAAATATTTGCATTAAAAATGCTACCAAGAACTCATGTTTTGGAAAGATAAGTTGTATAATCACTTATAGTATAGTATGTCTTTCTTTGGGAAGAGTTTAATATTTTAATACTTGAGTTAAGTATTTTAATACTTGGATATGTGTAGTGGGCTCAAAGATAAGTTAATTCGTTTTCTAGTAAAATAATTCTTCAATTTTTCTATAGAGAACTTATGTTATCTTTCTTAGTAAAGAAAGATAAAAAATAAGTAATGTTTTTTCATTTGTTTCTAGTGTTTGATTATGTTTAAAATATTTTCCATGTTTATATGGAAGGAGATATATATATAAATATTTATATATTATTTTATACGCAAGAAAATAGAAGATGCATGTACTTTACTTTAAAAGGGAATTTCTTGAATAGATTAAAGAGGGTAACCCTTTAATATAAATATTTATATAATATTGTATAAGCAAGAAAATAGAAGATGCATGCTCTTATTTTAAAAGGGATTTTGTACTCATTTATTTTATGAAGTGATAACAAGTCCAAAGTATTTTCTTGAATAGATTAAAGAGAGTAACTCTTGAAATATCTTCATGTGCAATGAAGAAGAAAAGAGAAGTTTTCTCAGATTAATATTCATTAACCATGTTGTAAATAGTAATTATTCAATAAATGCATGGATAGTTTCATAAATCCAAGAATATATTACCATGGTATTGGTAAATATTAGTTAATAAATCCATGGATAGTTTCATAAATCCAAGAATAGTTTACCATGGTATTGGTAGAGATTAATGAATAATAAATCCATGGATAGTTTACCATGGTGTTGGTAGAGATTAATTATTTCATAAATCCATGGATAGATTACCATGGTGTTTGTAAATATTAGTTACTTATAAATCCATGAATAGATTATCATGGTGCTGGTAAAGATTGGTTATTTAATAAATCCATGGAACTATTCAGTTATATTTCTTTGGATGAACAAATTGTGTGATTACTTTTATATTATCATGATTATGATGTTAATTCCTTTTGGAAGAATACCATGCATAGGCATGAAATATATGTATTAACTTTCATTGGAAATAATATACATATTTGTATGTCGAAAAGATAGCATGTTGGGTTAAACTACATTGAAAATAATTGTTAGTATAATCTTTGAAAAAAAAGACATGCATTTGTTTGCTTAATTGCATAGTTTTACAGAAAAGAAAACATATGTTTACATGCTCACTTGCATTGAGATTTTTCTTTGGGAGGACTCGTGAAGGAAGATGCTCACTTGCATTGAGATTTTTCTTTGGGAGGACTCGTGAAGGAAGTTATGTTCTTCGTGTGTAAGAACTCCTTTAGGGAGACTCTTTTGGAATCTATATGCATTTGCATGCATGGGAGCAACATTTGTATTTTATCTTGCATTTCATGCACTAAAAGTAATAGCTTAGGGGTTAGATATTTTGATTAAAATTATGTAAATCGCATGCACGAACATTGTAACTCATGTATTAATTTATTTTAAAGAAATGTTGTGGAGATGTAGTTATTGTCTTCCAGGAATGTGTGCTTATGCGAGAGAAACATTAGTTAATGTGATTACTTATAACTAGCACATATGATGTATGTGTTGTTAAAGGGAGAATGTCAAGGTATTTTAATTTCATGTCATGAATATACAAGAGTAGATGGAGAAGCCTCTCTAGTATAGATATATGAAATGGTTGATTAATACTTTATGAATCTTGACATCAATGTATGTTGAAGGCATCATTAGCAGGGAATGATGGTGACCTGTACAAAGGAAATATTATGCTTAACTTGGTGGCAGGTAAATGATTATGGTTCATGCAGATAAGTGCGAATTTTAGGATGATCCAATGTATGATGGTCCATTGTATGGCATCCATGCCACCAAGATGTGAAGATATGAAGATTAGTGGGTAAATGTTATCATATTTATTGTAATGGCTTTAAGCTAGATATTTGTATACTTCCTTGTAATATTTATAAACGATAGTTAAGAGATGGTCTCCCTTATAATTCATTGAGTGAGGGTTGATCACCCTCACGAGCGTTTAATAATAAAATTAAACGTTGCTAGTTTTCACCCTACAAGGTTTCCAAGGTATATTGGTGTTCAATGATGTGATTGATTATTGTGTCAAGTTGATGATGTTGATTCCTTTCTTGTTATGATGTTCATAATGGCAAGTATTTGATGACTACATGAATAATGAAATGAGTGGAAGGTTACATCATAAAGTATTATGTTAATGTACTGTAATGGAGGTTGTTAATGGTTAAGGAGCTTACTATTCTTATTCTAAAAGTTACACTATGAATTGGTAAACATTCTATGTAATGATGAGTAAGGAATATTTAATAGTGAATGGATAGTTACCCATGAGTAACTTGTATAAAAAAATTTAAATCCTTACATTTCCATGTGAAGTTATCAATATATGTTACAATATATCTCAAAAAGTAATTATAACCTTTTGCTTTTAAATTGAATTAAAAAAAATGTTATAAAATTAAATTAAAATAAAGTATTTATAAAATATTTTGATTCTAAAATGAGTTATGGTTTTTAGGCATGTGGTATTGATAAGACATGTAATTATTCCATGGTATTGTAACAAAGTTAATAATATCCATGGTAAAATGGAATCCCTATTTACAAGTTATTAATATGCATGGAAAATTAGGGGTGAATATTCATGGTCAAGAGTCTTGTTATATTTTAAGTTTATTGTAATTATAAGTTTTTATATGTTTGTTAATTAAATATAAATATGGTTGCATAATCATTTTTCTAATTTGTATGATAAAATATATCTTAATTTATAACTACTATTTATATGCTATATATATTAATGTGATCTGTATATTATGATTTTTTAAAGAAAAAAAATTGTTGGTAATTTTATTAATGATGATGATGATTAATGCCCATTCAGACCAATGAGGCATATCATACATTAAGAAATAAAGAGATTAATTGATGCATTTTAAAATTTTATTTCTAAAATCGAAGAGGAGGGAGAGAAGCATTCCTAAATCATTATAGTTTTTTTGACTGAAAAAGTCAAGAAGATTGGTAGTGTGGAAGGCTTTTTGGAAAGGGGAACAAATGTGAGAAAGAGCCTGGAAATCCAAGAGAAAGTGTTTTCATCTTCAACCCTCTTAGTATCTCACAGTTGATAGATTCTTTGTCCTAGGAGGTTTTTGGGATAAACCAATGCCTCATTTCACTTTGAAGATCATGGGAGTTAGTTATTATCTTTGCAATGTTCAATTTCTTCTTAGCACTAGTCAAGACAAAGAGATAATTATACTTAGCGAGTGTGGGGTTGATCACCTCCTTATAATACCTTAGCTTATTTTTCCCCTCTAGATCATTAGAACCCCACAATTTGTCCTTAAATTTGGAAATAATAGTATTTTTAATATTATCTTTACTATCCGAGGTGATCTCCCCCTTTAACCCCCAATAGTCGAGTCATGAATAGGAATCCTTGTGCCAACCATGCTTGAGTTGGAGGTGGGGTTTTTTTGCTAGAATAAGAAGAAATTTTAGGGAAACTCTTGATTTCCATGTTCTAAATCTTCTTCTTACACATCAATAAGTGAAACATAGTCATGCTTTCAATGGGGGGAAAGGTTAGCTTCAGTCAAAAGTATATCATAAGGAGTATTACCTTTAATATTAAGGTTGTAGGTTATAAATTATTTTTGGATCAACTCAATCTTCCTCCATGATCCTCTATATATACTGCAACCCCAAATATTACAACCATATAGAATAACAGGGGTGACAACAGTCTCGAAGATGAACTTTTTCTTACTCCAAACCCAGAGCTCAATTGTCTTGCAATTATTTTCAAGCTCATAATAAGATTTATAGTCGCTAATAATTATCTTCTCTATGCTATAATTCCAGTTCATCTAATGATGAATGTCAATACCTAAATATTTGTATGAAATAACCTTATCCAAGTAATTTTCATCATAGATGAAATTTTCATGGTTGATATTTTTGGATTTAATTATCATGAATTTATTCTTGTTAGTATTAACAATCATACCCATTGTAGAGCAGAAATCATGGAGGATTTTAAGTTGTTTATTTATATCTTCATGGATTTATGCTAGTATAGAAATATCGTTAGCATAAAGGAGAAGAGTAATGACCATACCAACAAGCTTGGGGCCAACGCATTTTGTAGCTTCCAAATATGCTTCTAGCTTGTCAATGTGAATAAAAAAATGGTAATGGATAGGGACCACCCTTGCTTAACACCGATATTGCATTTAATTTCTTTAGACTAATCCTTGATGGTCTTAATATTGGCAATAATGTTCTCGTATAGTCGAATCACAAAAAACCTCAACTCACGAGGAAACACTATCTCTTCAAGTATTTTCCATAACTTATCCTGAGGAACCATGTCGAAATATTTTCTAAAGTAAACAAAACAACATAAGATATCATTTTTACTATTGCGACATTCCTCAACAATAATACTAAGAGTGAGAAGATGGTCAATAGTTGAGTGATGTCTTCTAAAACTACCTTTCCCTTTAGCTCTTTTACCATGGCTTTCAAGCCAAACACTGATCTTCTTTTCCAAAATGAGCCCATCGAGTTTGGCTAAGATTGGGCAAATCATATTAGTCGTGTAATTAGAGGGATCCTTTTTATCCCCACTTTTAAAGATAGGAAAAATCGAGATTTAAATCCAAGGCTTACAGAAGCCTTGCTTTACCATTAGATTGAGCAGCTTCTGAATATGAGGGATGAGGATACATTTTCCCATTTTGAAACTTTGAACTTGGTAGGCTTCAATATCCATGGCTTTCCCATTAACGAACTTCTTAATCTCAAACTCCATGTCTTCTAGAGAGAAAATATCCCCCTCTATAGGAGTGTTTAAGATGATTCCCATGGTGTCAGGAGATTCATAAATATTCTTAAGATAAGTATCACATTTCTTCACGAGGATCGAGTTATTTTCTTCTACTTTTTGAACAAGTATATTCCTCCAAAATTTTCTACGCTTAGCTTCAAAAGGTGGAGAACACACTCTTATCTCTTAATATATAAGACATTTTCTTCTTTTTTATAAGAGCTTTGTACATACTCATTTTTTCAATCTTAGTCGCTTCGTTATGAGCATCTCTAATCGCTTTTCTGACAATTTTACAATCATTGTCATACCAAGGGTTGGAAGTTCTATTATTCTTTTTATACAACACTTTGGTGGAGAATTTGCTAATGGTGTTGGAAAGGGTTGCAGTAAAATTGTGGTAGATGAGATCAATGTTATCATTATATGTTAGGAAACCTATATCCCTCTTTATAACAAATTTAATTTTATTATTTTTATTGCTTTTAATTTCTTATTATTAATTTAGCCAACATTTTAATGTTTGCACTCATTTATGCACCTACAAGATTGAGCTCTATATTATTTTTAATGTTTTATTAATTTTTAAATGAGCTGACATATAAATGTTTACAAACAAATATTTGCAGCACTACAACATTGCCCCCATACTAGATTGAAGAGTGCCTAGGGAAAGAATAACATAATTTAATATCAATTTAGAAAAATAAAGTAATTAAAAGTTTAAACAAACTTTACTTCAACTTATATGTATATTTCAATATTATTTTTTATTTTTTTTAATATCCATGTTAACTAATATATTTTAATATGAACTTCATAAAATACATATTTTAATGTTAATAATAAATGAGAGTGAAAGTGAAAAACATTATATATTGTAATCTTGATCATAGTAAAATATTTCAATGCCAAGAAAAAATAATTAAAAGTAAAGCAATTCAGTTACTTTATTCCATTCTTAGTTTTAAATTGTTATTTTGAACTCAAAAATATCGATAATAATAATAATAAAATCAATGTGAGTTATAAATCAAATATTTAACTGTGTAATATTGACATGTATTTAAAAATATATTAATAACATTTTTTTAATATAAAAAATGTGATTTATAAATAAAATATTTTAATGTCCATGTAAATAATATATTTCAATACAACAATGCATATAAGAAAATAATTATAATTAAAACATTTTAAATGTTTCAAATAGTCTTACTATTTTACATTTTGGTATATTTACAAATATAATTTTTTGTGAATTTTATGCAAAATCTAACAAAACATTTGTTGAAATTACAAGTTTAAGTCACATTGTTTAAACAAATATTGAAAAAAACTTTGAAAATATTATATCTATTTATCCATTCCAAAATACAATTTATACCTTTAACAATACTAAAATATAATTATATAAATGATATTTCAACTTTTATATTTTAAAATTTTACTTATTACGAAATTGATCTTTCTCAACCCAAAAAAAATAAATAAATAAATAATAATATTACTATTATTTTAATTAATTATATTCATAAATTCAATCATATACTTGAATGTTCACATAAACATGTTTACACAAGAGACAAAATCTACAGTGATATTTTTAATGTGGGTTATGACACGCAGGAGCCTTGTTACTCTTTTACACACAATTTTAAAGCGAAAAGCCCTTTTGAGTATGGTGAATTATCGTTTTTCAATGCAATGGGCATAAAATATAATTTTTTTTCATTATTTTTTTTTTTATAGAATGTCAAATATAAATAATTATATGAACAAAAAGGAAATATATTTTATAGGTTATTACGGATGGCATGTTTTATATTGAATCTTTTATAAATTAAAATGAAAAATGATGTTAATATTTTAATGTGGAGAAGATAAAATATAATTTAATAATTTATTGAGTTAATTTAATTTATTAAATTAGTTTAGATTTATTTTAGTTTGATCTTATTATTTTACAAGAGGTTTGTATATGGAGAGATTTGATCTCTAAGAACTAGGTAGATTTAGAGTTAAGATGAGTCTAGACTAGTTTAATTTTCTTTTTTAAATAGGTTACATTTCACATGAATGCCATAGATTATTACCATGGATTCTCAATACCATATATCAATACCACGGGTCATTTTTATTTTTATTTTTATTTTATAGGATCATTTTTATTTTTACTTTTTTTATTTTATTTTGACCAAATTAATATATATATATAATTTTACTTAGTTTAAATGTTAAGCATTACATTACAACACTTCTATTTGTACATAAATATTGCTATCAATAGTACCTTTCTTGAACCCTTGTTGATGTATATATCCATCAAGACGAGCATACCATGCTCTGGGAGCCCGCCTAATACCATATAGAGACTTCTTTAACCTGCAAACATAGTATTCTTTTTCAGATAGTAGAAATCCTTCAGGTTGTTCGATGTAAACTTCTTCTTCTAATTTTCCATTCAGAAATGTTGACTTAGCATCCATTTGGTATAATTTGATTTTTCTTGAACATGCATAGGCAAGAAACATCTGGATGGCTTCCATTCTGGAAAATGGTGCAAATGTTTTGTCGAAATCAATTCCCTCCACTTGTGCATAGCCTTTGCAAACCAATATTTCTTTGTTTCTGGTAACTTTTCCATCTTCATTCAATTTGTTCCTGTAAACCCATTTAGTCCCAATGACATTTTTATCTTTTGGTCGTGGAACTAATTTCCAGTGTTATTCTTCTCGATTTGATCCAATTCTTCATTGATAGATGCTACCCAATGTTTATTCTGGCTGGCTTCCTCAAAACTACTAGGCTCAAAGGTTTCTAGAAAAACAATGTGAGCTTGTTGTGATGAACGAAGTTTTCTACCTTAATTTATGTCACCATTTATTTGATTTGATGGATGGTTCTTTTGAATCCATTTTTTTGTTCTCTTTGGAGGAGCTTCTTGTCATTGTTCCTGTATATCTTGATGATCATTATTTACTTCTTCCCGATTGACAGTTGCTTCTTTTTCTACAATTTTATTTGTGTATTTTCCATCCTCTGTCTCAAGTTTCAAAGATTTTAGATCCTCATCATTATTCGTTAGAACACCATCTTCATCAAATGTAACATTTATGCTCTCCACTATCTGTTTTCGTCTTGGATTATAGCATTTATAGGCCTTTCTTCTGCATGAGTAACCAACAAAGATACCTTCATCAACACGTGATTCAAAATTACCCAAATTTTTATCTTCTCTTTTGATATAAAATTTTCTTCCGAAGATTCTTAAATATTTTACATTATTCGGTTTTCCTTTCCATATGTATATGGGGTCTTGTTGCAATTATTTCTGATAAGACTTCAATTGATAATGAAGACTGTCATATCAATTGCTTGAACCCAGAATTTTTCATCCAATTTTGAGTCCTTCAACATTGTTCTACCCATTTCCTGTACAGTTCTGTTTTCTCTTTCAGGAACTCCATTTTGCTGAGGTCTTCGTGTTGTTGAAAATTGTCTTTTCATTCCATTTTTGTCACAGTATTGCTGAAATAATTTGGAAGTGAATTCTCCGCCATTATCTGATCTTAGACACTTTATTTTAAAATTAGTTTCATTTTCGACCAACTCCTTGTAGATCTTAAAGCACTCAAATTCTTCAGATTTTTTCTTTAGGAAACTGACGGTTGTCATCCTGGTATAGTCATCTATCAGTAACATGAAATATAATTCTCTATTTAAGTGTTCTGTTCCCACAGGACCACATAGATCAGTATGTATCAATTCCAATGGATGTGATGCAAAGTGTTCCTTTTTTTTAAATTCGAATTTTGTCTGCTTGCCGTGCCAATAGGCCTCACATAGTGTGCTGGAAGGTTTTGAGATTTTTGACATTTCTCGTACTGCTTCCTTTTTTCTTATCCTGAGAGGAAAATATTGTCAAAGTTTATGAGACCCATTCATTTGTGCCATAACTAGCTTTCATCTTCTTTAGCTAGTAGACATGATTTAGTTACTTCATCCAGAACATATATGTAATTTGGAGCTCGACTTGATGTAGCCACAATTTTACCATACCTGTCTTTCCTGATTTCACATTTTGTGGAGTTGAATAGCATTGTGTGTCCTTGATCACAAATTTGTCCAAAACTAAGCAGATTGTGATTCATGTTTTCAACCAATAGAAAATTCTTGTCTATAGCATCTTTGCTTCCGAGAATGATGGTACCTAATCCTATAACATTTGAAGATCCATCATTTCCAAAGGACACAATTCCATCCTTATTCTCTTTCAGAGGTACAAATTTCTTTCTATCTCCAGTCATATGCATTAAGCAACCGCTATCAACATAACACACATGTTTGTTGTTTTGAGCTTTGAGAGCGATTATCAGTCTTCTTCTTCATGTCCATTCGTTATGTGGCTTCAAATATTCTTCTGGAGGATTTTCAAGTCTGCAGTCTCTGACTATGTGTCCAAAGTTTCAATATTTTTAACATTCAATATTATTTCTTAAATTTTCAAATCTATTGATATTTCGTTGAGCCCTGGGAGGTTCATATTTGAAAGATCTCCTGGAATTGTATTGGTTCCTAGGGTACATGCTACATTCTACAACTTTATGATCAAATTTTCCACATGAATAATAATAGCCATGAAAAATATGGTGGTACTTGGATGGAAATCTTCGTCGGGGAATTGTCTTCCAAGGATGTTCTTGCTAATCTTTTCCAATGAAGTCTACATGCGTGTCAGATCTCATAGGTTCATTTTATTTTGTTGTAGAAGGTCCTGCTTCTTCTTCTTCTTCTTAACTAAGGCCAGTTCTGTCGTTGTAAGATCATTGATTGTTGATGAATTATTCCAATGCCCTTGAGTTGTTGGCATAGTTTTGGACATTTTTTCCCTTCTTCACTTCCTTACGCAACGATACTACTTCGGCTTCTAATTCTTCCATTTCTTGGTTTCTTTCTTCCAACTTCTTTTGAAGTGACTCTTCAATACATTTGTGTTCTTCAACTTCAATTTTGAGACCTTGAACTTGTTCTTCAAGAGTATTGGAACGAATCTTCTTAACCTTGAGCTCTTTTATAAGCTTGTTTGCCTCCTTAGAAAATTCTTCTATGGTCAACCCTTATTCTTCATTGTTTGATACCTCTAGTTTATTGTGCTTGGCCATAAACAGTAATCTCTCATTAGCTTATTATTTTCTATCACTTTCTTCATCGGATGATGAGCTATCTTCTTTAGAGAGAAAGTTCCTCTTGAATCCTTTCTTCTTGCCTTGCTCGTTGAATTTCTTAAATCCTTTATTTCCTTTTGAGTTTCCATCTCTTCTGTTCGGAAATTTTGTTGCAAAATGCCCAACATCACCACAGCTGAAACATATCGATGGTAGTTTACCTTTGAATTTTCCCCTACAAATTTTTAGTTTCCTCGTAAAGTAATCATATTCTCCATCTGAAAGACCTTCTTCATCACCTTCCTTTTCTTCACACTTGCAGGTGCAGGTCTTTTCCTTTGAAGGTTGTTTGTCCTTATTGGTTTTCTTAGATGCAATGAATGTAGTTTATAGATGCGAAGTACCCTCTTCTTCATCAAGTCTCATTTCATATGCTATCAGAACTCCATGCAATTCCTCTTTGTTGAGTTTTTCTAGATTTTCACTTTATTATAAGACTGATACCTTTCGGTTGAATCTTCCTGGTAACGTTCTAAGAATATTTCGTATAATAGTATTCTCATCAACAGGCTCTCCCAATCCTTCCAGAGCGTTGGTTATTTCATCAATGTGTTGGAAGTATGCAACAATGTTGTCATCTTCTTTCATTCTAGGTTGCTCAAATTTTCTCTATAGATTTGAAGCTTTGCTTCTTTGACATTTGAGCCACCTGCATATATATTCTCAAGCTTGTTCCATACATTTTTGGTGGTCTTACAACCCAACACCTTATGATAAGTAGATTCAAAAAGTCCATTGATAATAATATTCTTTTCTTTTGCATCATTTACCAAAGTCTTCTTACCTTCTTCATCCACGGTTGGTGTAAAGCCATTTTGAACAATGTCCCATACTTCATAACCTTGCACCAAGAGATAGACCTCCATTCTTCCTTTCCATAGTGCATAATTATTTTCATTGAATAGAGGTACACCATTCTTGGTATGCTCCATGACCTCCTTCCAGCTGTTAAACTATTATTGAAGGAACGAAGCTCTAATACCATTTTTTGGAAATACTAAGAGGGGAGGGGGTGCGAATCATAATTCCTTTCAATTAGTATTATTATTAATCTTTTAGAGCATTATTTAATATTAAATTATTATCAGTGTTTTTATAATGATAGAAGTAAACAAAAGGAACACAAATGCACAGATGTTTTAAGGTGGAAACCCCCTTCGAGACAAAAACCACCTAAATGATTTTCTAATAATTCATTAATCTTCAAATCCAATTGAAAAGAAAGCTCCAACTTCCTAGAATCTAGAAAATAATTCTTCTCCATATCCCAGTGGATGGACACTCCAACGCTTGATATTCTTCAGTAGTCAACTGAACGGATGCCCCAACACCCAATGAACTACAACCCACCCTAGCACCACCCTATCACCCTGAAGTTTTCATAGGATTTAACCTGTTGGTGAATTCATGCACCTGCCTAGCACCACCCTACCACCCTATAGAAGAATAAAAGAAGAATGGACTCCCGTTCTAGGGAAAATGTTCCACTTTACAATGATATAAAATGGTGTAGAAGAAGAAGACACACTAGACCATAACCCCAACTATGACACAACCACCTAATGATGATCCTAGACCTCCCGAAACTACCTCTTGAACTCTTGGCGGATATAAAATTTTACAATGACTCAGTACAATGATACATTTACAATGACTGTATGCAGTGCTGCCCACTTGAAGACTTCATGTGGTGAAATTCTTGTTGATGTTATGCACCTTGATTACTTCTCTTGTCATGATATCCTTTCTCGCTCTTAAGAACATTATATCATGCATTGATTCTTATCTTGATGAATATATAATACCTACAAAAAGTCTTCAAGGAAATACCCATGACATGATAATAGAAAAACTTACCTCATCCTACAGAGCATATGTGAGTGCTAAACAAAAACAACAAATTAGAATAAAAAGAACCTAATGTAATTAAGATATGAACATTCATATATAGAAGATACTTACCTAGATCTTACCTCTACTGCATCATTTTGTTGCACCTTGCTTTGCATTGCTACCCTATAAATTCTGGTCCTTTGCAACCCTTGACAACACATGTCTAGCTTTTTCTTGCCTTTTAGGAGCTTGATATTGAATCTGATGTATCTCTGTGATTTTAGATCCCCAATATGTGATCTTTCGTCCTATAGTATCCCTCTAATTCTTCTTTCCAATGCCATAGGTTTGACCCGATTTTGACTCTTCAAGGAAAAGTTATGACCAATCTCTCACAATGACCTAATTATGGACTAGTTTAGTAGAGCGAAATTTTATGGCATGATACATGTCACTGTTTCCTCATTCGGCTCTGAAATTGATACAAAGAAAAATATTGTTTGTGCACTATCCACCAATTTTTACAGAATTCCAATGCTCTTCTCATAGAGAGACTTATGATGATTTTCCCAAGGTCACCTCTTTGAGATGAAATTCGAAAGCCTACAAAAACCCTAACTTCCATAGATCATATCTCTGAAAATATAGCGAAAAAAGATCTAAAATTCAGACACGAGATTAATCCAGATTTTTCCCAATTGGTTTTTTTTTTCAGCATCTAAAGTTTCACAAAAACAAAGTTATAGTGAAAATTCCACGATGGCCTGTTTTTAGTAGCAAAATCCTCACATGAGGAGGATATGAGGGTCAAAATTTATATAAATTCTTAGGTTGAGAGGGTATTCAACAGGTGAATGTTGGAGGGATTTTAGGAGCTTAAAAAATTCTTAATTATTAATTATTCAATGACCACAACCAATTATTAGTGTCATGCCACAACCCCATGGGGTTTTAGCCCACTAACTGGGGTTACTAACTTCAAACACGAATATCTCTCAAACTGTGAAGAATTATGTGGCATGCCATATATAAATGGAAACGCCTCGACAAGTAGAAACCATTCCAAGTATCCTTGATTTAGAATAGAGTCAATTTTTAATTCAAAATTCTCATGTAAGATCAAGGTATCCCTTGGTGCTGCTTGGGTTGACATCAATGACAACCACTGATCAACAAGAGGTTCACCTAGAAATCTGGTGTATCAAGTGCAAGGTTGAGGGTCACTACAAGATGAAATTCCCTATTTTTAGAGACTATGTGGGTGTTGGGATGTTGAATCCATTAAAACCTGGATTGAGTGGAGGGCTAAGTGCAGGGCCTAATATATGGTGTAGTATCTACGAAATTGCAGGCCAACATTCCACCAATTTTTTCACTTATTAAAAAATTTGGTTATATCACCGAAGAAAATGTTCTACAACTTATGTAACTTGGTTTGGCACGATGAACAACATTGTAGGAGCTGCTATCTAATGCTACACAACAGTCTGAGTGCACATCAAATGCAAGTAGAAGGTCGTGAAGCTATGGGTTCACCAACTGCGTGAGGAGGTTTTCAAGGCTGAGGGCACAACCGAGGAGGAAGCGTTGGTCGAGGGTGAGGACAGATTGTTTGTTACAATAGTGGATAGTCTAGACACTTTGCTAAATATTACAGGAATGCTACGACTGTGTCCTGTAAGTATGGTTAGGAATTCTTTCATGAAATATAATATTGTCCCGTTTTGTTAACTAAAATGCAAGAGAAGCGCAACCAACAACCAGTGTAGAACATATAGATGATGAAGGCTAAACCGCACCAAGGAGATCCAAGTGTTAACATAGTCACATGCAGTGGTATGAACACTGGAGGAAACCGCATAGATGGCCAGAGGTCTGTGCCGGAGACATGGGTAAGGAAGGTGATGCACGAGCATCAAGCTAAATTTTCATTATTTATTTGTGTGATTTAGGTGGTGAGGTTTTATTTATTTATTTTATAAATTATGTACATTTTAAAAATAATTTGAGAGAAAATGTGAGTGTGAGAATTATTGTAAATATTATTTTAATAAATGGAGGATATGAGTGGAGTTGAGTTAGGTAGATAATTTAGGGATCAGGAATTCCTTCAATGGAACTCAGTTGAGTCAAATAAGGGATAAATCTATTTTAGATTTTGGTTGAAATTTGTGTGGAGTAAATCATGGATTGGAATTAATCCATAATTATGTATAAATATGACGATTGTGTGAGGATGGAGAAAAGTGAGAGATAGAGAGAATTAGTGTGAGATTTCATGTGAAGGGCGAGAGCCGAGAGGCCAATCATTGTAATATTCATCCAAGGAAGGGTTTGCATTTGTAAATTTCTGGTTGTATTTTATGCAATTATTTTGTTTATTGTTTGGATCTCCCTGCATATGTATTTTAAATTAAGTCCAAGTAGACTTGTGTGAAGCTTGTGATTGAGGATTTCATGATAAAGGAAACTCACACTGTATTGTGCGCTAGGATCTATTTTATAGCAGAATCCCTGCATCATTTGGTATCAGAGCCTTAGTATTTGCTGGTTTAGCAACCACCAATACCTTGCAATTTGGAGCAGCGTGTTGCTCTAATACTGAAGCCTGTGACTTGTAGATAGATACATTTTTAGACATAATGTCCTTCCTTTCCATATCCTCCTTCCTACAAGCACGAGAGAAAGAGACGCGTCTTCCAAAAGTGGATCCCTCCTCTTTGTCTATTCAAGAATTTCAATGCATAGCCTATCCTTCGGAGTTTCCTTGCCTACTTCTATTATGCTATTGTAATCAACAGCTTTAGTAAGTCTTTTTGAGATTTGAAGAGAATTCCGTCCATCGATCGTTACATCTAAAGGATTAGCTCCTTTTGTTAAAATTTCCACAATTATGCTAGGCTCTTTGTGCATCACTGCTATGTGAAGAATTTACTATCCTCTATAGTTCCTAATATTGACATCTAAGTTTCTGAGTTCCAACAGCTTTTTTGTAGTATTTGGATCACAATATGATGCTGCATAATGCAAGGCATAAGCATCATCTAGAGTAACATGGCCTTAATTCAATAACATTTTCACCAGCTCAATATCATCAGAATCAAGTGCTCCCTGTATTATTCTGACATTAATGTCACACTAGAGGCAGTGGATGTAGCACTTATTCAAGGCAGATGTTGGAGAACGTTGGGACCATATCGTAAAGGAAATTTGGAAATCGAAATTGCAACCAGCAATTGACATTCCTGTAAAAGACATATTGGGCAGATGTGATTTCTAGAAGTGGTGTAAGAGCCGATTACACTGATCGTAACACAAAGGAAAGACATTCATAGTTGAATGGAAATTGCATTGGTGAATGGTGATTTCCAAAAATATTATTAGATTATGCATACCCTGAAGGTTTACAAACATTATTTGCTGAGAAATATTTATGTTACAAAGTTGCTAGAAAGAGATTTATTTGCTGGGAAGAAAATTGACATTGCACATTCGAAATTGGAATCACAAAGTGAAGCCACATAAGCATGAGGGAGAACATTTCTCAGGTGATTAGCGTTGTGAATAAATAAGCTTGAGGTATATGGTGTGTAAGATGTGATTAAATTCAACCGAAATTATGCGTTCCTTGTAGTGGATCGTCTGAAAATGGTGTTTTATCTGAGTGGCATCCTCAATTTCGTTCCCTTAGGCACATTTCTCTCGAGAAGGGAAATGAGAACAAATTGGAGGATTATAAAAGATCTCGTCTGCAGGAAGCTGGCTAGAAAGTGGATAGAGAGCTCGATCAAAAGGCCTTGAAGAATATTTTTGAATGGAAATTGATTGATGTGTCTAATCGTCCATGTAAAGGTAAACTGTGGGCCGAATGATATCATGTTGGTACTTTGTATTTTAACCAAAGTATAGAATTTTAATTGGAAGCTAAATATATGATGTTTGAAAATGGGTTTTAACAAAATCTATTCGTATATTCGAAACTTAATTAAAGGGGTATTTTATTATGGTTTATAACCATAATCTTAAAAAAAGAGATCAACTTCCGCATGATAGGATATGGGTCATGGAAAAGTTTGTAGCAGCATGTGAATTTCAAGCTCTAGATCCATCAAGAGAAAATACATCTAGCATGTGACACAAGTTTTCTATGAAAGGAGGAAGAGGCGAGAGAACAATACGAAGACATAAAGGATGCAGAAAAGGAAGCAACAGAAGACAAAAAAAATTTCACAACGAAAGCATGGTAAATGAAGCAAGGTATGAGTGTGTGGGTGTAATAATTCTATGAACAGGTATCCCCAAATCATTAAGTGGTCCACATTGGAAATTTTGTCAAATTAAAAATGGTCCTAAGAAAAGTTAGATACGTCTTGAGTAAAATTGTGGTTGTGAAGGTATATGTACCTAATGTAAGCTTATGAGGCAAGAGGAAGTGTAACCTTTAAAATTATGATAAGCTTGAAACCATTATGTAACAATTGTGGTCTATCAAAACAAACCATTTGTAAAGGTTTTCATTATGTATTGAGAAAGTGATAGAAAGGTGAACTATGGAGGAAGAGTTTGCAAAGAAGGAGCTGCATGAAAATTGTTTGCGCTAAGATGATGAGTGTGGTGAAGAAATTATGGTATGAGTGGAATGTGAATATTCACAGTGATAAAGACGGTACAGAAGAGTGAAATCTGGAGAGTTGAAATTGCAAAGAGAATGTTTATTAATAACCTTGAAGGTATGATCATTCATTTCAGAGAGGTATTTTTGAATGTTGAAAATTAAATGGTTTATTTATTTTCACCATAAAATAAATGTTGGAAAATGGATTGCATTTTGATTTAAAGGCTAAGTATCATGTGAAGTGATAAGGGAGATGATGAAATTGGTGACTTGTGATATTTTCTTAAGAATGGATTATGAGAGAGAGTGAATATTTTACATAATGAAAATGTATTAAGGGTGGATGTTCATTGGTATGTTGTATAACTTGAATTAGAGTCAAAATATCCACTATTATAATTATTGGGTCAAGCCTTGAAGTCAAATCAGATGTTAAGGTCAAATGAAAATTTGGATAGCTTGAGTCATGTTAAACCATTGAGTTTCTGTACAAGAGGGTGTATTTTTCATCCAAGATGAAGAGTTGATGTAAAGTTTGAAGTCAAAGAGTCGTAAGCAAAGTGAAAGGTTTGAATGTAATTGGGTGCATGATCAGCGAAGCCCGACACCCAAAGAGTTGGTCATTGTAACACAAGGATTACTGAAGTTGTTGTTTACAGCAAAAGAGGAGCAAGAGAGTTGCCAGAGATGATTCCAAGACAGAGAACTGAAAGAGGTCAAGCGCAATAAGAGAGCTTTTATTTTTGAATGGAAGGTATGAATACTTGCTGAAAAGGGGATTAAATGAAATCCACACGTGAACAGATGAAGTTCACAAAGGAGGAGGAGATGATTGTTGATATTCATTTCAGAGGTTTTGAGAAAGACTGCAACCGAAGAAAGAATAAGGAAGATTCCAAGGCAAATGGCATATGTAAGTAGTTTACTAATGAAGAGTATGAGCGGGAGAAAGTTGAGATAGCAGTTCACCTTGAGTTATTGATGGAATTGTTATAGAGAAATAAAGATCAAAGACATGGTTGGACCATGAGGAAGAAAGTGAAGTGGGAGAGGCTACACGCAAAGAGGGAACAACAGGTAAACATACAGTTGACAGAAGAGCTGAGGAAGCTCGAGCAGATGATGAATGTGAAAATGAGATGTGAAGAACTCAGAGAGGCTGAGTTGCAAATGGAAGTTTCCATTTGTGGCCCAGAACAGGGTGAAATTCTGGGTGAAGAGATCAATGAGAAAGATCTCATGGACTACTAGAATAGTTTAGAAGAACTGGAAGATATGTTGACAAGAGAAGCATATGAGGCTATGAAGCCTTGTATTTTTAAATCTTATAGTTTATGTATGTTTGCAAGATGTGCAGAAGATGGTGGATAGTCTGGTGAAACTGTCACAGAGATGAATGAAATGCTTGAGGTGAAGTATGATGGAGAATGCCTTTCAGAGGAGGAAGGTAATGATTTTTTGCAGCAGAAAGAGTGCATAGATGAATTCTTGTTTGGTTTAAAACAACCAGTTGAATCTTTTATGGAGCAGAAGCATAATGAAAATGCCGAAGTGATATTCAAAGGAGGTAAACAAATGAATTTGTTTAATGAAATTGCTGACAGAATTTTTCAATGTGATGATACAGAAACCAGGATAACTCAGGAAGATTTCCAGAAGAAGAATGAAGTTGGGAGGTTGTGATGAAATGATGGAAAGATTTCACATGGAAATAGAGTTCTTGGAATGATGGCTTAAGGAACCTGAAGGGGAGACGAAACTTGCAAAACTTGATACAGAAGAGATTGCAGTTACTATGTATGATAGGGATGAAATGATTTTAACATTTATAGATTTGAGTGAATGTTATAACTTTTCAAATAATGATGTGGCCTTAGGTACAGAAGGAAACATTTATAAATATGATGTTTAAATCATAGAAATTGAGCAGAAAGTATTCGGAGATGAGATGAAAGATCATGAGCAGCAAGAAAATTATGTCTTTAGAGACATAAAGGAAACATAAGTATTGAACCATCAGGATAAAGATGAAAGCAGCCAGCAACTCAAAACAAGATCTGTTGAAATCCAAGAAGTCTATGACGGGAGATTGGTGCTTGAAGCATCAAACGAGGCTGAAAGGTCTTATCTTTTTAAAACTAATAGTTTGTTGATGAATGCAGGTACAACATCAGATGAGAAATTTATTACTATAGGAGCAATTAATGACAATAGTTGTAATCAAGGAGAAATTCTTGATTATTATTCACTTCAGAAAGTTGAGTGTTCAGAAAAATTGGAGACAAAAGCATCAAACAAAGAGGAGTTACTACGAGGAATTCGCAGAATAAATTGTTGTAAATACCGATGGAATGTGGTTGATAGAATGAGCGATGCTAATGTACAAATAGTTCGAGATTCTTTCAGAGTTTGGAGACCAAAAGAATGGGTATTAGTGTTTCTACACGAGTATGTAATTCCTGAAATAAAGATGATGTGGTATAGAAAAGTGAGACTTACATTCGATAGTATTCTAAAAATACTATTCTGGGAATCATGTGATCAATTAAAAATTGGAGATGATATTTTGAAGGACGAGCAGCAAAACAGAGTTTGGAATCCTAGAGGGAGCAATTCATTGAGACTTGTGGCTGTCTCATTACTACAGAAAAGTGACAGACCTCATAGACAGGATTCTATGGAAACTTCTCTACATGGGGAGTCTAATGCAGGAGCATCAAGCTAAATTTTCATTATTTATTTGTATGATTTAGGGGGTGAGGTTTTATTTATTTATTTTATAAATTATGTAAATTTTAAAAATAATTTGAGAGAAAATGTGAGTGTGAGAATTATTGTAAATATTATTTTAATAAATGGAGGATATGAGTGGAGTTGAGTTAGGTATATAATTTAGGGATCATGAAATCCTTCAATGGAACTCAGTTGAGTCAAATACGGGATAAATCTATTTTAGATTTTGGTTGAGATTTGTGTGGAGTAAATCATGGATTGGAATTAATCCATAATTATGTATAAATATGAGGATTGTGTGAGGATGGAGAACAGTGAGAGATAGAGAGAATTAGTGTGAGAATTCATGTGAAGGGCGAGAGTCAATAGGCCAATCATTGTAATATTCGGCCAAGGAAGGGTTTGCATTTGTAACTTTCTAGTTGTATTTTATGCAATTATTTTGTTTATTGTTTGGATCTCCCTGCATATGTATTTTAAATTAAGGCTAAGTAGACTTGTGTGAAGCTTGTAATTGAGGATTTCATGATAAAGGAAACTCACACTGTATTGTGCGCAAGGATCTATTTTATAGCAGAATCCTTGCATCAGAAGGTTGAAGATAAGATTGTTGTGTTTGATGTACATCTTGAAAAGGAGACATTCAATGTAGCGAAGAAATTATTTATGACTTCTAATACTACAACATCGATTGCACAGATACAATTGTTCCCAGTAAAAAATATGCCTAAAGAGAATGTTGAAGTAAAGGGAGCTGATCCATCAATCTTAGCATATTTCTTACAAACATGCATGAAGTTGTTAAGGGAACCGAGGGTTGTAGGAGGATTGCAGGAGATGATTGATAACTGTGATGGTAAAGAAGAGCTATGGATGGAACATTGCACAGTACACAAACTGTACAAGAATAGGAAAAGAAATGGTTGGAAGATGTGATTAACTGTGTAGATCAGGGACTATGAAATGGATCAGGTCATTCTGTAAATAGGATCAGATGCTAATGTTCTACCAGGACAAACATGGGAGTGGATGGGAAATTCGAAGTTGAAATGGTCGCCTATTCAGCTGAGGATGAAAAATCAGTAGAAAATCATCCCTATGGGGCACTTGCAGGGATTCAACGTGGATATTGATGGTGCAAGCGTGTTGGTTGAATTTAAGGTCATTCAGATTGTTGATGATAGTAATATGTACCCTACACTATTAGGATTTGACTAGGCTTATGACATTGATGTTATAATAAACCTAAATAATAAGAAAATGGTATTTTAAAAGGATGGAACCCGAGTTGTTGTGCCACTAGATCCCTTTGAAGGTGCATGCTATACAGAACACATCCAGCATGGGTATGGTGATGTCATGATTGATTGAATTTATCATCTTACTGCACATGAAAAATCTCGATTAATCCAACCACAGATTGAAGAATATGTTGGGAGTGCAATAGTTTGTGTGAATTTTATTCTGACGAAGAGTTAGGGCATTGAAAAAATAGATTGCATGAAGTAACCACGAAGCATTGTAATAGGGTTACAAAATCTCTGCATTGTGTCAAGTCAGAATTGCATGACTTGCCATTTTATGATGGAATAGGGAATTTTTTCTTGTTCTTGGAGTAATTTGAGTATAAATTGTTGGAGGAACAAAGGTATGAGGCTCTCGACTTCACATTAAGGTCCACTTGATCCTGATGGTGGGGTGCGCAAATAGAAAGTCTAGGAGGTTTTCCAAAGTTCTATAAATTAATAAGGTTAAGGTTTGGTCAAGTTGACACAAGAATTGCAGAGAAGATGATGGCTAGAAGGATCTGCGTGAACATTTAGCTTACTGGACTATAGCTTGGGGAGCAGTACCCTAGCCAGAATGGGTGCACATGTTATTTCATTCTTTGGAGATGATACCTCAGTAATGGTATCTTGAAACATAAACACGCCATGCAACTATGGACTAGGATGAGATGATCAAAGGATTCCTATTAACATATAGCTTCACTAAAGGGTGGGAAGGAAATAATGAGGCTCTTCAAGAAAGGAAAGTAGGAGTACTTCACATTACCAAAGATTTAAGGACATGGTTTAGACGGATTGGAAAAACCCGACCAACAAGCTTGTGTTGGGGGAGGAGATATGTGGATGCTGAGATGATCTGATGCATGGTGAAGGATGGAGTCAGTGCAGTCGAAGTACTGCACGGAATATGGATTGTGAGCACAGTTGGAGGTTACTACATCTAGGGAGGCAAGAATGCGCTGAAGAGGTAAGTCTCACGGGGTTCATCCAAAATATGACCATTGGAATGGTAAAAATTTATTGTACAATGACCTGGTCGTTATAAGGAGTGAGAAAAATTCAATTAATGGGCATATCTTGCCAAATCCATCGCCAAATTAACATTTATGAGGAACGTCTAAGGGCCATAATGAGGTTCAAATTTGAAATTTTCTATAAATAAAGGATCCTACCTCCAATTTGAACATTTTGTGTGCTAAGAGAGAATTTTTTTCTGCGAGAGAGCCAAGCAAGCTGCTACATGTTCAAGAAGACTTTCGAAGAGATTGAGCGAGAATTTCTTCAGCGAGGCTTAGGGTACCTCATGATGGCTACACCACCAGTTACTTTCATGGGGCTGAGGTCACCCATATAGTAGTCCACAAGCGTGGCTCTATCCATGAAGCCTATGAAACCAATAGTGCAGTCCTCGCCCCAGAATAAACCCTAAAAGGAACATAAAACTAGGACAACCCACGAACGATGAAAGTGAATAGTTGTGGAAGTCGAATCAAATGAGGATGAGGAGGTAGAAGAAGCACCAGAGTAAGTTGATGCTGAGGATTTTGAAACTCTCTCGAGGTTTCCCCCTTACATTATGCCCTGGAAGCCGGAGGGTAAGAAGTCGGTGAAGGACCCTGACATAGTGAAGTACAAGGTGTTCACTCCGTTGATTCTTGGCAAGGTGATAGTTGAAGGTGATTTACTAGCTAAGGTTCCCCAGTTGAGAATGGAGGACTGGGATTTCAATGACAGAAGAAAGTACCCATAGTTTTAACCTAGCTGGTATCTGCGCTAGCAGTCATTTCTAGATGAACTCACGCGATTAGAGCTGATGAAATGGGTAAAGAGTATCTAGTAGGGAGGGATACTCAACATGTTGTATGTACTCCACTTTGGGTGAATTTATATTACTATTATTTATATGCACTAGTTTCTGGGCTTGGTGTGCGATGGTTGTTTATGGCTGGGGAAGAAAATACCCATTACGAAGATGTTGATAAGGAGAATTACGACCCTTGCATGTCAAGTATTCGAACCCTCAGAGGTTTTTGTCGGTAAATGCAAGACACAAGGTTTGTGGTTAGATGAAGGAGTATGATCTAATGAAGGGGACTAGGGGTGTCTCATTAACTCCATTTCTAATATAATTGAGCACTTTGCTGCACACATCCTTGTGGGAAAAATCACAAGGAAGAGCCACA
Source organism: Pinus albicaulis (assembly GCA_034641835.2). Taxonomy (NCBI): domain Eukaryota; kingdom Viridiplantae; phylum Streptophyta; class Pinopsida; order Pinales; family Pinaceae; genus Pinus; species Pinus albicaulis. The sequence continues at coordinate 16,392,341 of MU968363.1, forward strand.
GAGAGAAAGCTTCCACACCTGTTATTTATTTATTTTTGGAGTGGGCCAAGAGCATGGTATACAATTGGGCTAGTTATTTATGTTAGGAATTCCTAAAATATTGCAGGGCTACACAAGAAGAAGACAAGAAATTCCACTAAGTGTGGCTCCTACTTCTGATTGCCTTGATGGAATGGAGAGAACCTGATGGGTTGCAGGTCAATGTTGCAGACCCTAATCTCTGCCTATTGAGGGTTATATCTAACGAGTTTTTCTGGGTTGGAGTAGAGATGAGATTAAGGATAGTGATCAGCCAAAAGCCCCAGATGTCACCAAGCATTATGGAACAATATCGACAAATTGCAGAGTTCAAAGTTGACTTCCACCATACCCACATACAGGCGAAGAAGGACCTCATAGGGGTCTAATACGAGATCCCGTACTTGGTTTAAGAGGAAGATGTAGATGCCATCATTAGCCAATGGTCGGATGATTGGTGAAATTCGCTATAGGAAGGAACAGAGAAGGCAGGAACGAGTGGAGCAAAGCCCACCATGCCAATAGGGAAACAGGATACTAAAGCAGAGGCTCTGGAGACTAGAGGGGATGATATTTTTAGCAGTGATCTAGACCCCTCCTCCCCATTTACCACCAAGAGAAGGCGGCCATAGAAGGGTGGCACACGCAAGAAGGTCAAGTTCGAAAAATCTGCTGGTCCAACATATATGGTCCTCACTTAGGGGGACATTGAAGAGATCGTGGATGTTGTGCAGTAGATCAATGAAGACTTTTGGGGGAACATTGAAGAAAAATAAAATAAAGTACTTAAATATGTACACAAATGGTTGCATGATTTATAGGTACAAGCGAGCATGTTGCAAGTGAGTGCAGTCCCACTGAGCACAATAGCTATACCAAGTACAACTACACAGGAATTGGCATTGTATGTATACACCCGTGTAGTGTCTGTTCATATCGGCATGCTACATTTTGTAGATAAATATCTTTCAGATTAATCATATCATTAGGATTAGGTCAGCGTTTCGAACCATCTAATGTGGTTCATCTTCAAGACAAGGTGAAGAAATGAACAGGTCACATTGAATAAATAGTAGGGATGCGTCATTGCCTCGAGAAAGCTGTTGAAAATAGCCATTAGAAACTAGCTGATATTTGATGAGTTCGTTAATAGGGTAAAATATTAATAGTTTTTTAAGATTTTAAGGAATATTAACCCATAATAATTTAGAATTAAATACTTTAATAATTTAATAATAAGCTAAGAAGGGTAAATTTTAAAAAATTTAGGATTTTAATTTCAATAATTAAGGAGAAAATATAACAATTCAATAAGTAATAATATAAAATGAATAATAAAGTAAAAAGATTTTTAATAAAATAAAATTAAAATGAATAAATTAATTAAAATATTAAGCCTAGCTAGTCATTACAAAGTTAGATAGTTTAGAATTAAACTTTTAAGAATAAATTATTTACAATAAGTTTATTAAAAATTTTATTAAATTACAAAATAGGGAGGGGAGATTTATTTATTTATTTACCTTTTTTTAATGAATACATAAAAAATATGAATAAATAAAATTAATGAATTAATTAGGTAAAAATATATAATAATAATGAATAAATTAGGTATATATATATATTATTAAAAAAAAAAAGACCTATCTAGCTAGAGCCGGGGTCTAGCTCTTACCTAATTTCCAACCATCATCACGGTTGAGATTCTTAGTATGTCGTTCAATTTTGATCGCCTCCCTTAATTTCCTATGGTAGAAGTGATCTACTTTGGCAACGACTTTGGAATCCTCAATATAAACATGGTGACAGGATTTTTCCACATGCTCAGCAAGAGCTGAGGTACGAGACCGATTGTGTTTAATATCTGCAGCATGTTCACGGATTCTCTGCCTAATGGATCGACCTGTTTCACCAATATAGGGAGTACTACATGAACAAGGAATTATGTAAACCCCTTTCCTGTCCTTAGGGTCGATAGGGTCCTTAACGGACCCAAGAGAATTTCTAATAGTGCAGAGAGGTTTGAAAGAAGCAGAGATATTATATCTTCTAAGGACATGGGCAATCTTGTCCATTGTCCCCTGGATAAACAGAAGATGGAACTTGGAAATAAGATCCACTCGATTAGAATTTCCATTGAAATGGTTAAGTGCATTTCGAAAAGCCTTGAGACCCTGAGATCTATTGTAACCATTATTTTCAAAAACTTCAAGAAGATGGGACTTCTCTAATTCCAAGGAGTTGTCATCAGAAATTTTGAGAGCACAAGTTGCAAGGGTAAATAAGACACCAAATTTCTGAGCAGGAAAATGATGGAATCTAGCATGAAGGTATTGTTCCGTGTGAGTCTTCTTGCGAAAAACTCGGTGAGAAATGGAACCATCCTTATTCCGAGAGAGAAGGATATCAAGGAAAGGAAGGCAACCATCAACCTCCACTTTCATCGTGAACTTGATGGAATCAGAAAGTGATTTTAGGTGCCCAAGGAATAGATCTAATAGTGGTAGTTATGCTAAGCTTAAGAAGAACCCCATTAAATCAGTTTGTAAGGATGTTACCCTTGCCATTAAGTCGGATTCTTCTCTTAATCCTCTCTCTAGGAGGCTTATTGAGAGCAATCCCCTTACCCCCCGGATCTATGGTCTCCCCAAGATTCATAAGCTGTGTACCACTTTAACACCTATTGTTAACACAATAGGTGGTCCCTCTTATCATCTAGCCAAATTCTTGGCCCAAAAGCTTAAACCCCTTGTAGGTAAAACTGATTCCTTTGTGAAGGACTCGGCTTCCTTTATCAAGGAGTGGAAGAACATCAAGCTCCAGCCTGGTGAGCTTCTAGTTAGCTTTGATGTTGTGTCCTTATTCACCAAAATCCCCATCCAAGAAGTTGTTGATGTCATTAAACGGATCTCTGATGAGGACACCTCTAAGTTGGTTAGCCTCTGCCTCACCTCGACTTTCTTCAGTTTTCAAGGTTAGTTTTATGAGCAAACCTGTGGTGTTGCGATGGGCTCCCCTCTTTCCCCCATAGTTTCTAACTTATTTATGGAGGATTTTGAATCCAAGGCTCTGGCCTTGGCTAAATTCCGCCCTAGGAAGTGGAATAGGTTCATGGATGATACTTGTGCCATCTGGCCCCATGGTCGGGATAAATTAGATCTATTCCTTGGGCACCTAAACTCGCTTTCTAATTCCATCAAGTTCACAATGGAAGTGGAGGTTGATGGTTGCCTTCCTTTCCTTGATATCCTTCTCTCTCGTAATGAGGATCATTCCATTTCTCACCAAGTTTTTCACAAGAAGACTCACACGAAACAATATCTTCATGCTGGATCCCATCATTTTCCTGCTCAAAAATTTGGTGTCTTGTGCACCCTTGTGACTCGTGCTCTCAGAATTTCTGATGACAGCTCCTTGGAATCAGAGAAGTCCCATCTTCTTGAATTTTTTGAAAATAATGGTTACAGTAGATCTTAGGGTCTCAAGGCTTTTTGAAATGCATTTAGGTGTTTAAATGGAAATTCTAATTGAGTGGATCCTATTTCCAAGGTCCATCTTCCGTTTATCTAGGGGACAACGGACAAGATTTCCCATGTCCTTAGAAGATATAATATCTCTGCTTCTTTTAAACCTCTCTACACTATTAGAAATTCTCTTGGGTCCGTTAAGGACCCTATCGACTCTAAGTACATGAAAGGGGTTTACATAATTACTTTTTCATGTGGTACTCCCTATATTGGTGAAACAGGTTGATCCATTAGGCAGAGAATCCGTGAACATGTTGCGGATATTAAACATAATCGGTCTCGTACCTCAGCTCTTGCTGAGCATGTGGAAAAATCCTGTCAGCATGTTTGTATTGAGGATTCCAAAGTCGTTGCCAAAGTAGATCACTTCTACCATAGGAAATTAATGGAGGAGATCGAAATTGAACGGCATGCTAAGAATCTCAACTGTGATGATGGTTGGAAATTAAGTAAGAGCTAGACCCCGGCTCTTGCTAGGTAGGTTTTTTTTTTTTCCTTAATATATATATATATATATATATATATATATATATATATATATATACCTAATTTATTCATTATTATTATATATTTTTACCTAATTAATTCATTAATTTCATTTATTCATCTTTTTGATGTATTCATTCAAAAAAGGTAAATAAATAAATAAATCTCCCCTCCCTATTTTGTAATTTCATAAAAATTTTAATAAAATTATTTTAAATGATTTATTATTAAAAGTTTAATTCTAAACTAACTAACTTTGTAATGACTAGCTAGGCTTAGTATTTTAATTTATTTATTCATTTTTATTTTATTTTATTAAAAATCTTTTTACTTTATTATTCATTTTATATTATTACTTATTGACTTGCTATATTTTCTCCTTAATTATTGAAATTAAAATCCTAAAAGTTTTAAAATTTACCCTTTTTAGCTTATTATTAAATTATTAAATTATTAAAGTATTTAATTCTAAATTATTATGGGTTAATATTCCTTAAAATCTTAAAAAACTATTAATATTTTACCCTATTAATGAACTAGTCAAATATCGGCTAGTTTCTAACGACCAGTTTCTAACGGTTATTTTCAACGGCTTTCTCTGGGCAATGATGCATCCCTACTATTTATTCAATGTGATCTGTTCATTTCTTCACCTTATCCTGAAGATGAACCACATTAGATGGTTCAAAATTTCGACCTAATCCTAATGATGTGATTAATTCTAAAGATATTTATCTACATTATGGATCACAAAAGTCGTAGATCTAACATGCTACATTTTGACACATCTGAGCAGATGAAGTAGGCATCCCGATGGAAGAACACAACATTGAATCTTACGGCGATGCCTTTACAAGCCTTGCATAAGTTTCACCATTGCATCGCCAAGGAGCTAAAGATCAGAGAACAATGCGCCCTTCTAGTTATTCAGGACATACGACAAGAGTAACAGAGCATTGTTGTGGAGCAATAGGTTTTTATCCAAGAGCGTGAGGCTGAGGAAACATAGTGATAGAAGTTAGAATAAGCTATCTCGAAGGCACGCAGCGAGCTACCATAGCTCGAGATTCAGGTGGCGGCTGCACCTGAGGATAAAGTGGCCAAGATGGCCACAACGGTAAAAGATATAAAGGGTAAAGTCAACAAAGTCTGCATCGAGATGGAGATGAACATCGTCGAACTGCAGTTTCAATTGCAGCCTACCACTCTGCTATACATTCGTGAGCAATGCACAACGGAGTTGAAAGCATCCATATAGCATATCGAGTCTCACATACACGAGTGTGCAACTATATTTTGGGAGGCTCTAGATGTATTTTCCTCATTGCAGGAGGACCCTCATGTGCAGAAGATCGAATCCGAATTTCATGAGAAGCTTGAAGAGGTGGATCATATTAAGGCCACTACGAAGACCTTAGCACCACTACAATGGATTAACCATCTCAAAGAGGATAAGTCTTTGAGGGAGAAATTTTCTGCACTGCACCAAAAGGAGGAGCTACTTGTAGTTGGGATAAAGCCATGGGAAGCTGAGGCCAATCAACTTTCCCAAGTTGCAGAGCTGAATTTGAAAACTTTGTGTGAGGCATAGGGAGTAATGGAGCAGAGAGCAGCTAAGAAAGTCATAGAGACGCTTCTCAGAGACATCGGTGAATTTTAGAAAGAATGTGCCAAATCAATTAACCTGTTAAGGGATGCCTTGAGCAGCATCAGAGTGAATATCGAGGGTGCACCACTGTTGTGACTCGGGAAGAGTCACAGTTTTGTGTTGGGGATTTGTTGGAGTTGGGATCCCCTGCGAAGTAAGGACTCTACATATCAAGGAGCGGAGCGTGCAGTGCGAAGTATAATTTTGGTCTTATGGGGTTTGGGGTGGGTCAAATCCCCTTAATTATGTAATGGGATGGTAAATTTTGTGAACGTTGGACTCTGCCCATGAGTTGGGACCATGGTATTGTAAAAGAAAAATCTATATAAGGAGTATAGATATAAGTTATAGGCAGGTCCCGAAAGAGATATCTTTTTCGATGCATTTGGATGTTAGACTGAGATAGAGTATGTGTTTTGGGTTAGAGGAAAAGGCTCATGTAGCTGTGTGTGAGGAGACCTTAGGAAAGACTGCAGTTTTGTGTGCGGGCCCTTGCAGTTGTGTGCACAGGGTGGAAAGTGGATGTATGAGATAGATCTAGATGTTAATGAATGAACTGTTGGGAAAGTATGAGTTATAATGTAATATTCCAAAATTTTCAAACAAGAAAATTGGAATATTAGATTTTCATGCTTTCACTTAGAAGAGGAATAAATGGGAAGGAGGCCCATGAAAAATAAATATATGAATAAATTCCACCTTAGTAAGGAAGGAGATCACCTTAGGACCTAGGTTTTACACTTCCAAGTGTGAACAAGGGCAAAATAGATGTGGACATAGTCAAGTTTGACTAATTCAACATGCATTCTTGAGGAGGAAGAGATCACCCAAATAAACTAGCTCAATGTGAAAAAGGAGTAGCTTAGACACACATATGAGAACCGGATTGAAGACCTCTTAGTCTGAAAAGAGGCATTGCAGGTGGATTAGTCTTAGTTGACCAAGTCAACAGCGCTGCTACAAAGAGGAGGGAAGCCAACTAGGGCAACGCAGTTTTGGAGGAGGAATCTTCACTAGGAAGTCACCTCAATAATGTGTGGGGTCCAGGGTGAGGAGGCTCACCAAAGATAAAAAGGAAGGAATAGAATCAAGGAGATCATTGAGTATTCAGCTGTCTTAGGTCTTTTGACTACTTGCATGCTTCAGCTATTTAGCTGTGGTTGCAGCACTTCTTAGTGAAAAGAATTCCCATGCGGGAATTCCATCCTCTCTTTGGGTAAGCTTGATTAAGGGATCAAGAGGGAAGGATCTGAGCTTAAATTCATCATCTGGCTTGGGGCCATTCAGCCATATTCATCTACAGTGTAGTTCCCTTCAGAAACTACGTCCTTTCTGCAGTTGCAATAGTTGCAGGGTTAAACCCTGCTAGTTTGTGCTTGTTTGAGGAGGAGGTGTTTATTTCCCTCTGGGAGTTCTAATAAGAAGGACCTGGGGCCATTTTTCTGTATTTTTTAGCTATATTATGTAATATTCAGCCATGTGTAATATAGAGATGCAGTAACTGCGTTATTTTCTGCAGTGTTGCTTTTTATTCATGCATAATGCCGGAAACCCTTGTCGGGTGTCTTGTTTCTATTGTAAGGGAGGTTATGTTAGCCCCCCTATGAAATTCTTGACAAGCAAGCTGGGGGCTAGATTGTTTTGGAGCCTCCAAGGAATGCCTTTCCCCTAAAAATCCATCCCCCTTGGAGTCTTTGTGTGCTGCGCCCATTTCTAATCCTCTCTGATGATCCATTCTTCAAAGGGCATATTTTACCCCTCATATCCCTGCAAATACCACAATTCTCCCTTTCTTCCCCCCCCAAGTTTCCCCCTTCCTTATCCTTGAATTCCTCGAAACCCTCTTGAAATCCTTTCCCTGCCCCTATTTTGGCCTTTCCTACCCTTCATTGCTCTATCGTTACCCCTGGCTGGCCCCAAATTGCATTGAAAATGAGTAAAAATACATACATTTCACATATGAGGCCTTAGCCCCTTCCCCATTAGCCTCCGCACCTTTTTCCATAAGACCCAACGCCGTCACCAAAGCTTTTCCCCTGCGGAGGCTCTTCTCCATCCGTAGAGTCAAACCATGGAGCCCCCGCAGTTGACTCCTCGGGATATGGGATGACTCAAATCAACGGTTTTTATTCACTACGGGGGGTCGCTCCAAAATTCCCGTGCCCGTACACCTTGGCCCCCCGCAGTCCATCCCCACCGTCCGTTTTTATCCCGCAGATCAATGGCTCACGGTCCATTCATTTCGGGGGCGTTCCTGACCGTCAATCTTGATTGATCGGACAATCCTCGTTGACCCCGCTTCCTCCGTCGTTTTCCACATTCAAATCCTAGATCGCATCTCCGCCGTCCATTTGCCCGACAGATCGACGAAGCGGAGCCCATCCACCCTGTGGTCCCCGCTGCACTGTTCACAAACCGCTGGTTTATTCCACACCACCCTCGCGCGCTTGGTGGTTTTTCCCCGGAGGCCAGCGATTCCACTCACCTTTCGCCACCTGTCCTCTTGTACGTTTTTTAAACCACTTTTCCCGCCCGTTAAAGTCATCCCCCGCGCATTATCTGTCGGACGTGGGTGCCCAACAAAATGATCGTCAATCGTCTGATCTGGGACGGGCCATCCAACGGCCATCGCCCGCTCAAGATGCACGAAGTCTAATGAAGTTGCATGCGCGATAGCTCACGCCATGGCCCCCCGTCCGTCGCTCCCTGTCGTCGCTCTCTGCCCGATCGACGGTCCAGATCTGTCCATGCATTGTTGACCATTCCACAGTCTCCCGCCTCGCCCCGTCACCCTGTCTCGCCATGTCATTGCCACAAGTACCCTCCGTACATATTCCTAGTCCATTACATAAACTGGTTTATTTACGTGTTTTTCATTCATTTTTCGCGTTTATTCTGTCCGTGCTCCGCCAACCATATACCAGAGTGATTTTCACCATTTCTTCCGCAATTTTCTCCTCCAGCTCATCAGCATAGCCATGATCATAGTCCTCGTCACCTTCACCGTTCCTGCCCATGTTTTCTCTTCACAGTTCGTTGTTTTGTAGGGTTTCCAAAGGTGAAAGACCGCCATGATTCTACATGGCAAAGATGTGCAGACAGTATTAAATCCAAGAGTTGGTACTGCCATGAGATAGTCAAAGAAAGCGGCTGACAGGATTTACTTTAAAGAAGAGGATCCAAAACTCTATGGAAAACCTTTCAATGCTATTAAAAGTCCGAGCTACCCTGTCAGAGGCAAAATGAAAAGGCAGAGTCATTCAGTACAAGAAATAAGATCAAGGCAAGCTAATGAAGATCTCGAGCCCTAAGTCAATTTTTTCAAAGACAAAGTAGCAGATTACAGACCCCGAGGATCGATCAAAGGATCCCAAGCACAGGCAAAAGGTAATATCAGGGTTTTTCATCAGCAGAATGTTTGTTCTTCATCAAGTACATGGCTTCCATATAGCTTTTATTATGCACCATGTCCCTGAAGTGTTTTCCGCCAGACAACAGACCTGAAAACACCAGAACATTTATGAGACAGACCTTCCTAGCAGTTTATTTCATTTTTTGTTCAAATCACCTGGAGTACAACAAGCCAAAGGGTCAAGATCATATCCAAAGCAGATCATTCTTTCACAAGGAAGGTGATAGAGATTAAATACATAGTAGGTCAAGAAGAATGGGTTTCGGCCCTGCATTCATTGTTATGTTTAATGATACATTTAATTTTCACCCACTCCTTCAGTCGATCTTAGGTTCATCCTTTGCTATAAAGCACAAAAGGAAACTTTGTAATGGTTGTTGTTGAGATATCATTGAAACGCAAGCGTTGTGCCTCTTGAGACAAGTTCTCTGTGTAATATTGTAAGATAGACTGAGACTAGATGTATTCAGACTGAATGTTCAAGCTATGGGCTATGATGTACCTGATTGGTGTTGTTTTTAATATGACAAGCATGTTTCTTTGGATCCTGATCTAAAGGAGCTGGTGATGTTTCCTCTTTCTCTGTATTTGTGATTGACTTGCTCTCATTGCATGCTACATTTCATTTCATTTCTGCTGGTAGGAAACAGAAGTATAATATAGGATTCACCCTTGATAGGTGCCTTATATTTCCCGCTCTCCCTGCCTCAATGTTTTCTGCTTATACGTGTATCTGAATATTGATTTCGATTGATTTAACCAGTGTAGTGGATGTTATTTCCTGCTCTCTGATGTATGAGTTGATGAAATCCGTGTTCAGATGTTCTTGGTAGGATTTAGCTGGAAGGTTTGGGAACACTGTGGATTAGTGTTAGCCCTGTCCACTAGGATCCTTGCGCAACCAGTTAACCTTTCTAAGATCCCCTGTTTTGCCTCTAATTCTGTCCAAGCAGGCCTGGAGTTAAATGACCTCTAGTCTGATCTATAGACAGAGTTGGTTGGTTCTCCTCCTTTCATTTTCTTTCCTTAATGTCCCATTCCAAATATCTCCTTCAAGATCCAAATGCTCTAGATAACTAGCCCAATTGAGAGCTTGCACATTGAGCACAAATAAACCCTTTCTTGACTCCATAGCCCAATGGCTTTGATGTTCTCTGAGTTATCTATCTCTGCCTAAGCTTCCACTTCGCTCATCCTTGTCTTATATTGGTCCTTCTTTTCCTGATTCCCTCCAACCAAACACAAACAAACAAACCAAAAACCCTGAGCCATATAACTAAACTAAATCCATAACTTAGAGTTTCAAAGATATATCCTTTGACTTGTATAGAGAGGTCCCTCTATGGACCTAGGAGGGCTAGATCCTAAGGTCCCAAAGTGGTTCTGATGTTGTCTCATCTTTTGGTCTTGCCAATCTGGCCAAAACATGGGAACCCCAACAGGTTAAACCTCCATTTCTTTCTATATGATTAATATGAACTTTTGATCAGTCTTATTCCATCACTTTCTGTAGAAACCCTCATGGGAATTACTCTCTCATAGTCTTCAGAAATGCTGCAATTGAAAGTCATGGGATTGGGGTGTTTTTTAGCTGTCTCTAGCTGGGGAGATCTGTTTAACTTAGCTAGAATGATTAGTTTGAGCTCAAATTCGGTATGGAATTTGTGTGATGTATAAACCACAGGATAAAATTTCCATTTCCCATAGTTATTGCGTTATTTTCTGAAATGATGTTTTTATGGTCCAAAATGCTATATTTCCTCATGTCGGGAGAGGATAGTGAGGCAAATCTCTGCTACTGATCATTCATTTTCTCATTAATTTTTTCTTGTGCATATTATGAACTAATATACATTGTTATGCCCATGATTTTATGAAGCTCCACATTGGTAATATCTTAAAATATTCCCAATAGTGTAGTTGTTCCCATTTTTGGATATTAGAGTGGTATCAGAGGTGACATCTTGGCTCAGCCTGTGGATTTCAGATCCAATCAAAAAATAAGAAGGAGAGGAGAAAAAAATTATGGAGAGGATGAGATTACTCTCATCCATTTTCAGATCCGAGAAGAAAGAAGAGTAATGCATTGAAACTCCAAGAGGGTTTCAAGGAAGAGAAAGCTGCAGTGAGACCTCTAAAATTTTTCAGGAGGAAGAAGAAGATGCATGCACTTCATGTTCTCATATAGGAAGTGGAGAGCTAGGATACCACTTAGAGCATGAGATCCTGAGTGGATATTTGGCAGAATACAAGTGCCAACCTAGGGCTTTTAATGAAACCCTATATTTTCCTCAGCTTATTCAACTGAGAGAAGGAAGAAGACCCTGCATCAAAGGATAAATCAAAGGCAATAAATTCCTATTGTTTACATTTGATGGGTCAACTACAACAAGAGCTTGGGCAAGGAAGCTTGAGGCATTCTTCCTACTACATCTGGTGGTAGATAAGGAGGCAGTAGAAGTTGCAGCACTGCACCTGGAGGGTGAAGCCAATGCTTGGTGGTTCAGTCACTTGAGCCATACAAGAGTGACTTCTTTTTATGAGTTCACTCAAGGGTTGATTAGGACCTTTGATGGAGAATGACCAGAGGAGAGAGGGTCCACACCACCATGGGAGGTAGCATGTACCAGCACTATCACAACCTTGGGAGAGCAGCGTTCTACATCAGCAATTAGGGCAGCCATTACATTGGAGGAAGGAGCCCTTGCAACACTACAAGAGGTTCCCACATCTCACCAAGGTATGGGAAGATTTCCACTTTTATTTATTGCAGAAATTCTTTCTAGGAATTGTGGGCATTTGTCTTCATATGACCCAAGATCCAACATTATCGTTGAGATAGAGCAGCAATACTTCCTTGTGTTGTGCAATCTTGAATGGTTCAAGGGGAAGAGGGGCCATAAACCTCATGTATCATTGTTGAGTTTCACACAACCCTTGAGGTTGGAGTGTGACCTTTTGGAGGATATCATGAACTATGTCTACCATACAAAAGAGCATAGATTCATCCTTGAGTTGGGGCATGAGCCAACCAAAACACCATGGAGGAGAGTTACAGCGCTGTCAAGAGGTAGCAATGAGAATATTTTGCCTTCAGCTCACTTGGATCCATATGGATTAAATATGGTTAATAGTGTGAGGTATTTTCTAGGAGATCTCCAAGGAGTTGCATGTCCAAATCCCACTAAATGAAATGAGGAAAATCTGATATGGGAGGATGGTGACCTTCTTTGGAGGAGTACCAAGATGGAGAATGGTATGAGGCATCCATCAGTGGATAAGTGGATGAGGATAGAGAGAAAGAAGCTAGAGAGCTACCTGAAAATCTATGATACTGGGTAGCAGGAGGAAAAACTGTGTTGGCTACTCTTGAGAGAGTTTGGTCATCATGAGACATATCCTTTTTCCAAGGGTATGTGGAAGAAGAGTACTTGGCAGGGTACTTGCATCATGGGGTAGCAAGGAGTGTGGATGCATTATGATGATGTGATCATTATATTTTCACCACATGGGTTGTATGATGGAGGTATGATGGGGCAACAAAGACATTTGTTGCTTTGGAGGATTGAGAGAGAGTAAGAGCAGATTTTCTCTCACATTTTGCATGATGTTGCAATGGGAGGAGATGGCAACATTATGGGAGGAGTCTTTGACATTGAACATGACAAAGAATGGATTTATGAGTTGGCAGTAGCCTATTTTCATAGGCCAACAACGCTGTCACTATGGAGCAGGAGCTTGTTGATGGAGTGTTCACAGGATCACTTCATATTTGATGCACTTGGTGGGCATAGAGGAGGTGATATTGGTAGAGTGGTGGATGGACTCATTGGTTATTGTGTTATGTTCTCCTCGACTTGGATTCCCAAGCATGAGAAGGAGGATTTTCATGCAGCATGTGGTTCATTCCTCTTCATATGGATATGTCATACCACTATGGAGGATCCATCAGTGGATTTAGTCACCATCTTTCTTTCATTACATGGTAGGAATTCTGTTTTGGCATTAATTTATTGTTCAACACAATATTTGCATATTCTTACCATTTCCTTGCAGTGCATTTCTCTACAAAGGGGCAAGTTTTTCTTTAGGCTCCATGGACCATTTTTGGCCAGCTATTATGATGGAGACAGTCAACTACTATATTATCTGGGGCAAGTATTTGGTTACTCCTTATATGCTCAGCTGATATATTTAGTCATCTACTATTTATTAGTAGGTGTGATGACTTACACAGCAAGCGATTCCAAGGGACAACTTGCCAGGCCATTTCCTGAAGTTGCAGTGGGGAAGACTGCACTGGGGCCACTTGGGAGACTGTTGGTACTCTCCAGCACCACATGAAACCTTCAGTCTTTCTTTCATTTAGATGCTGATCATGAGCCCATTTTATGATGTTGTTCTTGCCTTTATGAGGAGCATGATTGGAGGAACACATTGGATGGATGTGTCCTTGGGGGAGAAGCATCCTCACACTTTCTGCATTACATGTTCTAAGGGGAGCATGGGAAGAGACATGGCATCTACAACAAAATATTTGTTTCTTAATGAGGAGAACCATGAGATGGATGGAATGCCATATGGTATTGATTTCTTTTCCATCATGTATGAGGTGTTTTGGGCCAGCTTGATTCATAGTGCTAGGAAAGGGACCTTTGAAGGTCTAGTTTCCTTCTTGCCATTTGAGGACAGTATTATTGTAGCCCAAGATCAGAAAATTATCTACACTTATCTTGAGTGGAGAGGGAGACAGCATGGGGTAGGCTATCTTGTCTACCATGTTCAAATTTTCATCCCACCTATTCTGCATGAGCTCAAGGTGGAAGAGATCCTTCATGAGTTGCCATCCTGGAGGGTGACTCATTTTGTTTGGTTGATAGCTTGGGCAGGAGAGATTCAAATGGGGATGATGAATACCAATCTATATCAGCCTTTATACCCCAAGAGGACATTCAAACAGCCCATTTTTTCCTCCATGGATGATCCACTGTCACATAATGCCAACTATTTAGATAGCTTACACACTTGGGAGGGGCAACTTGGAGATATATCGATGATGCAGCACCTTGATCTTTGGAGGATTTCATCTTATGAGGTTGCTACAAGGGAGAAGAGGATGCTCTTCAGCCTTATCCTTGCACTTTATTAAGGACAACAAACATTTGGGAGGGGAGGACTGTAATATTCCAAAATTTGCAAACAAGCAAATTGGAATATTAGATTTTGATGCTTTCACTTAGAAGAGGAATAAATGGGAAGTCGGCCCATGAACAATAAATATATGAATAAATTCCACCTTATTAAGGAAGGAGATCACCTTAGGAGCTGGGTTTTACACTTCCAAGTGTGAACAAGGGAAAAATAGATGGGGACATAGTCAAGTTTGACTAAGTCAACATGCATTCTTGAGGAGGAAGAGATCACCCAAATAAACTAGCTCAATGTGAACAAGGAGCAGCCTAGACACACATATGAGAACAAGATTGAAGACCTCTTAGTCTGAAAAGAGGCATTGCAGGTGGATTAGTCTCAGTTGACCAAGTCAACAGCGCTGCTACAAAGAGGAGGGAAGCCAACTAGGGCAGCGCATTTTTGGAGGAGGAATCTTCACTAGGAAGTCACCTCAATAATGTGTGGGGTCCAGGGTGAGGAGGCTCACCAAAGAAAAAAAGGAGGGCATAGCATCAAGGATATCATTGAGTATTCAGCTATCTTAGGTCTTTTGACTACTTTCATGCTTCAGTTGTTTAGCTGTGGTTGCAGCACTGCTTAGTGCAAAGAATTCTCGTGCGGGAATTCCATCCTCTCTTTGGGTCAGCTTGCTTAAGGGATCAAGAGGGAAGGATCTGAGCTTAAATTCATCATTTGGCTTGGTACCATTCAACCATATTCATCTACAACACATTTCCCTTTATAAACTGCGTCCTTTCTGCAGTTGCAGTAGTTGCAGGGTTAAACCCTGCTAGTTTGTGCTTGTTTGAGGAGGAGGTGTTTATTTCCCTATGGGAGTTCTAATAAGAAGGGCATAGGGAAATTTTTCTATATTTTTAAGCTATATTATGTCATATTCATCCATGTGTAATATAGAGATGTATTAAATGTGTTATTTTCTATAGTGCTGCTTTTTATTCATGCATAATGCCGGAAACCCTTGCCGGGTGTCTTGTTTCTATTGTAAAGGAGGTTAAACCTCCATTTCTTGCTATATGATTAATATGAAATTATTATCAGTCTTATTCCATAATTTTCTATAGAAACCCTCATGTTAATTACGCTCTCATATTCTTCAGAAATGTTGTAATTGAAAGTCATGGGATTGGGGTGTTTTTGAGCTGTCTCTAGCTGGGGAGATCTGTTTAACTTAGCTAGAATGATTATTTTGAGCTAAAATTCGGTATGGAAGTTGTATAATGTATAAACCACAGGATCCAAGTTCCATTTCCCATATTTATTGCGTTAGTTTCTGAAAATGATGTTTTTATGGTCCAGAAGGCTGCATTTCCTCATGCCAGGAGAGGATAGTGAGGAAAATATCTGCTACTGATCATTCATTTTCTGGTTAAATGTTTCTTGTGCATATTATGAACTTATATACATTATTATTCCCATGATTTGATGAAGCTCCACATTGGTAATATCTTAAAATATTCCCAATAGTGTAGTTGTTCCCATTTTGGGATATTCCGTATAATGATGTGTTTTATTTTTTATTACTGTTTATGAATGTCTATACTGAATAATGTTTTTTTTTCTATAACTAAATAACGTACTTTGTTTAATGGCTATTTACTGTGTTTAATTATTAATAAAGAAATATCATGCAGTCTGTGGGTAAGTTCAATAGTTTTGTTGAATAATGCTTATGTTACTAATATATATGACCTTTGGAGCTTTGATAAGAAGGAAAAACCCTAAATCCAATGTCCTCTATTCCTTTGGATGCAGAAACCCGGTTCTAGCATCCTCCTATATTGCCTCGGGTGAGACTTTGGTTTGCACAAGCAGATCATTATTGAAAAGTCTGGTAATAATGGGCTTCGTTGGACTGTGCAGTCACTTTGAACCTGGGTCTAGGCCCCATCAAGCCAATAGTAAGGATAGTCAAGAAAGTGGTAGTTAGACAAAACCTATGGCACTAGGAAATTAGTCATAAATATCATAGAGTAATACAATGTAAAACACAATGTCAGGAGTTAATCATATGTTGTGAATGTCTATATTTCATGGCACTAGTACGTAGGATATCAAACAACATTTTTTTTGTGTGTGAGGAAGTATTTATTATTAAGCAAGTCTAGGATGAATCAACGAAGGTGACACAGCTGGAGACCACGTGCTTACGTGGTAAATGAAATATAAAGCTATTTCACTAGGAGGACAAGGTAGCTAATTGGGCGAAATTGTGTAACATTGCTTAAAGAGTTCCAAAAACCAAAATCAAAATACTAGTGTATCACAAATATTAAGGATATCAAACAAAACATTAATGAATTCATATGGGAATTTCCCTAGGGATTTAATAATTTAATGGATCATCTGACATTTGAAATTATAGATGTGCAACATAAGGAATTATTTATTGTAGTATTTATACCTCATATACACATCCCGTTAACTCAACAGAAGTTCACTTCATAGTTTGAGGCCTTAGAAACTACCATGAAGTTGGAACCATCTCCTGCAAGAAGCAAAAATAGTGCAGGGAGGGCGTAAGTTTTGTCGCTACTAGAAGCCTTGGTAATACAAATACATGATCTAACAAAATATAAGGAAAATAACGAAGGATTTTGGTGTAATATATGCAAGAAAGACGGACATCATAGGAAAAATTTCCCAATCATGACAAAATATATGACTACTGAAGCTACAAATCCTTTAGCTCAAGGCCAAGGTTTATGGTGTGAAGTGACTAGAGTATGGTGACATATACCAACAACTTTTCCTATGATGTGGAAGTAACAAATCTCAGTTAAAACTATGTTCTGTGACTTTTGCAAGACATCAGTGTATGAAATCCATACATTTTGCATGTTGGATTTGATGAAGGAGCACACCATCGATGGATATAGGGTACATGAAGGTGAAGGAAGTGAATTTAGAATGTTGATCTATAACATGCTCAGAGCTTATAATCAAGATAAAGGGCAAGGGACGTAGTGAAGAGGATAAGGCTTTCAATTCCAAGGTAGAGGAGAATTTGGAAGAGGCAGTAGCCCAATAATATATTATAATCGCAACCACATAGGACACATTGTACAAGTTTTCACCAAACCTTACACAACGTGCACATACTATAAACAATTGGATCATGGTACAATAAATTTACCTCCTATTATTATGAAATGGGAAGAAAAGAGAGGAAATAATATACAAATTATAACTTCAGAAGCGCATGTACATAATCCACAAGTAGGAGCAGTTATGTGTGGAGGAACGAGGATGGGAGCGAAAGAATCTAGAAAAGCGAGGCAACCATATCAATGGGTATGGAAAGCTGCAACATTGACTCCGAGAATTGATCTAGTAAAAGAAACATACATGTGTAAGGAAGAAAGGAAGGAATTGGTTGTAGTAGAATGGGGCCCATGAAGTACAACTATGCAATGAGGAGTGCCTGTATACAATATGCTATCAGTATATGGAAAAAATACACCTGGAGAAATTGTTGAGGAGGTAAGCTTGATTAAATATTTCTTGAAGAGTTGTTGAAAAACAATTAAGAATGAAGTGGCCCTCAGTAAGTTACTTGGGATGATTGACTAGTGTTCGTAGGCTAGGAATTACCTACCACACAGAGCCCTTGACACACAGTTAAGCATGTTATGCACAAGAAAATGAAAAATAGAGAATTCATGCTTAATGCACAAATTAGAGATTATGATATTGAAAAAAATTAGTTTTGAACTAGGGTTACACACAAATATTCTTCCTAAGCAAATTTGGGATGGGGAGGACGAAGTTGACTTGGTCACCCATCCAACTAAGATTTGAAAACCAATGCAAAATTTTTGAGATTGGCATGTTGACAGGGGTAGACGTCAGCACTAATGGAGTTAGGAGTATTAATTATTTTGAAGTCATAAATATTGTGGATGATACCAACCCATACCCTACATTGTCAGGAATTGACTGGGATTTCAACAATCAGGTTATAATCAAGTTGAATAAAAGAAAAATATTTTTTAGTCAGGATATTTTAATGTTTCTAAGCCACTCGACCCAATATAAGGAGATCAATAGATGGAAAATGTGAGGGATGGACTTAGCAAAAAATATTTTGACAGCCTCTATAATGTAACCATGTGCATAGATGACTATGTTATTCCAACTGATGATGGCATGTTAAGTTGGAAAATTATTAATTCCCGCACATGAACTTTAGATGAAGCACTTGATAATTGGTAATAGAGGTTACACAAAGTTTCCACCAAAATATGCGTTCACATTACCCTTGTAGTATGTTGGATTGAGACAGATGTATGTAATCCCACAAATTTTGATGCAATGATAGATGTGTGATCCTTTGTGAAAGAACTTGAGTCATAGATACATTAAAAACTTATATTATGAGCCCTAGATGTAGCCCTAAAAGGAACTCTTGCATGGTGGTGGATTGTGCTTAAAGAAATAATGGATAACTGGCAAAAATGAAAATTTTTGTTGTAGATAAAGTTTGGATTGCATGCTATAAACTTTAAGCCAATGTATACGATATTTGATTTTCCTACCACTCATCTCAAAGGATGCAATGTAACATGGACCAGGGAAAAGATACCATAAGAAGAGTGGGTACCTTGGTTCATACATATAATGGACATTGTCCCTTGAAACTGGTATACAAAGATGGAGGTGCACAATTGAACAACAGATTGGGGAGAGATGAATCAAAACTTCAAGATGAATTTTAGCTTTGAATCAGATGACCCTCCAACAGATATAACTTTTCATATTGTGAAATAGATTATTTATACACTAGAAGGATGAACTGCACAAAAGTTAATACCATTTTGTTTCATGCACATACACTCTCAAAACATTAAATATTTTATAGAATGCTACAATATCACAGAGGAACACAAAGAAGAGGATGACCCAAGGAATTTATAGATACACAAGACATAAGGAGAGGTAGTAGAAGGTACATAACTAACATCTATATATTATGCCAAGCCTATTAAAATGTGTAGAGTGAACATTGTAATTGAAGAGCATCCTAAGCTTACCATTTTTTGGAGATTATTGGGATGAAGAAATTGTAGGGGATATTTTTAATTTTTAGCGTGAATATAAGGGCCTATTCCCAACCACTTTTTTTAGAGATTAAATGTATATCTAGGGAGCTAGGATAAATGAAGATTCATTTCAACTAGATGAAAATCAAAATAAATAAATAAAAACACCTTACAGGTTGAATCTAGTATATAAGTAGAAAGTGAAGAAAGAATTAGAGAGAATTTTGGAAGTTGGGCTTATTGAATCAATCAAAGAATCTAAATGGATAGTTTGAATGGTGGTAAAATATAAGAATACAAGAGAAATTGAGATTTGTGTGGACCTATGGACATTGAACAATGCATGTGTACATGACCTGTTTCCTACCACATTTATAGATGAAGTGTTGGAGAATGTAGGAGGACAAGAGGCCTACTCATTTACATGTGGATTTTAGGGATATCATAAGGTCAAGATTGTACAAGAAGAAAGACAAAAGACCATCTTTGTGACATAATGTTGACGATTCCAATATATTTTCATTCCTTTTGTTCTAAAAAATGGGGATAATTCTAGAATACTGTCATGCCTTTTGGTCTAAAAAATTCACCTGTAATATTTTATAGAGTGTTAGTGGCAAACTTCAAATATTTCAATAATAAGTTTCTAAAGGTATAATTTGATGATTGGACACTATTTAGTCTCTTAGAGAAGCATATTGAGCTTTTTTGCTTCATTTTGGACATATGTAGACAATTGAAAATATTGTTGAATTTGAAGAAGTGCATTTTCTATTTTCCATGTGTATTTTTTTGGGCCATGTATTATGAAAGCAAGATCCACTAGTTGACCTTGCAAATATTGTTGTTATAGGATACTTCCACCAACATTTGTGCAACAATTTCCCAAAACTTTGGGTCATACATTGTAGTATATTTGACCTTAAATTATAATAAAAGTACAAAAGAGACAAGGGAAATAATGGAAAAGATAGAGAAATAATTCCGGAAAAGATTCTTTATTGATAAAATCCTTGAGGTAGGGCAACATCGTACAATTTCTCCTTAAGGAAGGAGATCACTCCAAAAGCTAATGCTTTTCAATACAAAACAATAATTGACATCTCTCAATGGAGAGTCTATAGCCTCTATATAGGATTCATACATATAATACCAAGGGTAATTACCATGGGTCTCTCAATACCATATATCGAATACAATGAGTTCATCACATCATTTCCTAACTACTTGTGGTCCCTTGAATTATGCAGGTTAACTACTTTATTTATTAAATATGGGCCATTTATTTATTATCCTTACATCACATTATTACCTTGAGTACCTCTCTTTGTACCCCATATTATCCCCCCTAGGTATACTACATTCCACCCCCCTTAAGCATGTTTCGTCCTAGAAACATGAGAAGAACATACATAATAAGATCTACTCAAAAGAGTAGTCCATTGGTACCATGCATGTGCATCCACCCATCCCAGAGAAAGGTGAACACTTTTTCTATCAAATGCATCGCTTGCTTGATATGGAAACTAGTTCTTGTCTTGCCCATGTGGATATGTGTTGCGGTTAACTCAACCTATCTCCCTGTGTGTCTTTCAGTTGTTTTCATCCTGGTTTTTCATCCTGTGCCATCTTGTGGGTTGTTTTCTTGTTGGGTAGTGCTGGTGGTGATATTTTGAAACCTTGACTAATGGTGTTGTTGTCTTCAACTCCCCACATGATGGAGCCTCAGTGGTATCAGGTTCCTTTTGCAATACCTACTTTTTTTTCTTGTCTTCCATTATTACTTCCATCATGAACTCCTCATCTGATGTGTCAACAACTGTAGAGTTTTCTACTTAGGCCTCCTTGGACTCTACCTGTTCACTGATGGAAATATCTTTCAATTTAATTTTCTTCTTTTTATACCGAAGTTTCAATAATTTCTTTTACACATTAATGTTGATAGTACCAATTGAGTCCATCCAAGGGTATCCCAAAGCCACATCCACATTATCCATATCTAAAGAATAAAATTTAGAATGTAACAAATTTTTATCCATGGTAACCTTAAAGTCCTTAAATATTTCAATATGCTTAGCATCAACCTATGTGCTTCCACTATGTTGTGGTAGAACTTGCAATACTTTGGCCAATTTAATATTGATGAGATTATGCTTGCAACTAGGGTTGATGGAAAAAATGACCTTCTCCTTTTGAATACATCCACGAACTTGTAATATGGAATTAGTACCTGGAAATAATTTTTTATGAATCTCCTTATCCTTCTTCCTAGAATGAGACCACTTGTTCAAAAGGACCTTTTCAAATTCTTCAATGGAAAGTGTCTACATCTAATCATGATTAAGTGAGTACACCCATATGGAAACCTCATCTTTAAAATCAATACCTGGTCCACACCACCAATTTTTTGGGCATATTGGCTATTATAATTTAGGAATTATTTAATAGTAGGACCATCATATTTCCTATAAAAAAAATCTTGTTAGAACCCCTAAAATAGAGTAAGGGTTTTGACAAAAAATCACTTTGCGAAAAATTTTGAAATGGACACAACTTGATCAATGTAGTTCAAAATCCTTGTTATGACCTATTTTTGGAAATGGAATGGCCACTCTGCATCTTCCAATTTGATCGAAATAATGATATGGGAACTATGGAAACTCAAATTTACGCTACAACTTTCCTATCTTCAAAACAATTATGAAAAAGAGTTGATTTTAAATTAGTGATATCTCCCTCATATGAACTCTGATTCGACCGATTTTTTTTTTGAAAGTGGGTGATTAGTTGAGAGGGGCTCATATCTGCAATTATTTTCTTGAAAATGTTCACAAAACTATGCAAAAAATTACTGGTGAGCCACCATCCACGAATCTTCCTTAAATTTCTGCAAAACAATTGATTTTAAATCAACAATATCTCCATCATCCAAACACCAATTCAATCAATTGTTTTTTAAATTGAGTGATATTTTGAGAGGAGCTAAAATATGAAATTATTTTCTTGAAATTATACACAAAAATATGAAAAAATAACTAGAGAGGCACCGTCCACGAATTTCTATTAGAAAAATTTCTGCAAAACAACTAATTTAAAATTTGTGATATCTCCTCTGTCCGACCTCCAATTTAGAAAATTGTTTTATTGAAATGGGATATTTTTTCACAAGGAATTCAGATTTTCAATTTATTTTTGGAAATTTTTTCACAAAATTTTTTAGATATGATCTGCAAACTCGCCACCCACTATTTTTCCCAAAGAATTCCTATAAAGAAGGAAAACAAATTTCTCTCCACTTTTCCAAAGAAAGTGCTATGATACCACTTGTAGGAGATATGACCTAAAATTGCAATGAAATTTTAATATATACTAGATAAATAATTCCAAACATAGACAATTAATGCCATAAAATTCTTCTTTATTGATAAAACCCTTGAGGCAGGGAAACATCATACAATTATTCCTTAAGGAAGGAGATCACTCCACAAGCTAATGCCTATCAATACCAAAAAATACTCGACATATCTCAATGGAGAGTCTCTAGCCTCTATATAAGCTTTATACATACAACACCATGGGTAATTACCATGGGTATCTCAATACCACATATCCAATACAACGAGCTTATCACATTATTTCCTAAATACTTGTGGTCTCTTACATAATGCGGGTTAACCACTTTATTTATTAACTATGTCCCATTTATTTCTTATCCTTACATCATATTATTACCTTGTGTTCCTCCTTTTGTACCCCATATTATCTCCCCTAGGTATACTACATACATGATGCTACATGAAGTTTATAAGGGGATGTGAAAAGCTTACACCCCCCTTGGAAAATATGTTGAAGAAAGAAGTTTTTTCGAGTGGAATGAAGAGTGTTAGTATGATTTGTATACTTTGAAGGAAAATTTGGTCATTGTGCCAATTTTAGTTTTTCCAGACTGGGGAAAGGAGTTCCATGTTCATGTGGATGCATCGTCCATAGCTTTAGGCATAGTTTTATCTCAGCCAAGAGAAGGGGATATATATCACCCTATCACATTTTCTACTAGGAAACTTTCAATAGTTGAACAAAATCACACTACTATAGAAAAAGAAGGATTCGCAATGGTATATGCATTGTCGAAGTTCAAAATTTATCTGCTTGGACACATCTCAAAATGTACGCTAACCACTTTGTGCTAAGATACCTAGTCAACAAGTTAGTGTTGGAGGGAATTATATGCAAGTAGTTATTTTTTTTTTAGGAATATGACTTTGAGGCCATGGTGAAACTAGGAAGGATTAATACAGGACCAAACCACTTGTCACACATACTAATAGGGGAAACATTAAATATCATTTATTAGATGAATAATTTTGTAGTAGAGATGGTTGATGATTACTTCATAGATATTGTAAATATTCTTAGCATAGTAGTATCCCCGACATATTATACAGTTGAACATAAAAAATAATTAGTGGTGAAGGAAACAAAATATTGACTCATAGTAAGATACCTATACAAGCTAGAGAAATCCAATACTATAAAATTGTGTTAGAACATGAAAGACCCTTGATATTTTCAAAATTAAATGAAGGTGTTGCAGGAGCCCACTATGTAGGGAAGGATACCTCACAGAAAATCCTCTGTGTAGAAATTTGTTGGACCACTCTCCATAAGGATGCCAAATAATTTTTTCAAAGCTAACGTGTATGCTAGAGATTTGGGAAATCATCTAGGAGGGGTGAGATGCCACTGTTTCCACAAGTAACATTACAAGAATTTTACAAGTGAAAAATATATTTCATTCGATTTATTAATCCTCCAGTAACAAGACTAGGAACTAGATATATAATACTACGATAAATTACGTTAGAAAATGGTTTGAGGTAGAACCTATTAGAGATTGTAGTGTGGACACAACCATGTAGTTTCTATTTGAAAACATAGTTACAATGTTTGGGTGCGAAATAACACTGATGATTGATAAAGGTAGTCACTTTTGGAATAAGGAAATCACTACCCTAACAGAAGAATTTCAAATCTACCATCAGAAGAGTACCCCTTATCACCCTCAGGCCAATGGTACTATTGAAACCTTCAATAATATTTTGGAGAACACCCTGAAAAAAGTATGTAGTTTAAACCATGAAGAATGGGACCTAAGGATTCCAATAGTTTGATGAGCATATAGGACGACCAGTGAGAAATTGAATGGAAAAACACCCTTTATATTAATCTCTAGAAAATAAGGAGTAATACCTACAGAGTTCCTAGTACCAAGTCTGTGCATTGCTGCCATAACAAAATTAACTCAATCAGGCACAATAGAGGAGAGACTATTAGAGATGCTACATTTAGAAGAAGATCACATAATAGGAGGATTCCATTATAATGTGCAAAAATCGTGCAAGAAATATTGGCATGAAATATATATAAAACAAAGAAATTTTCAACCAGGGGACTTGGTTTTTCTATATAACAGTAAGTTTTTGAAGCATCCATGAAAATTTAAAATACGTTGGTTGCACCCATATACGATCAGGTTTGTGAAAGAGGTAGGATATGGCTGGATATAAAATCTTAGCATGGAATGTGTTGAAGGATTTATTAATTGAAGCCAACTAAAACTCTATAGGAGTAACCAACCTTCCATGCAATTTTTGAGAAAAAAAAAGGAGCAATAGTTTTCATTTTATAAATGAGTAAAATATAGGAGACAATAAAAATAAGAGATGTTATATTTTCGAAGGAAGGACAATTTTTCAAGGATGAAAAATCAAATAGCCACATAGCAGATGGGTCACGCAAAAGAGAAATAAATTTGGTAGATAACAGTTACTAGCAAGAGGGAAAAAGTGGGAAGGCAAAAAAGGAAGAAGTGCCAAAAAATGTTAGTAGTACCCATGTAGGCTGAACATCATGGTTGAATAAAATTTGACAAGCCACTCCAAAAATAACATAATGAGTGCACTATAATGACGAGTATCCTTTCATATTGGTGGATTTAATAGGAACAATTGTGGATAGGATGTCTAATTACCTAAAAAAATGCAGTAAGGAAATATACACTTGAGAATTAAATGTGACATGACATGAGATCAAATTTTATAGATATGAAATAATGACGCTAGAAAAATCACGCAACATGACCGCAAAATATAAATTGTGAACAATTAGTAAAACAAGCTCATTCTGCCTAAGGAAAATGAAGAACAAAGAGCATCATAAGAAATTCATAGAGGTAGAAAATAAGAGTTGCATAGTTAGAAACAAGTTATAAGATAGAATGATAGACATCAGGGGAGAAGAATCAAAGAAGAAGATCATAACTAAGATGTTATGGGTATCCTTAGACCCTGTAAAGTTTGCAGAAATTACAACAATGATATTAGGTACAAATGATGCATTACAGGGCCAATTTCCTAGAATTTATGTATGACCAAGGAATGCAAGCACAACAATAATTCTAAGACTTCAATTGTGCATTTCACTTTTAAAACATTTTAATTTTTTTTAACCCTTGAACCACCATAAGATTATATTTACCAATAAGTAGCTTGAATATGGGAAAACCTTGGTTGATTTTATCATTAAGAAGGAATTAACCGTGCACCTTGTGCTTCAATTGAGAGGTGGCGTGTATATCTTTTGTGAAAAAATCAGGCGCAGTGGTTTGGGGCCAATATTTTTTTAAAATATTAACTAAATTTATATTGAAACTTGTAAATTTGGGTGTAGAACCTCGAGTAGGAAGGGAAGAATCTATACTTGTAACTTGGATGGAAAGTGTTGGGAAGAAGAAAATTTGAAGACTATTTCCATAGTAGGAGTAATGTGCCAAATTTTGGCTAAGGCAGACAATGTTAAGGTGAAGGTAGAGGCCGTTAGATAAAAAATTTTATCATGATGATTTCAGAAGTAGTATAGAATGAAAAAAAAATTGAGTGGCTTGAGGACAAGCAACAGGTGAGTGTTGGTGGCATGCTAGAGAAATTCCTTCTGTATGATTTTTATAGAATCACACAGAAGGGCACCAGGAAAGAAGATCAACAAAATTTTAGTGTGGGGGAAGGAAAAAAATAAGGAAAGTCGTCAGGATTACTTGGTATGGATTTTCCTAGGGTAACATTTACTACCATAAATGGGGTTTATAGATCGGCTTGCACCTAAATGTAAGATTATAAATAGCCTAAGTCTGTAAAGGAAAGTAGTACTTCATTGGATGGTTTTCATATATGATATAGCGTTGTACTTTTGATTAATTAGGATGGTGAGCCATAATATACATGGTTGTAATGAATATTTTGTAGTGATAATAAAAGGAGCTATTTTTTCTTAATTTCTATGTTTATGCATTATGTGAATCACCTGTTTCTATATTATGACTTTGTTGAATATTTGTGAATAATGCGATTACAACAAAAAATAGGGGCATAACTCAATTTTTTTTTATGAATAACAAGTAATGATGACACATTGAATATAATAATTTTAAGGTAGGTTCTACGTCTCCTTGATCATTACAAAATTGTCCAGGTTCCTGCAATCCCTCATAGATTCCTTGGGTGAGACTTCACCTACTCACAAGTGTTTTCAAAAGGGCCAGTGTTTGTGGGGTTTTGTTAGTTGATTCATTTTAAACTTGGGTCTTCCCTTTACATGCCAACACCAGGGTCCATGTGGATGAACCTAGGGACATGATATGTATTTGAATGAGGAGTTTCATTAGAGATTTTGGGGGTGTATTTGTAGTTCCATATGCTTTTCCATACGTCTATGCCTCTTATCACCAGTTCCACCATATTTTAACCCAATTTACTGTTGCAATGATATAAGGGTTTTGTTTTCCCAGTCCTACCTTTGTATTGGGATTATAGAGCTTATCCCATGCTACTAGAGACCATTTTTTTCTCCAGGTGAGTTCCTCCCTATAGGAAGGTTCTCTAGATACGATGATTCTCTTGTAAAATCAAGGTTGGGGCCATCATTGTTGAATAGAGGCATATAGGGATCACTTATAATACATATTTAAGGAGTACATTCTAACCCTTTATTATGATAGATTTCAATGTCCATCCAACCAATTTGTTATTGAGCTTGATTATTAGTTCTTCCTATAGGATCCATTTGAGGGAAATAATAGCTAGAGGTGCACCAAGATACTTTGAGTGAATTTTGTTGATTTGAAAGCACATGATACGATTTATGTGTCTCTGCATAGGCAAGGGATTATTTACGAAGTAAACCTATGATTCAGTCTTGTTAGCATCCATACCTGAGGCCATAAAGAAGTGCTCCATGATTTTTGAGAATTCATGTGCTTCCTGAATCATTGGAGATCCCATAACAATCGTGTCATCTAAAAACTGTTGATGAGTGAGCATAAGATCATCTCCAAAAAACATAATACCCTAAATCATTTTCTCAATAGCTATGGATTTTTTAGAGCAACCCTTCCACTACAATAATGAAGAGGAAAGGCGAAAGAGGTCCCCCTTACCTGATTTCTCAATATGAAATCAAGGGCAGTGAGGAGGAACCATTGACCAAGATAGAAAATGAGGCTGAAAAGAGGAGATTTTCAATCCAGTCAGCCTACTCACAAGAGAAGCCAAAATCTCTAAAGATTTTTCTTAAGAACTTCCATCTCAACTTGTCAAAATATTTAGAGAGATCAAGCTTAAGAAGCATACTAAATTTATTTGTAATCCTTAGGGAGTGGATGGATTTGTGAGATACCATAATTCCATCCAAAATTTGTCTCCATTTGATGAAGCCCACTTGTTGGAGAGAGATTATGCTAAGGAGGAATGACTTAATCCTGTTTGAAATAATTTTAGTAATGAATGTGTAAATGAAATTAAATAGGGTGATTGGTCTATAGCTATTTAGATATTATACTTTTCCTTTCTTGAGCACCAATGTTAAGAATGTGGTATTAATGGCTTTGAATATAGTTCTTGACTAGAGAGATTCCTCCAATACCTAATAGACGTCATGTCAAATGATTGACCAAGATGTTTAGAAGAATTCAATGGTGAATCCATCAGGTCCATGTGTTTTCTTACTAGGAATATTTTCAATTGTATCTTCGACTTGGTTCAAGGAGATTGGTCTAAGTAGAGTATCATTTTGTTTTGTAGTGATCGATTTAGGAATGTTTCGGAGAATGTGTTGTGTTTCCCCCTGATCAATATAATAGGGGTTCCAAGAGTATATTCTAAAAGAAGTTAGTTAACTCTGAGGAGATTTCCTAGTGGGACTGCAAATATTCCCCCATAGAATGTTTTATTGAAGAGATGAAATTTAGATGTATGTTTTGGTGCATGGAATTATGGAAAAAGGAAGTGTTCATTTCCCCTTATTTAACCCAACACACTCAAAATTTTTGTTGCCGCAATATTTCTTCTTTTTTCATTCGCTCCTACAATTCGATAAGTGTGGATTATTTTTCCTTCATTAAAGCCTTTGATATACCATTGAGAATGGCCTTCTAATAAATTTCTTCCATTTTCTACTCTAATATTCACTTTTCTTCTAAGGTGTTTCCAAACTTTTTCTTATTCTAACTCTTTAGCCTACATTTAATGTGCTTAATTTTCTTGTAGATAGTAAAAATAATCGATCCTTTTTCTATTATCAGCTCATCCCACCACTACTGAATATAAGCAAGGAAGTATGAATGGAAAAGCCATACCTTTCGAAACTTGAAAGCAGGGGCGTGTTTTCATATTAATATTAAAATAGATTGGCCAATGGTTGGATCCATGGGTTGGGAGGATAAAGTGTTCTAGACAAAGATGACATTGAGGTATATCTTCAAACAACAAGAAATTATCAAAATTTGAGGCCACCTATTGGGCTCCTCCACTCCTATTGTTCCAAGTGACCATATCATTTTTAGTTTCTATTTTGACCAATTTGGAACTAGTTATTGTTTCTTGGAAAAGGAGACAATTAGCACCTAACCTCCTAACGACAACCTACTTCTTTTCAAGGGATTTAAGGAGATTGAAATATCCTACAAGAATACATGGGGAAGGGGATAGAAGTTTGTGGATGCTAATTATGGAAGGAAGAAATATTGGTTTATCTTTGGTAGAAGGGTAATGTAGATATTAGAGAGGAAGCACAAATTTTTAGAGCCAATGGACCAAAACTGAATTAAGAGTACATGGTAGGAAGTGAAAATATTAAGAACAAGGATATATTGGTCACTCCAAATGATATTATGGCTCCTTGATGAACCTTGAGCAAAATAAATATTTCCTGAAATTTTCTTATCCATTTACTAATCATGTTGGTTATGGTCTCACTGGAGGTTTTAGTCTCCTATACCATCATTATTTCTATATTTTCAATGTTCGAATTATTTTTTAGCAGCCTTTTATTTCATTTGTATTTGAGGCCACTAGTACTCTAAGAAATAATATTCATGTTAGGGGTGCATTGGAGGGATGAAAATTATTTGTAATCCCTATGATCTGTCATGAGCTAACTGACATGATGTAATAACCCTAGTGAAAATTCCATGTAATAAAAGTTAAAAATAATAACCACGACTGATTGGAAGCGTATGTTGGCCCTCGTGTTTTATCTAATTTCGTTTAATTAAATACACTTTATTACCATTCTATCCATCCATTTACCATCCATATTCACTCTATTTTGACCAATTTATGCATATATAGGTATATAAATTAAGTTTTGCAATTTTTAGAAGTTTTTAAAAAAATTGAATTTTAAGTGCATTATTGGATAGGACTAGAAATTCCCGTAATGGCTTCATTGATGTCATACTTGCAGGACACATGGGCTCGAACTGAACATATTTCTAGAAAGTTCTGTTACCCATAGAATTTCAAATACAAACATATAAACTTGCAGCAAAGCTGGGAATGGAACTATCTGAAGCACAAGCAAAAAGACTGATTCAATTAAATGAACTGGATGAAATAAGACAACAAGCAGTGGAACATACATCATTAGTGCAAGAGCGGAGAATAAAATGGCATGATCGATTCATAAAGAATATTTGTTTTCAAAAGGGAGTCTGGACACTATTGTTTGACTCCAAGTTTAAAGATTTCAAGTAAAAGTTTACAACTCATTGACTTGGGCCATATGGGATAGAAGAGATGTTCGAAAATGGAGCGGTCAAAATAAAAACAATAGATGAAGCGTCAATTTCATTTCTAGTTAATGGACATAGGCTTAAAGTATACAATAAGCCTATCAATAAACAAGATTTTATGACAATAATTTCAATAGAAATTGATATGGAAATAATGGAACAACATAATATGCCTTCATTACTTCTAGAAGAATAAAATAATAATAATAATATAAAAATAAAAGAGTTTGGTTGTGAAAATCCAAGAAACTAGCACAATACAAACTTGAATTCATATCAGAAAACCGACTTGATTGGCCAATATGAATTCTGTATTTTTTTTTTAACTTAAGTATAATTTTGTAGAGTTAATCCTCCAAGACATGCAAGACTTGAGGACAAGTCTTAAAATCAACAAGGAGGAAGTTCGTAATAAAACTATGCAAATAGTTTGAGTAGATGAAATGTAGAAGGAACCTAAATTGCATGGCAGAAGGGACCTGATACATCATTGAAAATATTGTACAGAAGGGACCTGAGATATCATTGAGAATATTATGCAGAAGGGACCTGTATCATATGATAGAAGCAACTTGAAACATTGTCGAAAATTACATGTCAGAAGGGACCTAAAACATTATTTGTAATATCACTGCAGAAGGGACCTGAACTACATCAACATTCAAGCCTGAAGAACATGTCAGAAGTGACCTGAAACATTAATTACAAACTGCAGAAGGGACTTGAACAACATCAACATTCAAAGATCCTAAATAAATATCAAATGTGAAAACTTGAAGCAGAAATAAGTCTCTATATTTCAATATATCCTGGAAGAGCCATCATTATGATAATAAAGACATTGTCGACCATAATTTGACCGAAGGACATCATTTACATCAAGTATTTTATGGGAGTACAAGTATAGTAAGTGAATAATTTGTTGTCTTAAAATTTTGATTTTTTTGAAAATTTTCTAGAAGTTGTTAGGACTAATTTAGTGCTTGATATGCATTCCATCACATTTTACCTATATCCTACCACTACCTTCATTATTTTACCCATTATAATCACTATTCATTACCCCTTTTTCCTACATTTACCCTCATACATTAACCATCATTCCATATACCATACTTCATTATCTCTTTCCTACATTTAACCATCATTCCATATACCATCATTCCAATCATTTTTAAACCATCACATTAATCCTAATTATTTGCTTAAGCATATGGATCAAGAATTAAAGGCTCAATATTCAAATCCTTGTTGACCTAAAAAAACAACAAAAGTTAGTGTCATGATAGAAATTTAATTTTAAACATGGCCATTCTAGGGTCATTTTAAAAATTAAATTAAACAATAAAAGATTAAGACCTAAGATATAAGTGAAAATATGCAAACATATATCATATGATAAAGCTAAGGTATGGAAATGGGCGGATAATGCAATTGAAAAAACCTAAGTTGACATGGAAATGGAGTGCACAATGCAAAATCACAAAACAATCCGAATGACATAACCCATGTTGAAATGAAAACACAAATTATGATGTATTTTGATTAAGGTATGGGCATGGCAAGGAATGAAGGCGGATATGAGTGAAGAACAAAACAACAGAGAACATGATTTATAGTGACGAGACATATGTAGATACCGTGGAGCAAGGATATAGTGCAGGTAAAAGAAAATAAGCCACATAGGCATTCGAGTTAGAGTTCGGCATGAAAAACGGTCAACACAGATTCAAAAACAAAGTGCTATGACATACAACAACCCTGTGAAAATATTGAAGCCTCCGCCATTTTTAAACTAACAAAACCCTGTGATTTCATTCTTCTTTAACCATCACAACCATTACAGGCTCATAGAAAGGAATTTGACCATTGTGCAAACCAAAGGCACGCATTCGAACACCTTGAGAAGAACGAAATTGAGTGAGAAAAAAACAGAGAGGCTGTGAAGAGACTCTTAAGCCGAGAGAAGCAAGCATAATAAATAGAAAAGGATGAATGGAGAGATAAGAAGAGGGTGCATTGATGTTGACTAAGATTTGAAGCTGAGATATATTCCCATCGTGTTAATCAAACACACCAACAAATTGCAGAGATCTTGTGGAAAAGAACATTTAAGAACAAACTCCTGATTTTTCTCATTGGTGAAAGGATACTCAGAATAAATGAAACTCGGGATTATGTGTTGAACACGAGTTAAACTAAAAGTTATAAATGTTTGTCTTAGCCACATTTTAGCTTGTCTTTGCCACCATTTAGCTTAACTCTTCCACCTACAAGCACATGAGGATTTTGAGATGATTGAAGAGGATTCTTAACAGTAGTAATGTTGTGAAAATGGAGGAATACAAGGCTAAAATTAGAGAAAATCTTGGGATTAATCGAAAGTAGGTAAACGAAATTGAATTCTTCCACATACAGTCACGGAATTGTCATATTTCATTTTTGAAAAAATAGAGTGTTGCACAGTGAGTGAATTTTGAAAAATAAAATGAGTCATTTTATGAGTCAATTGATGATTGTTTTACATATACATAGTGAGTCATTCGTTGAATATTTTTGAAAAAAATGAGCCTAAATCATTCCAGTTTGAATGCACAATGAATTTTTCTCTGTAGAGGAAGGGTTATGTATGAATTTGAAGAGAAGAAGGACACTATGGCATGAATTTAAAAAAAAAAATACACAGTCAATTTAGAGGCAGAAAATTCTACATCAAAACAGAGGAGATTTTAATTTATTTATTTTTGATAAAATAGAGAATAGAAGATGAGAAATAGATTAATAAAAAAATGTTTACAATGTTTTTATGATCTTTCTATATCAAAATTTTGTGTTTTTATCAGTTTGTGGAAGCAGTGGGCTCGTTTTTTTAAGGG
Source organism: Pinus albicaulis (assembly GCA_034641835.2). NCBI lineage: Eukaryota > Viridiplantae > Streptophyta > Pinopsida > Pinales > Pinaceae > Pinus > Pinus albicaulis. The sequence continues at coordinate 16,425,665 of MU968363.1, forward strand.
AACAGAGGTTTAAGAAGATTGATTTCATTCCTTTGTCAAGAGCATCAGAGAAGAGGTAAGCCTTATCACCATGAACATAATGCATGAATAAGTCAATAAGATCTATATGTGTGCATAATTTTTATTTTCAAAATGACAATTTTGACAGTGAAATGTTACATAAGTTTCTTTTCAGAGCATATGGCTACCAGGGTGGAACCAAAATATTTCCAAATTGAGCATTGGGAGAAAGGGACCATAGAAAAACTTTATCAGGCTAGTCTAATAGGCTTCCTCCAAAATTTTAATGGACACAATGAGAGCATCAAAAAGGAGTTCATAAACAATTACACACGGGAGAAAACCATGCTGGGAAACTTAGTTATCCCATTAAATCTAGAATTCATTTCTCAGGCCTTAGATCTACCACTTTCAGGGGAACAATATCATAAGGGTTTTCACTTTAAAGATAAGGGATGTACTTCCTTTTTGGAGAAAAATATGAAGGGATCATTTGATAGAACCAAGGGGATTATGAGGGAATGGTTTAATGGGCCATGGGAAGAGTTGGTGTTAATTATTGAAATATTTTTCACATGTGACATTAGGCACAATGTAGTGCATATCTATCATATCAAATTGCTCCAGAATATTAAGGGAGAAATGAAAGTCAATTTTCCATACTTCTCTAAAAATTTTATTAAAATGATAGAGAATGTTAAGAATGAAACTAAACCTAAGGAAGCACAAATCTACCATCAGGGACTCATCAAAATTATTTTAGAGTATCAATTTAAAACCAAGGGTATAGTATGGAAATATTTGTTAACTCAACATCAGTTTGAAGAAAAAATCATACAGGAGAAGTTTAAATCGGTTCATTAAACAAAGAGCATAATTAACTCACCTCTTTACCCAAGGACAAGGTCCAAGAAGCAACAAGATACTATCATGGTTGAAAGAGAAGCATCCTTCCTATCCATTCCTAGAAGACATAGAAGAAAAAGTCCAGTAGACACAAGTAGTAAAGAGAAAGACCCCGAGGTACAAATTGTTGAAACACCTCCCACAACAAAAAAAAGTTGATGAAATAATTGAAATATTGCAAAAAGAAGCCTATGAAAAGAAATTGGAGAGATACTCATACTTTGATAATGTTGAGATAGAAGCCACTTCATTTTCCAAAGACACAATATAAGAAGAGAAGGAGTTGAACCTTAGCAAAATAAAACAATTGGCAGATCAATTGGAGGTAAGAAAAATTATGGAGAAGAATTTGAAGCAAGAGAAGAAGACATACAGGAAAAAAAAGGCCAAATTTATCAAGGAAAATGAAAAGCTTAATGAGAAATTTGGAAAATTAGAGACAAATAATACCCTTCTTTCTAAACAAGCTTACAGGTGGCTGAATGAGAAAAACACATGGAAATATAAGTATGAAAGACAAAAGGTCATGGCTTCAATCTATGAGAGAGAACAATATAAAGGGATAGATTTTATTTTACAAGCAGCACAGTAGGAGGCATCTAGATCAGGTACAATATCTACATCAGAGCTCAGGAGATCCAAGAGAAAGAAGCAAACATGAGGACATTCTTGTACATTAGCAAGGGGGAGATGTTGGCCCTCGTTTTTTATCCAATTTTGTTTAATTAAATACACTTTATTTCCATGTTATCCATCCATATTCACTCTATTTTTACCAATTTATGCATATCCAGGTATATAAACTAATTTTTACAATTTTTAGAAGTTTTTACAAAAATTTAATTTTAAGTGCATTTTTGGACAGGACTAGAAATTCCCGTAATGGCTTCATTGATGTCATACTTGCAGGAAACTGTTACACCATTTTTTGGTCATCTAACTCTTCATCATTAGATGGACCCAAGTACACCATGTAAGACCAGTTTTACCCCAAGTAAAACTGCTTTCACTATGTTAATTAGAAAACCCCAAAAGGAATAATTAATTAAACCATAATTTAATTATTATTCCCAGTCATGTTTAACCCAAAAACAAAGAAATTAATGAGATAAACCCATAGTTATCTTATTATTTTCTAGGAATAATTATTTAAATAATATTCCTTGTTAAATATGACCAAATCAACTACCATTAATCAACTAAATCATTATTTATTTGATTATATCCCAACCACTTCCTTAAAAAGATAAATAAATCATTTATTTATTTATTTTTCACTAATCAAGGGATTTGACCCAAGTCAAACACCCTTTCCCTCCAACAAATAATAATAAAATATTCCATATAGGTGGATCTAGATTTGGTTAACATTATTTTAATCATGCACCAAGATCTAGAATGACCCAATATTTTGTTATAAATAGGAGGGTTTTCCCCTTCATTCTTCACCTTTTGTTGCATACTAGATCACTCTGGATCTATACACTTGGTCTCATTTTCTGCCATTGTTGCTCCCATTGAGCTCTACTTTCTACATTGGGTTTTCTACATCTACAAGAGAGAGAAAGCTTAGATCTGAAGTGCTGAGGACTACAAAGAACCCATCCCATTGAGGAGATCTGGATACACCTTCTTGTTTCCTCCCAGGTGCCCTGTAATATAAAAATTCATTCAAAAATGGTGTTCTTGTCTTGTCTGTTGGATGCATGGAGCAAACTCTTTACTTCACTGCTTAATATCTTTCCATTTATAGATCTGTTTGTTGCAGCACTTTAACTACTAATTGCAGATCTGAAGATGTTTTGCAGCCATTATTGTTGTTAGGGCTATTAGTTATGCGTAGCTAAAGTGGTTCTTTTTCGTACGCTTCGACAAAGAATTCATACTAACAGAAACCTGGGCTCGAAATGAGCACATGTTTAGAAATCTTGGTAACTATGGACATGCACCTATTGGTTCGGTCAAATCGTGATTAAACAGGCTTGGTCAAATCCGGTCAAATAGGACCTATTATTCTGGAAATCCCTAGGAAATAGGTCAAATTTAGCATTTTATGGGATTTTCTAGATTTTGAGAGATTAGATGGATGACCTCAACCAAAATATATAGGATAAGGATAGACATGGCTGTTAGAGACATTTTAGCTAAGTTTTTTTCATATTTCTCTATTTAAGCCTAAGACATTGAAGGCATGAATATGTAGAATTTGTATAATTTCACTTTGATATTTCTCAACTTTGGAGAGTTAATTGAAGAACCAATTCTATATTATTTTCTACTATTATATATGGTGAATGCTTGATTGAGTTTTAGTAGCTGATAAGTACTTTCAGTGTGTGAGGCAAGAGTGGAGGGCCCCCACACTGAGCTAAGTGCACTTTGTGGTTAATTTAGTTGCAATTTCCTGAACTAGTTTTGTTTCATGTTTAATCAGTTAATTATATATATGATGATATGTTATGATTTTTGATGAATCCTAATCTAATTTCTAATCTTCATATGAACGGTCAAACCAATGTTTAAGTTAAACTCTCCTTCTATCTGATCAAGAACTAGAAACTAGAATTCATCTTTCTTGCTTTTAAGTGATTTTATGAATTTCGAGTTTTCTAGCAATGGCATTAATGATGAATGAATTTATAATGAAGGACAGAAAGGATCTCCTTAGTTAGGAGCCTCTTCTATTATTCTTTTATGCATCTTGAGCTATTTTTCATTAGTGATTTTGGTTTCTGTTCATGAAGTAGTATTGTAGAGAAGGACAAACAAGTTATCCTAAGTTAGGAGCTTCTTCTTCTGCTTATTAAATAATTGAATTAGAAATTATTTAGTTAAGTTTTATATTTGTAATATGAATTTCCTTTAACTTCAATAATTAATCTTCTAAACTTCACTGTAGTTTAAATCCATATATTTTGGATATGCTTCTAATTTCTACAAGCCCGAATTGATAATAAAATACCTATGTTAGTTTGCCTAGTAAGCGAACCCAACAATGTATTTCAAGGTTAATGGTGGGAAAAAACATCCTAGTGGGTGTTCATTCGATTTATTATGGCTAAAGTAAATTGGAAAAGGAAATGGCAAAGGCATTGGAAAGGAATGATGCATTAATTAGAATTTTATTTATGAAAGTAATGAAAATTAGGAGAAAATTAAGGTGAAAGGTCACAGGTTGCAAGTGAGGAGAAAATTGAAGGAAAATTATGGAAAATGAAGAAAATAGAGGCCTCATTAATAAAAAGGCTTCTAAGTATCAGTTGGTAAGATTTTTTTCTCAAAACTTTTGTTAGTTCAGTTTTGGAGCTCTCTCATTATTCTCTCTCTCTCTCTCTCTCTCTCTCTTGGACACTTAGAGTTTCTTGGAGAATTTTGGCACTGGACCAAAAAAGGAAAGAAAGCAAGAAGTAGGAGGAAGAAAGAAAGCAAGAGAAGGAATCAAGCAGCTACAACAAGATTCTTTTCAGGTATTGATTTCCATGTGTGATTTCCTTTCTAGATCTAGCATGCATGGTATTGCATGTGGTTCTTTTCTGTCTTGGCATGGGTTTTTCCAGGTGTGGCAGTGTGTTCAACCTATCCTTGCCATTTCTGGATAACCATGGTGTTGTGGAGTTCTCATGTTTTGGTTTAGCTGAATTTCCGGAGAGATTCAAAGCCGAGTGAGGTGGATCTCTGAATTGATATAACACATGGCCAAGTAACCCCTAAATTGGACTGGGGTTGTGGTAGATCTGAATAGCGTGTTTCTCATGCATTTATTTACCCCAGTTGGCTCCACCACAACCCACAGACTGATAGATTCAGATAGAGCCGGGAAGTGTGTTGATCATGCATTTATGTTGATTGCATATGTTTTTATTATGCTTGTGGCCTATGTGTGCTTGTTTCATTTACATGGTGTTGATCATGGTTGTAGTGATGTGACCATCTGAAGGTTGATGGTGTTGTTGTGGGATGTGTCATCAGACTGTATTGTTGTATATGCATTTTTTATGCATGTCAATGTCTATATGTTGTTCTGCATGCATAGTCACGGTTGAGGTTGTCGTGCATAAGGTCATTGTATGAAATTAGGTCATCATGATATTGTTGATATTTTATGATGTTGATGTGTTGGTTGAGATAAAGCAGGAGATGCAAATCACCAAAGTGGAGTTGCAGCACTAGACTTTGGATAAGAGTAGATCATCAAACAGGTATAGTATGTTTGGCATGCAGGTAAGTTGGTTACCGGTTTTTATAAGAATTAGGTTTATGTACATGTTTGTCGATCTATTGTTTTTGTGGTTATAGGTATTATAAATGCTAGTTGATCAGTTTAGTTATATGCATTATGGTTATGTGTATGTCTTTCATTCTATTGATGTTATGGTCACATACATGATAGATGTCATTTAAATAGTGTGATCATATGTACATGGGTTGGTTAGTCATGCATGGTATTAACTTGATGACTATGTTATATGTTTTTTATTATTATGTTATATGGTTATCTTGTTGTTGTTATATGTTATTTAACTTGATGATTAGTTTTATTGCCTTTAACATCTTGATGTTATATGTAGCATGCTAGTTGGATTGGCCTATGTAGATGGTTATGGTTATTACATTCATGTATAAATCGATATATTTTTGATATTGTGTTGTACTAGTCTAGACTGACTGTGTATATGTGGTTGTTTGAAAATTGTTTATGAGTTTATGATGTGAGCATGTTAGCTAGTCATTGTTATGGATATCATGACATTATTTATGTCTAATTTGATGTGATGTGAGGTTATATCATGCTAATCTAGATTAATTGTGCAAACAAGATAACCTCCCCTAAGATACATCAAGTTATGAGTTTTGTTATGTCGTCTATTTGGTGTTTGAATGTTTGATTATGTCATTTGTTTAGTGTTCAAGTGTTTGGTGTATATTATGTCATTTATATGTTGTATGAATGTTTGATTACTTGCATGATATGAGTATATGTCTATAAGATTGCATGAAGAAATGATCGCATTTTGAGATGGTCGTACTAACACACATGTGTTGAGATAGTTGATATGTACTTGAGTGAAAGTAGGTGATAGTTGTAGAATTATGATCTTGACTATTAGTTTATTATGACATGGTTGTTAGTCTTCATAGAGGCTGATTTTAGAAATTTATATGATGTATTGATATTTGGAACATGTGATTGAAACATGCTTGGTATTAGCATGACAAGGTAATAAGTTTATGTGTTTATATAAATAACAAATGGGTGATATGATAGTACATAGTGGGACTCGATTGCAGCAAGGAAAATGGTAAAATAAAGGAACTGGGTAAGAATTCATTTGGCTATGTTTGGAAACCCTAATTTTTAATGAATGAGTGCTTTCCATACATGAAGTCTTATTAACCTTGATTTTGTATGACATTATGTGGATATGTGATATAGTCATGAACATGTATTGGACAGGTATATCAATTGGTTTCTAGTTATGGCTAGATCCATCAAGGGATTGGATTCCCTTGAGAGATGATATATGTGTGTGTTCAAATACAAGGCAATGTGTTTGGAACAAAAAGGTAATATAAATGATATTTATATATGCACTGACATTAATGTGGTTATGGAAGTATGATGAAGGGGATTGGATGGCAAGAGAATGCCATGAAATATTGGAGAAGGATTAGGTTGAGTTTCCCTTCAGAAGCATTGGGCACCCATGGGGATTGATTCATGGTATTTGTTGCCAGTCTTGCGCTTTTGGTATTTTTTGGTTTGTCATGCTTGATTCATGGCTTTTTTTATGTCTAGTGTATGGACATACCACTTTGTTGTGGTTTCGTATTGATCTTGGTTTTCATGGTCTTCTTCTTGCTTTCTATTGTTCTTGCCTATTATCTTTTTAGGGTCTCGGGAATTAGTTGGGAAATTCAATGGAGCTCAGGGAGAGATGTGTGGTACCCAACATGTAATGAAATACTTGGATGAAGCTCAATGCATGTATAAGGGCAGCGAGAGGTAAGAATACGACAGTCGGTTAGACTGGTTAGGTCCATGGTGGTAAATGGACGATGGCAGTACAGTCATGAGAAACGTAATCTGGTAAGGTTAAGTAAAGTGATTTTAGGTGTTATATGCCTTGGCTAAGTTGGGAACTGTGGTTGTCAATGTTGTGCATGTTGTGCACAGATAAAGGTTGTTCTCTTAACCTTGAACTTATGTTATCTGGTAATTATGACGTGATCATGATTATATATGTGTGTGTGTGTGTGTGTGTGTGTGTGTGTGTGTGTGTGTGTGTGTGTGTACGTATGTATGTCGTGTCTGACAAGGTTGTCATGGGTCATGATTATTTAATGCTAATGTTTATATGTATATATGTGTGTATGTATGTCATTGTTTGATGGGACCATGACTGTTTTATGCTAATGAATATATATGTGTATGTATCTATGTATCTATGTCACTATATGATAGGGTTTTCAAGGATCATTCTTTTAGGGGAATGATTTCTTATGCTGGTGAATGGTATGAAGAGGTTCATGGTTTATGAGGAATCAAATGGGAGAGTAGCCCTAATAGATATGCAAAGTCAGTATCATGTGGATATGAATTGATATTATATGCTTGTAATATGCCTATGTTTATGTTATGGCTAGGTAATGTTGAGGGGTACATCAAAGAAGTGAAAGTAGTGTGATCTGCGATGTGCTAAGATAAACATGGATAGTGGGAAAACACTAGAAGCAAGGTTTCTTGTGGGGTCAGTGTGTGGTCTATGAATGTGTAGTAATACTATTGTGTATATGTTTTGTGTGTTGTATATTTAGTGATTGTACCTATGGCGATGTGTACATGTAACATATGTAGTATTGTGTACATGTGATGTCGTATGCTTGTTATATATACTGGGTTGTGTGTATATTGCATATGCAGTGCTAGGTATATATGGTGCTATGTACATGTTGGATATGCAGTGTTGTGTACATACGATATTGTGTGCATGTTGGATATGCGGTGTTGTGTGCATATGGTGATGTGCACATGTTGGATATGTAGTGTTGTGTACGTATGGTTCTATGTACATATAATATATACACTGTTATGTGCATATGATGTTGTGTGCGTGTTGTACATATGGTGCTATGTGCATATGGTGTTGTGTGCATAATTGTACATGTGGTGTTGTGTGCAGGTGGTGTCATGTACAAGTCGTGCATGTGGCACTGTGTACATGTGATTTCGTGTACATGTAGTGCATGTGGTTTTGTGTACATGTGGTATAGTGTACATATTGTACAGGAGTTGTGGTGTAAATTTGGCGTTGTGTACAAGTGGTGTAGGTGGTGCCATGTACATGTGATGTTGTGCACACGTTGTGCAGGTAGTGTTGTGTATAGGTGGTACTGTGTACATGATGTGCATATGGTACTGGTATACATGTGGTATCGTGTTCATGTTGTACATGTTATGTTGAGGGAATGAGGTAGTATGTATGTGCATGGTGTAGTCGTGGTATCGTGACATATGTAATTGTTGTGTGGTACTTTGTATATGTATATGTATTGTGTTGTGGTGTATACCAGATGTAGGCACATGTATTGTGTTGTATTGTACACCAGTTGTAGGTGTATTTGTTGTATGTCGGTGTAGGTGTATGTATTTTACACTGGGTGTAGGTGTATGTGACGTATTACAGTGTGGGTGTATGTATTATGTTTTTTTATAGGCCTTGTGTGAATGTATATGTTGTACAATGTGTGTATGTGTACATGTTTGAAGAGAAGCAAGGGCACTATGTGCTTGATGGATGTTGCAACTGATCCAGTGTGTGTACAAAGAACAAAGGTAGAAGTAAGGACTGGTGAAGGATAAGTATTGGTATTTTATTTCAGTCTTGTAATGCATATGATCTACGATTCTGATTTATGACAGTTACATATGATTTATCATTATGGTTTATGGTGATTTCATGTGATTTATGATTATTGTTTATGGTGATTTCATGTGATTTATGATTTTAATGCATGATGGTTGTGTTTTGAGCTAACTAGATGTGTTATGTTTATACATAATGATTCTATCAAATGACTAGTTTGACTTGTTCTGACAGGAAGTGAACAATATTGCAAGTGTACCTTATTGACGAGATACCAATGAGGTATGATTTGAATTTATTTATAATCTAATGGAAATTATGTGCTTGGTATAGGAAAGCACAGAAATGCCCGGTTGGGTGGTTGAAACTGATTACAAGCATTAGCAACAACAACAAAAGGAATTGAAGGAGCCAACAATATCTTCACAAAGCACTTCAGGAGCAAGGCCATTATGGGACACTCATACCCAGTAGTGTCCATCGTTTACCATTAGCATGATATGACCAGTATGATGGTTGAGGCAAGTATATGCTTTCATTTTTATATCTTCTGATGCGAGGAAGCCTTGCCAAGAGATGGATCGCTCGGGATAGGAGATGTCGGGGAACTTGGAAGGTCAGTGATTTCACGAAAGGGGGTGACCGCATTTCCCAAGGGACTGTGTAGCAGAGAAGGGAAGGTCGTGGATGGATTTTTTTTGGTCATTAGCATTTCCATATGGAACCATATGCACATTGGGAGTGTTCCCTGGAACAATGAGTCAATAATTGTTTACAGAGGGTATAGTAGCACAACATTGTAGCACTGGACATTGGATGCAGAATTTGACTATGATAATGGATTATGGACTTCCTGGGAAGGAAATGAATCCTGGTACTACTTTGAGGATTGAGGTGTGAGCCTCTGGATTCCTTTGTTGCTGATACGAGAATCATATCCTTTTCTTTGTTGGTTGATCAAGTGTGTATATGTGTATACTATTGTAAATACCATAATGAGTTGTGTTTTAAAGCTCCAATACACGATATGATTGTCATGATGATTTTTTTATTTTGAGTAGGTTATTCATTGTAAATATTGCAACGAGCTGTGTTATAAAGCTCCATAGGTAGTATGATTTATTTTCAGCAATTTCATGGTTTTTAGGTGTCATTGAACACCGAGGAAGGTGTTACCCCAATGGGGAGAATTTTGTAACATCCTTGGTGAAAATTCCATGTAATAAAAGTTAAAAATAATAACCACAGTTGACGGGACATGCATTCCAAGCTGAATGGTGGGAAAAAAACATCTTAGTGGGTGTTCATTCAATTTATTATGGCTAAAGAAAATTAGAAAAGACAATGGAAAAGACATTAGAAATGCATGAGGCATTAATTGGAATTTTATTTATGAAAATAATGGAAATTAGGTGAAAAGGAAGGTGAAAGGTCACAGGTTGCATGTGAGGAGGAAATTGATGGAGAATAATGGAAAATGAAGAAAATAGAGGTCTCATTAATAACAAGCCTTCGAAGGATGAGTTGGTAATATTTTTTTCTCATACCTTTTGTTAGTTTAGTTTTGGAGCTCTCTCATTATTCTCTCTCTCTCTCTCACTCTTGGACACTTAGAGTTTCTTGGAGCAATTTGGCATTGGACCAAGAAAGGAAAGAAAGCAAGAAGGAGGAAGCAAGCAAGGAAGAGCATGAATCAAGCAACTAGAGCATGATAATTTACAAGTATTGTTTTGGATGTGTGATTTCCTTGCTAGATATGGCATGCATGGAATTGCATGTGGTTTCTTCATGTCTTGGCATGGGCTTTTCTAGGTGTGACAGTGTTTTCAGCCTAGCCTTACCATTTCCAGATAGCCATGGTTTTTTGGAGTTCTCATGTTTTGGTTAACTGAATTTTCAGATGGATTCAGAGCTAAGTGAGGTGGATCTGTGAATTGATATAACACATGGGCTAGTAACTCCTGAACCAGACTATGGGTTGTGGTAAAGCCAGATAGTGTGTTTCCTTGGTGGTCCTAGGAATCCTCGACCTGTGAATAATGGGATATACAGTAAATCCTAGAGGTGGGTTTCCTTGGTTTAGGGCCTAGTGATCCGAGTTTGGATTGCGGTAAAGCCTAAGAGGTGGGTACTCTCCATTGGGCCTAGTAGTCCCAACATGGGATGTACAGTAAAGAATGCAGTGTATGTCTTGGTTTAGTGCCTAGTGATCACCGATTTAGATTGTGTATTGCAGTAAAGATTGAGAGACTAGGCGATAGAATAATTCATCACAGTGTAGGGAGAGAACTCTGATAGAATTCATGCTTGTTTGATTCGTTCTAGATGGTTATGAGTCCCACATTCATGCTTGGAATATGGCACGGGGGTGATTGGCTGAAGAGATATTTGGCTCAACCAATCTATGGTCGGGTGGAATGTGGAAGTCCCATCTTCGGTTGCTTTTTAAATTCATAAATGTGAAGCTCATTCTTTTGGCATTTGATGTAAAAATGTATTGGTTATTATGTAGACTCTATTGTTTTTGTATCCAATGTATTTCTATTGTTATTATGTTGGTTATAAGCATGTATGTTGACAATGCTGATACATGGCTCTCTCCATGTTTTTACTTGTAAATGAATGCACAATGTATCTATGGTCAAATAGATTGTTTTGTAGCTAATGATGTAGGGGGAAAATGCTTCTTAGAAAATATGTATGAGACCCCTATGCTTAGTTCTATTGTTTATACCTATAGCTTTCATGTTTGTGACATGTTCGACGAAATGCCTGTCATGGCCAGTGGGGGTCCAATTTAGTCCTTTTTTATATTTTTGTAAATATATCATTGTCTGGCCATTATAATTCATCTCTGAACTTATCTAGAAGTTTTGGGTAGAGCATTCGGTCCTGGGCCTGAAAACGTGGCTCAAATATCGGGAACGCTGGCACAACACTGAGGAATTTAGTCCTTTGACGCTAGCTTTTGGGCTTATGCGTGTGTCCAAAGACCCATAGACACTGGATTGTAGGCCTTTTCATGCGTCAAAAGGCCTAGAAGCAAATTAGGTCAGTGGGACCCAAGGGTAGGTTGCCTGAATGGTTGGGTTAGCTCTTGGGGGTGTTATTGTTGATGTACAAGTTATTTGTGAAGCGTTTCCAATCGATTCCACTTCCTTATTGTCACCTTGGAGGTTGAATCTCACCATAGTATCCTCTCATCACATTTTTACTCCAATTGGCCAGTTTCTTGGGTGGATGTGGGAAGCGGGTGTTACACATGCCCCCCACTTTATCCAATAGTTGTGAATTACTTTTCCTACCTCGTGTTTTTCCTCTCTACGGAGTTGTTCGGGTAATTCATGGGTTAGGTTTGAACTCCCAATGTCCCAGAATTTGATACACTAGAGTTGATTGTGATGATCTGGATTTAATTTTAAAATATGCTCAACCTAGTACATGAAATTGATGCTCAGGAAGAGTGAAGGGATCCTTATCCTTCCAAGCCTTGGACAATTCCAACAAGTTTAATGAGTCAAGATCCTTATCCTTGCATTGGTATAAGGCCTGATCTAACACATCTGGTACATATGAGAGTATTTCCAATGGAAGAGGTAGTGGAACAGAAGAGGAGGGGGGTGGAATGACAGGTGGGGGAGACGAGGGGTTTGCAGAGGAGGGGTAGGGGTTGGAAGGAGGGGGTATGGATGAATATTTGATTTCAATTTCTATCCGTTGTTCAGACAGGGGCATATTAGATGATTCAAAGTTTGATAGCAGGTCAAATCGATTAGATCCAAGGGTTTTCTTTTTAAGGTCAGGGGTTTGTAGGGGTGGGCCTTTGTGGCCCTTTTTCTCATTTTCCACCTTGATGAAGTGATCATTATTGGCAGCAGGGTTTGTGCTAGGGGTGAAGGTGAAAGATAATAGAGGGAAACTGCGATATAGATGTGCTCATAGTCTAGAGTCTATTTCCATAGGTCATCCTAGCAATATATGTTAATAGATTCAGGGAGGGGTTCAAAAAATTTCATATAAATGAAAATGAAACCATATGAAAGATACCTAGCTACTTTGGTCACTACAGATGTTTTCATGAATTTTCTAAGCATATTTATGATATCAACAAGGTTTTCTTCATCCCAAAACTCCAACAACAATGAGTACATCCTTATCCATACTAGAGATGCCATGAAATCCTCTTTGTCCAAGACAAATTTTTCCATCCATAATCATAAATAAAGCCCTGTTGAATTGAAAAATTAAGGCCCATTTAAAAAAACCCTTGTTTGTCCTCTAGGCTAGTGAAGACAATAGTAAAGAACCCTTTAGCACCGATTTTCAGCTTCATCCCACCCTCAAGCTTACATTTGGTTTGGATCTAGTGAGAAATATCTTTTTTTGATGACCAACTCCCCAAAAATTTCCCATTAAGAACATGATCCCACATTTATTAAATATAATCGCCTATGCGGCTTAAATGAGCTTCAAATTCGGGGTTTGTTGCAGCTTTCAACAAATACTTTCCACGCTTCCATTTTTTGGATTGTCCTCCATAATATTGGGGGTTAGGCTAGGCTCCATTAAGAGTGGAACCTAAAGGGTTGGGGGTGGTTGTTTAGAGTTGGCTTGAAGTGTTGTCGTCTGCAATAATCCTACTGTAGGAGAGAGTGTCTTTCCCTCCACTAGCTCTAACCATAGGAAGAGAGGAAGTCTTGTACTCGTAATATTGTAACTAGGATTTGAAGGTCGATTTAAAGATTCAACAACAATCCTCGAGTACCAAGTTTCTTCATTTAAATATTTTACAAAAGAGAGGAATGATATAATATTTTATATATAATTTTTTAAAATAATTTTAAAGAATGTGCTAAAGTATTTTTAATCTCTTCCTACAATAAATCTCAAATTCAAATATTTTTTTCTAATATTAACTAACTAACTATATATGTGTGTGTGTTAAATATTTACCAAAAAAGACATCAAATTTGATTCTTTATAAGACAATTTAATTATAATAATATTTAGTACAATCTCATTTTTGAAACTTATCTTATTATAGTTAGCCTTTTCTTCATGATCTAGAATAGCTTGTGAAGAGTAGGTGCTCCTACCCATGTGATGTCTCAACTCTTGCTAAGTTTTAAGTTATTGATGATGTCTCAACTCTTGCTAAGTCATAAGTTATTGGTATCCACGACCTCACACAAATTAATCTAACATGTTATAGAGTCACCATAATTAAAAATAAATAAATAAAAATATTCTTATGTCTATCTTAATGACCCAATTTTAAATTGTAATGCTGATATATAAATTTCAATGAATTTATAAAATAAATTTTAAATAATTAAAAAAAATCAAATTGTTAAATCCACATATTGTTGGAGAGACGGTGATTGAGTGCTCTGTGAAGACACTCCTTGATGTGAACTCACTAGTTCAATTCCTCGCCCAGATCAGAATGACATGATGAAAATATAGTCCTACCAGACTTACAAAAAAAATTCAAATTGGTAAAACTTTAATAAAATTGTATTTAAGGACAAAAATGTAACACCCTCTCTTTTCTTATAAATTATATCTTCACAATGCATCTCCGTGTTTCATCTTTATAATGAATATAAAATCAAAATCAAAATATCATAAAAATTACCCCTAAATTTACTTTCTATTTTCTTATTAATATAAATATCAAGTAAAGATATCATAAAATTTACCCCTAAATTTATTCTAATTAAAACGTAAGCATACACAATAATGATCCCAACAACACCATACTTTCGGATAAGACCAATGGTTTCGGATAAGACCATGGTTTAGATGTATTATGATTTTCCATTTCTTAGTTATGCCATCCCATCATAGTTAATGCCCAAGACATACGGTTTTCAACCAATAAACATAAACATATGGTTTTCAGGACGATGTGTGATTTCCCTTTTTTAATTATCATATTATAATTATCATTTATTTAATTAATAATATAAATAATTTATTAAATTATTAATTTTTTTACCTTGTAATATATTAAATTTTTTAATTTATATATATAATATTATAAATTATTTTAATATATTTATTTCCAAATTATTATAACCATACATTAATTTTAATATTAAAATTTTATTTTTACTTTCCTTTCTTTTAAAATCACATAATTGTAACTTTGCATCTTTCTTTCTTTCACTTTCCTTTCAATCTTAATCATATAACACCGACTTTGGCATTTTCCTCTCACTTTCTCCACCCTATGAAGATTTCCCTAAACCTTAGGAACTATTCCCTAAACCTTAGGAACTAAGCACACAGAGAGCGTTAGATTTCCCTAAACCTTAGGAAGTGACCACGGAGAGAGAAAGGCACGTCTCTTCTGGTACAAAGGACATACTCTCTCTTTCTTATATGGGATCCACCTCTACTTTGTTACTTAATTGCTTTTAAGTACCTTTTGAAATCCGGGTTTGATTCTGGTTCCTGTCTGTTTTTTTTTTCATTGGTGCAATCAACCGTTGTAGTTTATAGATAAAATTCAATTATGACATTGATGTGAGGGCCCTCGTTATTTGTGCCACCCAATCATGATTTAGTGTTGTGCAACCTTAACAATAATACATTATTTGAATTGTATTTCTTTGTGACTTTTGTTAAATTCAAGATGTGAGTGTCCTTTGCTATGATGATATTCTTGACATGACCCATGGCCCACCCCAACAAAAGTTAACATCTGTACAAACATGTGGCTTGCCTTCATTTGGCTTTTATAAATACATGATTTTCTTTTTCAAATTTACCTTTTCTGGTGTAAGTGTCAATCATTAAATTTCCACTAATGTCACCTCCCAATTTTATATTTTCTTAACATTTTAAATGCTTTTGCTAAAGTCTCATTTTTGAATGCCAAAACACATGAATGGATAAATCAAATCATTACTAAAATGTAAGTTAATCAATGAGATGAGAATAGTAAAATCCTCGTAATCTAATTATAATGATCGCGTATCTTAATTTGGTCATTTAGTTTGTTAGAAAGGTGACATAGTGTAAAGTTTATTCACCATGGGCTTCAAGAATGAAACATATCAACACATGAAGACATTAGTACGATGATATGAATAATGGAGTGTAGCAAGGGCTATATATTTTTTCAAAGTCTTTTATTAAGGGGATAGGGACAGTAGGAAATGGGTTCTCTTTTTTCATTACCTTCTGTCGTAAGATAGACATATATTAATCATTTCAAGTAAACTTTTGCAATTTTTTCGGTTAGAAGATATAATTTTTTATTTTTTATTTATTTATTTATTTATTTTCAATATAGTCTTTGTTGGTCTTACTATTAAGCATATAATTTCATATTTTTTAAGTTTAGTAAGCATACAAAATGGTATTAATATTAGTTCGTGTTATTTTTCCTATACATTTATTTATCATTTTCTCTATACCATTTATGTTTCACTAAACAATTATTGCTAAGAATCTCAATAGGGATGATGGGTGAAAATTGAGTAGGAGTTGGACTCCAGTCCTCTCTAAATGATTTCATCCTTTTTAGGTCTAGGTTTGGTCTTTTTTTTCCTTTTTTTTTTTTTTTCTCATATTTGTAAGTTTTTATTCTCGATATCTAAATTAGTCTTCATTATAAACTTTTATCTCCTTGAGCACTCCCCTATGCTCCTTCTAGGCTCACTACTTCATCTCCTTGAGCACTCCTCTATGCTCCTCTATGCTCCTACTTCATCTCCATTAAAGTTACTCCCTTCATTAAATAAGGAACTTATGAATTCCTTCTGCTGCAACAAGTCAACTTGGTCTTCATCAAAAAGGCAATCTTCATCATACCTTGCTTGACAATCTTCTTCCTAATTATACTTTGCTAGATAAACTTCAACTTTACTTGAGACAATTCCAAGAGATAGACTGTCTTCTATACAACCTGCAAACACATTCAAATTGTGAGCATTAAACTCACAAGACCCAGTGGGCTTATTCGATGACTCAATCACCAAATCTTTCTCTTGTTGTTCTAAGTCTCTTTTAGGACTTAGAAAGTCTTCACTAGTATTCTTTTCAGCTTTCTAAAGCATAACATATGAATGCTTGATATCATCTTTTGGCTCTTTCTGTTCTTGGCCATCATCATAAGCCAAGCCCTCCTTGTTTTTATCTTTCACAATAGGCTGGAAATCATTGCCTTCACTTAGTTGTGCATGCGCATGTATATGAGACTAAGACGTCTCATTTTCTTCTCTAACGAAATTCAGATTCTATCCTCCCCCTTCATCCTTTATGACAACGTTAACAAATTGTATTTCATTACCAATTTCACCTGCAAACATAGAATAATCATTTGTTTCAAAAACATAAGGATCCATAGCCTCTCTTATTGTCTCAAACATCAGCTCTTTCCGTTGGTTCCCATCCTTCCAAGGATCCATGAAACCATCAGTTGGTCTCATGTCTTCATCTTCATTACTACTATCACCAAGAATAGACCCTTGCTCAAGTTCACATAAGTAAACCTATTCCTCAGCACACATCCTATGTTGTAACTCAGCTCCTCTGAGTTCTTCTTCTAGTTGAATTCTTGTGTTAGATCTCAGTCTGCTCTGTAATTGACTCCACTTGACTCTTTTCTTCTGCAAAACCCAATCATACCTTTGGTGTTCCATATTCCCTTGTATGAATTCTCTCAACACTTCTAGTTGCAATTTTATCTCAGCTAATTCTCTATGAAGTTTATTCTTAATTTATCTTTCATAATCTCCCTTGGAACCTTTACTATGACCATCAGTAGCCATAGTCTTCTTTCCTTTATGAACTCCTCTTTGTTCGTCATCGAATACAAACAATCCCATCTATACAAGTTGACTCCACCAACCTGTCTGTAGATACCACACCAAGATTTTCCATGCTTAGTCTTTTACTGGCATCTCTGCTCACTTCTTTCTTTTGATTGTGACCCCTCCTTGAACCTTTCAGATAACCATTAGCGGTCATCTCTTCTGGGAACTCCATTTCTTCATCACATGTTATGATTACTACATATTCATGCTTCCCTCCATCTTCCATGACAATTCCTAATGGTTGTCCTTCATCCTCCATACTTGCAATTTTTTCAATAGACCTCCTGTTAGTATTATTATCATTTTCTTCAAAAAATAATCCATGTTCCAGTTCATATGCAATAACTTTCTTTTCATACTCTGCTTCTCTGAGTAATGTTTCTTCTTCTTGAGCATTCAACCTATGTTCCCTCTTCATCTGTAGCCCATGCAATTTCAATTTCTTCCTCATAATCCATCCACACCTCTGGTCTTCATCACTCCTATGTAGAAGCTCCATCAATAGATCAAGGTGGGCTCTCATCTCATTTATTTATCTCTTATGTTTTTCATCAGTCATCTGCTTCCATATGCCATTTTTCTTGGCATATTCCTTCTTCACTTTGTGGTTTCCACTTGAATCTCTGCTATGAATTTCAATAGTCATCTTCTTGAGTTCTTTCACCCTCTATGAGATGCACTAGCCCCTACAGTAACAGTTCCTCCTGCTACAAATTACCTCACCAAAATTCCTTTGTGCTTGGTTATTTGGCAAGTGTTGGTCCTCAATCTAGAACCCTCCTTGAGCACTCCTCTATGCTCCTTCTAGGCTCACCCTCACAACTCATTTGCACTTCAGAACACTATTTTCCTCTTATATTTCAACCTCAGCTGAAATAATAGGTTCTGAACACACTTCTTTTTCTTCCCAGAAACCCTTGCTAACTTACTTCATCACTGCCTTTAAAGGTTGTAATCTTATTGCTGAGATTTTTTCACTCCTGCTGCTACTTATTGTCTGTGCTACTACTTTATCCATGCTGTTGTAGCTCTTATGTTTTTTCATAAGCCTTTAGTCCATAATCTTACCTCTTAAGGTTTGCTCGATTAGAATTGATGAGAAATATTTCTCAACTTTTCTTAGTTCAAAGTCCTTCACACCACCTCTCAGATCTTGTTTCTCTAATATCAATTGATTCAGCTGTAACTGCAGTTTAACATATATTCGTGGACCTGTGGGTTAGGACCCACATAACTGCCTTTATACGCAGTGGATACAAATGTCAGAGTTAAATACATACATACGCGAAGCGATCAAACAATGCTCTTTATAATATAATGCACATAAACCAAAATACGTTACTTACACGTGGAACCTTCTTACCGGAGGGTCCCACTCACTCCCAACCAATCACAATGCATCGCAGTCGCCTGCCCATAATTTTCAACACTTTGCGAATACGCTAAACCACAAAAAATTGCGAAGTGCGCCATTGTGCAAAGTCGACACGTGGCTCCCTCTTGTCACATCATATCCTCCCGTCCTTACTGCGTCAAATCGCAAGTTATCTTGTTTACCTTGCAAAATCCTCAACTCGTAAATACTACAATCGCTGATGCGAAATTGCACCATGCCGACATGCGTCCACCTCGCATTTTCTCAACTCACCTTAACCGTTAATCTCTTGTCTTCGGATCTGCGATTTAATCGCAGTCGTCTGCTCAACCTTCTCAACTCTTCTCGCCTCTTTTTCCTGCTCTAATCTACAGTGTCAATACTTAAGCCCTTGACTCTGCGATTCAATCCTCACCGTCAATTCCTCCTTAGGAACTCTTCTAAGTATTATGTGTTTTGTTCGATTGCTCTTCTTTTAGATGCCTCTGCTCTGCAATACGGCTTCCTCCATGCTACTCCTTCTGTCTTCTTTAACACTATCTCTCCTGAGCTTTCTTCAGCCTATAGATGTGTGGATCCCTCCTGAGCTTATTCTTCATCTCTTATTCCTTGGTCTCGACCATAAGTTTGTCTACACGAAATTCACAGAAACTTCTTCTTCTCATTTAGTCTGTCCATTCATTAACTGAAACAATATGCATATATAATAACACATAAATGCAATACTTGATTTCGACAGAGAAATAAAACAAACGGGTTGAAACAAAGAGCCATATCAAAGTCCAAAACACTTGGAATTAATTTATAAATCAAAATACAAAGAACCAAGCCCTGTGATGGTTGTTTTTTACTTTTTTCCTACACTCTATTCAACCCTCTCTCACACCCATTTCTCTCTCGTTCTCTCTTTCTCTCTCTATGGATCGAAGAACCCCACAATTATGGATTTGCTTTTGTTTTATGCCTTTCCCAAAATCCCCATATGGTTGAGAAACTGTTATTCAGTTTCAGAACAGTTTATTCAAATAAATGCCTAACTAATCCTAATCTAACTATTCTTTTAACCTACAAATTATAATAGCTATGTTAGCCCAAATTAACTTTAAACAAAATACTTTAAAACTAAAGTCTTAAAATTATTAGGACTTCTAGTCCTCTTCCCAAGCCACAACATGTGATGAGCTTGTCACATTGTTGACTCTACCTTAATTCTCCTTCATCAACAAAAGTCTTAGATCTAACAACTATTATATTAGCTATGCTCATGTGTAATTGGTACTTGTATTCTATTGCATGTGTACATGGAACTTGAAATGTGAAGGAAACTTTTCCTTAGCCCTTCTCTTCATTTTCATCCCCCTTGAGAGTTGTATCCATCATTTGTGACTCTTGGCTTGGGTTAGGCCATGGAGTATAGATTGATTGTTTCCCTTGTTCGCAGTCTCAGGTTCCTTCCGAATCTCTCGCTTGAGCATATTTATCTTTGGGTTTCTCCTTTAGCCTCTTTATCTTTAACTTTTTAACATTCAACAACCTCTTGGTTGAGATATGAACTAAAAGTATCTTTGTTTTTTTCTTTTAATTTTTGCAACTAAATGATTGAATGCAATGAAATATTTCTTTTGTTTTTGTTGTTGTGCAATATTGTTGGTATTCTATTTTGGATAAAATTGCTATGCTCACTGGTATGCTCTTTAGATCAACTCACTATGCTCATTGGTACACTCAAGTATTTTACCTACACATTCATCATAAACAATAAAAATCTTTATATTCATCATAACAATAAATGTCTTGTTGGTATCTTTTTGTGTTCCTTTCAAAAACTAATTATTTAATTTACCCCTTTGAAGTAATGCCACACTCATGTGGATGTAGAAGGAAACTTTATTTTCCACCTTCATTACTTTCCTTTGCATCCTACATCTCACATGAATATAGTAATGTGAAGGTAGAGAATGTGCTCTACAAGCCTCACTCTTGCAAGATCCTACATCTTGCATCGTATCTCCACCCCTCACATTCCTAACTTGTTAATAACACAATTAGCCTATTGTCCTAAATTCCCTTTTTTGACTATGCAAATAAATGATGCTTGACCCATTTCCTCGTGTCCCATTTGGTCCACATTTCACATCCCGCATTCTACATACCACATCTTATATGACACATCATTCAAAAAGCATAGTTTCCTTTCTCAAGGTAATTTATCACACATTTACCATACACATTCCATAAGATGATAATAATTTTTGTTAATAAATGAAACTTATGTTGGGTAGTAGGCATTGTCTGAATGGATGGTGGCGTCCTATGTCATTGCATTGATTTCAACTAAACTAGCATTGGTGTCAATTTGAGGGGGATTCCCATGGTTACTCAAGTTTCTTAAAGAAAAACACCATAATAGCAGGCTTAGTGGAGAAGCCATAATATGGCGATTGTGATGGTTGGGGAGTCCCATGTTTTGATGGTTGTTTTTTCCTTTTTATTTTAGCTTAGAATCTCTTGGAAATGGCATAATTGGAATTTGATTTGAAAAATATTTCCAATGGTATATTGAATTCTGCAAATGGCCTTATGGATCACAAACTTTTGTCAATCAAAACCTAGGTAACTGCAAGTCAAAGTTAGCAGAGCTAAGGAGGTTGTAGACCCTTTAGGAGCATAGACATGTTTGGTGAAGTAGCTAAGTGTATTGAAACCATAGAGGAGCCACCATAGAGAGTATCGGGCACACTTGGCGTCGAGAAGCAAGGCATCGATGAGCATTATGATTGGCCATCGACGAAGCCGACATAAAACATAAGCCCAAAATAAAGATCTTGATGGCTGCATCCCGAAAAAATTTAAAGGATCCCTTAAGAGTTAAGTGGAATGACATAGAATGGGAAGACGTACCCTCGACACATCATAACGGAAGTGGCCATTGGCAGAGATTCGAGTGGGAGCCCCCCACACTAACAGCTCAACCTGCAAAGATTAGCCCAGAAAGGTGACCTTGGAAGGACATAAAGGAAAAATGCAGAGGAGAGATGACCTGTTTGGTCTATTTAATTGTCTTAAATTGATTACATAAATTATCGACCGTAGTTCGTAAACTTGTGAAGTGAAAGTACACAACATATGCTAGAAGCCTATTTTATTCATTTAGTTTATTGGTGTGATGATTGGATTTTTAGAGATTACTTCTAAGGATGTTTTTATTCTTATGTTCCTAATGAAATCGATAAATTTAAATTACAATTAAGTTCTCAAAATCAACATGCTTTCTACTCTATAAAAACTGAAACAAAATTTATCTATTTTATGAAGAAATCTTAACTATTTATTTTTTAGTCTCTAAAAATTCTTATTTTCTAATAGTCTTGTGCATGAAGATAAAATCGAATTATAGAAAAAGGAATTTATACATTTTTATATTTTTGAAATGAATTGTTATCTCAATGAAACTTGTAAAGAAATCACTATAGCTCTTGGAAATAAATCACTCATGAACGAAAAAGAACGCACACATATGCTGAAAATAAAACACTCAATCACTATTGTTTCGTAAAGAAATCACTCATGCTATTGAAATAAACCACTCATGAACTTGTAAAAGTACTCTAAAATAAATCACTACTACTCTAGAAGTAAAACTATGAATCCTCTGCAATTTGACAATTCAAAAGGAAAGATTAATGAATCTACATCAAATGATAAAAGAAGAATTATGAAACCATCTATATCAAATAACAAAATGAAATTTTGGAAGTAACTACAACAAATGCCAAATTGGAATTCTAAAAATAACTACATCAAATGATAGAATTAAAACATGAAAACATGAAAACAACTACATTAAAAACATAAATTTCAGAACCTTCACTATTTACAGGTGCCCTCCACAAACAAACGATCAAATATTTACTCCAATAGTTAGTTGCGCATCAAGTCTTCAAGGTACTTCTTGATTAAAAATGAATGAAAAATAGAGTTGTAAAAATTCACAATATGTTTTAGAAACTTAACCTCCCCTCTTTGTTTCAATGGAGTGTTTATATAGGGGTTGCAATGTTACTTCATGGAGATTCATATTGCTAAAGATCAGAACTAAATGGACACCTATTTTCCACGAATTTTCTGAAGCACAGTGCATTCCAATCTTTGTTTTCTTGATTGGGCGTTTATTGACACATGGGCATAATGTTTTCTCACACAATTACAAAATAGGGCTCCAAATAACTTGAAATATCTCCCAAATGGTAACGCATTCGGGAAAAATGCACATGGAGAACTTAATGGGCCCGTTATGAACAAAAGCCATTTTTTTTTTGCGATATTCACTTTAGTTTTCTCAAGAAAACGTTTGAAGTTGACTGGTCAAAACATGCTGCGATTTTCCCTTGATCTTTGCCTAGAGGTCCACATGTGTGAGCTGGGTGGAATTTGACCAACAAAAATCCATATTGGAGCTTCTAGAAACAATGTCCATGTGTTGGATTTCATTGTAGAGTGGTTCTAACCATGGAGACAATTGCGGAAACTGTAAAAACTTGAACTGTCAAACTATAATTAGTAAAAGCATGCATAATTATCATTAATTCATTAAAAATAATAGAAATAGTAATAATAAACCATGTAAACATGTATGCAGGAAATTGGTGCATTTATGAAGAAATATGGTTAAAAATGATGACAATGGGTGAATGGAATGATGCGAAAATGGAGGCTCAACATTCCCACACACCAGGGATTTTGCAGTTCCTCATGAAAACAAAGCATTGCAAAATTTCATAATCTAACAAGTTCCTCGTGTTCCTTTATTTTGTCATTTCAACTAAATCCTTGACCAAAACTCCAAGAGAGCAACATTGACCCTTTATCTCAATAAGATGCACTTTTATCCAACCCTTCATTGTTTATTATATGCAACTTGTGTGAAAAGAAATGATGCCCACATAATAGCATATTCAAGTACTTGTCACTATTTTAATTGTGCTCAAGTTGTTCAAGTCTTGGTAGAATACCATATTGTGAAGAACACATGAAGACTTTACTGCATCTATAGAATGTGATTTCCATCCTTGTGAATTTCATCCCATTAGTATGGCTAGAAATGGTCATAAATTGCAGCCCATAATGATTTTATTCTTATCATCCATGCATAGCAACCAATCATATTTCAACAATGTTATCAAATAGTTTCTTCAAGAACTCACAAACTAATGAATGAATAAGACTTTCCAATGTGAAAATTTTGACAACATGACTTGAACATAACAAAAAAATAGGGTTGTTGTTGAGGGTTATAAAACTCATAAAAGCCTAAAATATGCTTCCAAGTGATTTCAAGAGTGTGAACAAAGCCTTGTTGCAATCTTACTCTTCTGGCTTTTGTAATATTCCCAATTAGCCATGAGCTAGTTGGAATATTAAAATTTGCTTTTTCTTTCTATTTAATGAATCAGAGGACAATGGAGGTCTATAATTCTCCTTAAATATAAGTAAATCAATGTCAATGTAAAAGGAAAACATCTTGTCAGCGTAATTAAGCACCCTTAGGTGTGAAAAGGGGCTGGAACATCTTGACTGGGTCAACTTTGACCAAATCAACAACTTTGTCATGGAGGAGTGGAAATCAATGAGGGACATTGCAGTTTTAGGTGGAGACACTTTTCATGGAAGTAGGATCATAAATGAATGGGTCTTAGGGTTTGGAAGCTCACATCTTATAAAAGGAAGAGGATGAAAGCCATATTTATTATGCATTGGTTATTATATTTCTAAATATATGGTCTGTTTAGACATATAGCTTTCTTTGGCTCTTTAGCTAAGATTGCAAGTGTTGTTTAGCACTGTGTGTTCCTAATCAGGAATCCCACCTCTTCCAGTGAGAATATTTTGGAGGAGTCTTGTACTTCACTTCCACTATCATAAATTTGGATAAGCTTCATCTTACATCTACAGCGCAGATCCTGTTGAGGGTTAAGTTGTTTTGCAAGTTGCAACAGTGGAGACCATCTTTGTGTCACTTCAGTACTTATTTTCAGTGGCGAAGGGTTCCTTTCCATTGGGAGGATAATAACGAAGGTCCTTGTGCATATTTTTAGATCTTGGCATCAGGCCACATATTTATTCTCCCCTACAGTGCAGTTTCTTCCCAAATCTGCATTATTTTGAGGGAGGTGTTGCTGGGCAGTTTCGGTACACCAGTTGGAGAGGAGGTTTGCTAGTGAAGGTGATCTTCCTTTCATCTAGGAGATCTATTGGAGGAGGCTGCACTATTTCTTAGATCATATCAACCAAAATTTCCAGATCTATATGTTGTAGTGAATCTTCATCCCTAGGGCTTTGATTCAGATCTTGTACATGGTGTTTTGCTAAAAACCCTTGAGGGGTTCTTAATTGGAGGTTTTATAGTGCCTAGATCTATATTAGATCTATATTTTGAGGCATATATCAGCCCATGATATTTGTGTATTCATTTTTCTATAGTAGTGCCTTTAAAACTGCATTGTAGCAGTGTTCCAATAATTTTATATATAGTAGCAGCACCTCTTTTCAGGGTTTTGTCAATTGGAGGCTTGTTATATCTTATTGTAAATCTTATGGCCATTTCTTATGCATATTTTTCTGTTGTTATAATGAATGAAAGGTCTCTATATTAGCCTCTTTATTTTATATGATTTTTAACAATTCTATTCTAGTATTTTGCACTATATTCCTGCTTTTTCCATTTTGGAATATTACAGTGGTATCAGAGCATAATCTTGGCACAGCCTGTGCATCTTGAAAAGCTAATATGTCATCTAAAAAAGGAGATTATCTCACTGATAGAGAGAAGATATATCTCAAAATAATACACCAGAAGTATGATTATACAAATGAAGAAGAAGACAAGGGTAAAACCCCTTTTTCAAGAGGAATGAAAAGGAAGGAATTCTCAAGACTTCTTTTCCAAACTATTTAGGGCATTAACAAAGACATCATAGAAATGAGGATGGAGAGATGTATAAATTCTCCAAAAGAGCTTGTGCATAGAGAAAGCTCCATATTTTCATATTATGGGTGTGAGAATTCAACCACACAATCATATCTACAACGCTTTACCATGCCTATGTTCACAACAAGAGAGATGGAGGAAGGAGATGTGCCAAAGGAGGAGACTCTTGGTGACTATCTTCAAGAATATGAATCTCAATCACAGAGGTTCAAAGATCATCTAAACTTCCAAGATTTTTGCAAGATCAAGGAGAATAGAAGGCCTAGCAATCACAATAGAAGCAAGAAATGCAAGCAGCATGATTTGGGTAGATTATTTCTATCTACTTTTGATGGGTCACCTAAATGTACAACAAGGGCTTGGGTGAAGGAACTAGACGCCTATTTGCAACAGCACCAAGTTTCAAAAAATGAAGCCATTAGAGTAGGAGTGCTACATCTTTAAGGTAAGGCTTATGATTGGTGGTTTTATGAAACTTCTTCCTTGAATCATGTAAATGTATCTACTTATTAAAATTTCACTAGGATGTTAGTGAAAATATTTGATGTAAAACATTCTGAAACTTCTTTGGTTGAGCTAACCAAGCCTAAAAAAACAAAACCTTTGCATGAGTTGGAAGGATCTATAATCTCAACACCATTTTATAATACTATTGAGGGGTTAAAAATGTGTATAATACCTTGCTAGAGGCAAGATCCCCACTTTGGGAAGAGCTCTCTTCTCAAAAGGAACACATGGAAATCTCTTCTTCAAAATAGGATCAAAACAAAGAGTCCCTTGATGATGATGAGGTAACCTCCATTCATGATGAAGGGGAAGAACAGGCTGGAGGTAACAAAGCTATCACATCAGGAGGAGATCTAGTACCTCATGGATAGGTATATGGAGCAATTGCTCCAATGAGAGGAGTTCTTGTATCATTGCAAGAAGTTCCAAAGGATCTCATATGTGGAGATCAAGGCACAATCCATGAACAACATGTTCCATTATTGATAGATTGTGAGACCTTGCACATGAAATGAGAAGGTAGGGAAGATGGCCAACATCATATGATTAGGAGCACACACCCCTATCTATTTCAGAAGGTTAATGAAAAAAAGAGACAGACTGATTTGCGCAATGAGAACAAGGACAAAGTAGTCCACTCATATATGTATTCTACTCTTGATATTGATGTCTCTTTGCATGGAGGCATTCCACTTGGGAGGCCACCATTTCAGGAGATGGTGAGACATGTCTCACATCATAATGCACCATTCATAGATCCAGGAGGAATAGGAGCATTATGAGGCCATGATACAATGTTGAGAGTCTTGGGTAGACTCAAGGAGGAGGGAGACACTCTCCCAACATCATCATTACCCACTCTCATTTCAGATTTTGCACTGTGGGAGGAGAAGCATGGGAAGGATAGAAACCTTCCAACATATACCATTGGCATGTGAGATTTCAAGGAGAATGGAATCCATATGACAGATGTTCTTTGTGATATATCATCAACACTATCACTATGGAGGATAGATCCATATTGGAAATCCCAACTGTTGGTGGATTATTCAAAGGATTTTTTCACATGCATGATACTTGATGAACAACTACATGAAGAGGGCTATTCAGTCCAATATGAAGTCATCTATTATCATGGTAGGATATTCTTATCTAGAGCCTCCAATTTTAAGGAGAAGTTGCTATAAAGAGCACATGAAGAATTCCTTTTCATCCATACTTATTCCATGAGAGCTTACAACACTATCATGGAGAGCTACACTTGGGAAGGCTTTGAAGAGGAACTATATCAGAATTTTCAAATATGCATGAACCATGTGGAGATGGGAGAGATACATAACTCAATGAAGGAGTTATCACAACCACCTCTTTCCTATTTTTGAATAAGAGGGGATCTATCTATGGACCACTCCATTTGGATGAGCAGAAATTTTGGTGAGGAACATGCTTATGTACATAATGTTTTATTTGATGAATATCTGCATTCCTTTAACATGTATATGCAGGACATAGCTCCAAGGAGGAGCATTCTTCTGTATAAAATTCATGGCCAACTTTGGGCCATAAACATTTCTGAACATGGCCACTCCCTTAGAGGATATAGGGAGATGATGTATCACTCTGGGTGCAATACAAAGGCACCAAACATTTCTCACATTTTTAGCCATTGTGAGAAGACTTGGGGAGCAAGTAAGTGGTGGGGAAACCACTTACCATATCATTATCTGATACAGTCAGGATATTTATTGCGCTAGTTCCACATGTGAGACTATGACCCACCTCCATTTTTGCATATTTCTGTTTGTACGTACTTGGTTTTGATCCCATACATTGATGATGTACTTATTATTTTTATGGGAATGATTGGAGGGAGGATGGGAGGAATGTATGCACCCTATGGGAGAGAGATTCTCCATCTTCATTATGCTACATGTTTCAGGGAGAACATTGGGAAAACCATGTTTGTTTCATTGAATCTATTGCTACCTTGTGGGATGAATCATTTGCATCTCATGAGAACTTTGGAGGAGAATTTCATGGAGGGATGGATTTGGAGACACTTAGCTTATGAGGGAAGCTTATCACATGATAGTGTCCCCAATGGTGGAGGAGAATAGTTGCAACACTCACCTTGTCAGTTGCTTGAGGACAAGCAACATTTGGGAATGGAGGACTGTAATATTCCCAATTAGCCTTGAGCTAATTGGAATATTAGATTTTACTTTTGTTTTCTATTTAATGAATAAGAGGACAATGGAGGTCCATAATTCTCCTTAAATATGAATAAATCAATTCCAATGTAAAAGGAAAACAACTTTGCAGCTTAATTAAGCACCCTTAGGTGTGAAAAGGGGTTGGAACATCTTGACTGGGTCAACTTTGACCAAATAAACAGCACTGTCATGGAGGAGTGGAAATCAATGAGGGACAACACATTTTTAGGTGGAGAAACTTTGCATGGAAGTAGGATCATAAATGAATGGGGCTTAGGGTTTGGAATCTTACATCTTATAAAAGGAAGAGGATGGAAGCCATATTCATTATGCATTGGTTATTATATTTTTGAATATATGGTCTGTTTAGACATATAACTTTATTTGTTTGTTTAGCTAAGATTGCAAGTGATGTTTAGCACTGAGTGTTCCTGATTGGGAATCACACCTCTTCCATTGAGAAGCTCTTGGAGGAGTCTTCTACTTCACTTCCATTATCAGGCATTTGGCCAAGCTTCATCTTACATCTATAGCGTAGATCCTGTTGAGTGTTGAGTTGTTTTGCAGGTTGCAGTAGTGGAGACCATCTTTGGGTCAATTTAGTACTTATTTTTAGTGGATAAGGGTTCCGTTACATTGGGAGGACAATAAGGAAGGCCCTTGTGCATATTGTAATGTCCCCAAATTGGGATTGCTAGAAAGACATGCCTGAAAAACACATTTTTCAAGGATTTGTGCTACAAAAAACAATATTATCCCTTGGATTCATTATATCTAATAATATAAGACCCAAATCCAAGAGGAAATCAGAAACCAAGAAAACTAGGTGAGGTAAACAAGCCTTTCACACCTAGAATGGCTGGAAAATGGCCAATAATGGGAATGCAACAATATGTAAACACAATGCTGGAGAAGTAGAAATATATTCACTCATTAAATGTGTCAGGAAACACATTATCATCAGTTGGTGTCACAACAGAAACTTATACTTCATTTCAGGATCCAAAAGTTAGGGAAAAGCAGCATTTTAAGCCCTAAAAACGTCATTCCCAAAAAATAGCGTAATAATAGGGGAAAATAATGGTTGGATCCTTCATATTATGCTATATGGGACTCACACCCAGAAAATAATTAGAAAAAAATCTGTTTTACTAAGTTAAACAAATCTCCCGGTCCCGATATGGCTCAAAAAGGCCCAAATCCCATGACTTAGCTTATGAAGAATTTACTGAAGCATTTACAGCATGATTTTCTGAGGGTTTATGATGTAATATGATGGAAATAACATACATGGAGTGTATTACATCAGATCATGGAGAAAAATGAAGAAAACGCCTCTTTTACACATTATAGAAATGCCCCGGCAAGGGTTTCATGAAGGTACACGTGTAAAATGTCAAATATGCAGATCTAGATCTAGAAAATGTAGTCTAAATGAAGCTTTGAATACATACAGCTGAAAAATACAGAAAATTAAGGAGAATCCTTCTTACAAGGTTTCCGGGAGAAGGGATGGCCCTTTCCCTGAGAAACAAGCTCAAGATCGAGCGGATTGACCCTCACACTGCAACACTACAAAAAGGATGTAGTTCCTACAGAGGAATGTGCTATAGATGTTGGGATTACTTTTTCCAAGTGCCAATATGTGAAAATCTACTCCGTAATGCTTCCTCATTGATCTCCCAAGAGAAAGAAAGCCTCTTCCTCTAAAAAACAAGTGCCAGAACTGGTGTTGTGAACCCTCACTGCAACACCCCGCAACACAGCATTATTCTGTAGTAGAAATAATGTTGTAGCTGAAGGAGGATGCTTGGCCTCAAGCCTGGATGTGAGGAAAATAAGTAAAACTCCTTCAAGGGACCTCTCAAGAAAGAAGAAGGATTCCTAAACAGGAAATCCTTGTGCTAAGCAGCACAACAATCTCAACTAAATAGTTGCAGAAAGCAAAATAGTCTTCTAGACCAAATTCAAATCATAAGCATAAAATTGTTATGGCTGCCTTTCCCTCCTTTTAAACATGTGTGAGCCTCCTTTCCTTGGGCCCCACTCATTAGGGTTTCCTTCACCAAGGAATATTCCTCCCACTTGCACTGTGTTGTCTTTATGGATGATATCCTCCTCTCATATCTGCGCCATTGACTTGGTCAAACTTGACCTTGTCCACATGCATTTTTCCCTGTTCACACATGGGAGTGTAAAATCCAGCTGCTACCTTTATCCCTTTCCACACCATGAGGGGTTTTATTTATATTTTTATTATGCATGGGTCTCCTTACCCATTTATTCATCTCCTAAGTGAGATCAGCAAAATTTAATATTCCAATATGTTGCATGCAAATTTTGGAATATTACAGTCCTCCCCTCCCAAATGTTGCTTGTCCTCAAGGAACTACAAGGATAGAATTGAAGAGTTGACTCCAAGGCATGGAGACTGAAATGTGTTGGGAAAACAACTTTCCCCAAGTGGATCCTCCATCCCCAAGCAATCATCCATACAAAATGAGTCACCTCCCACCATGACAACTCCAGAAAATTTTCCTCCACCTTGAGCTCCTGCAAAGTAGGTGGGTTGAAAATCTATACATGGTAGACAAGATAGCCTACCCCATTCTGTCTTCCTCTCCACTTATGATAAGTGTAGAGTATATTCTGATCTTGGGCTGCAACACAATTTCCCTCAAGTGGCAAGATGAAGACTAGATCTCCAAAGATCTCCTCTCCAAAGCTGTGAATCAAGTTGTCCCAAATCATCCCATATGTGATGGATAGGAAATCATTACCATATGGCATCCCATCAATCACATGGCCCACCTCAAAAAGAAACAAGTGTTGGACTGTGGTGGCCATATCTCCTCCCATGCTCCCATTAGAACATGCAATGCAGAAAATGTGGGAATCCTCTTCCCAAAAGGACACTTCTATCCCATGTGTCTCTCTCCCCATCATGCTCTCAATAGAGATAAGAACAATATTAGCAAAAAATATCATGATCAACATCAATATAAGGGAAATAATGAAGGTTTCATGTGGTGCAAGGAAGTATCGACAGTCTCCCATGTAGTTACAACGCAATTTCCCAAACTGATGCTTCAGAAAATAGTATGGCAAGTTGTTTCTTAATACATTGATAGCTATGTATGTCATCAAGTCTACTACTGAATAGTAACTGGTTAGGTACAATAGCTGATCATACATGTAATAAAAACATACTTGCCCAAGGTCATATAAGATATGGTTGTCTCCATCATATAGGTTGGCCCAAAATTGACCATGAAGCCAAATGAAAAGCTTGCCCTCCTGTGGAGTAATGCACTGCATAGAAATGGTAAGAGCATGCAAATATTGTATTAGATGATCAATAAGTGCAAAAAAAAATTTCTCACCCCCTCCTTGTTTACAAAATGCATCAAATGTGAAGTGTTCCTGGGAGAACTCCATCAATAAGTCCAAAACCCAAGGTGACAGCATTGTTGGCCCATGCAAATAGGCTCTTTCCAACTCATAACTCCATTATTTGACATGTACAATGTCAAAGGCATCTCCTGTAATGCTGATACACTTAAGAAGTTCCTCCCAAGGTGGAAGCACCTCTTGAACATCTAAGGCCAAGGAGTAGCCCCTTTTCACCATGATATTGCCACCTCCTACTCCTACAACATCACGCAAAGTGTGAGAGAAAATCTGCCCTTGCTCTCCCAAGAATAACCCAAGCAGCAAAAGTTTTTGTTGCCTCCTCATACCTCCATCACAAAAATCATGTAGTGAAAACATGGTGAAGAATTCCATATCAACATAATGCATCCATGCTCTTTGCTTCTCCATGATGCAGGTATCCTACCACATACCCTTATAAAGAGGATGATGACCAAACTATTTCAAGGGAAACCAACGTAACCAAGCCTCCTGCTACCCAGTATCATAGATTTTCAAGTAGCTTTCCATCTTCTTGCTCATCATCAACACCCATCCATCCACATGTGGGTGCCTTCCATCATGTTGTTCCTTAGCACTCCCCCAAGGAAGACTATCATTCTCCCAAATCAGATTTCTGCTCTTGCATTTCATGGGATGTTTAAATGCAACTCCTTGGAGATCTTCTAGAGAAGACCTCTCATCAGTGTCCCCCTTGAATCCACAAATATCCAAGTGTGATGAGGAAAACACCTCCTCAAACTGTTGAAGGACCTTGCACTTCAGGATGTGTTGAAGTGCACCTCCAATGAGATCTCTCCATGAGACCTTCTCTTCAGAAATGGCCTTCCAAAACCAATAAGGTTCTGGATCTGTTACAGGTAGAAGTTTCTCTTTGAGCTAGGGAGTGCCCATTGAGAAAGTGTCATCTATAAAGGAGAAAGTGTTTCTCACTTCAATATGTCTACCATCTATCTTTTCTTCCTCCATTTCTTCATGAATGCAGCTACCATTTGAATGCTCCCATAAAGAATGGGTCCTCCTTTCTTCATCACTTCTCTTATACAGCACAATGCAACTTTGTTGCTCTAAATCAACAGTATACAATAATGTAGATCCCTCCATAATATTTTCTGAAATGACAGGAGATGGAAACTTAAACATACCTTGGTGAAATGTGGAAGCAAGAGTTCCTCCCTTAACTATGTTGGCTTCCTTCAATGTTGAACATGAAGGCTGCTCCTCCAATGTTGTGACAGTGCTGGTACATGATCTCTCAAGTGGTGGTGAGGGTCTCTCTTTTTCTGATCTTTCTTCCCCAAATCTCCTGATCAAACTTTGAGAAAACTCAGCAAGAGTAGACACTCTTGCATGTCTCAAATGGTTGAACCACCAAGTGTTTGCTTCACCTTCAAGGTGCAGTGCTGCCATTTCTACAACCTCTCTCTCTACTACTAGATGTAGTAGGAATAAAGCCTCTAGTTTCATCACCCAATCCCTTGCTGCACATGTGAGTGATCCATCAAAAGTGGACAATAGGAATCTATTGCCTCTCATCATTCCATGGCTGTAGAGTCTCCTTTCTTCTTCCAGCTGAATGAACTGTGGTAAAGCTAGAGTCTCCTTGAAGGCTCTAGGTTTAGCTTGGTACTCAGCAATGTATTCACTTATAATTTCAGATTCCAGGTATCCTTTGTGTCTCTTTTCTTCTCCTCTTTTAGAATATGAAGTGCATGACTCTTCCTCTTCTCGAAACCCTCTAAGAGTTTCACTACAACTCTTCATTTGCTTAACCTCCTTGGGGAGGTCCTCCTTGGATCTGAAAAGTGATGAGATCAAGATAATCCTCTTCATAATTTTGATATTTCTCCCTCTGATGGCTGGAACTCACAGGCTGAGCGAAGACTATGCTTTGATACCACTGTAATATCCCCAAATTGGGATTGCTAGCAAGACATGTCTGAAAAATACATTTTTCAGGGATGTGTGCTGTAGAAAAAAAGATTAGCCCTTTTATCCCTTATATCGGATAATATAAGACCCAAATCCAAGAGGAAATCAAAAACCAAGCAAACTAGGTGAGGTAAACAAGCCTTTCACACCTAGAATGGCTGGAAAATGCTCAATAATGGGACTGCAGCAATATGTAAACACAATTCTGGAGAAAAAACAATATATTAACTCATTAAATGTGTCAAGAAACACATCATCATCATTTGGCGTCACAACAACAACTTATACTTCATTTCAGGATCCAAAAGTTGGGGGAAAGCAGCATTTTAAGCCCTAAAAATGTTATTCCCAACAAATAGCGTAATAATAGGGGAAAATAACGGTTGAATCCTTTATCTTATGCTATATGGGACTTACACCCAGAAACTAATCAGAAAAAAATCTATTTTACTAAGTTAAACAGATCTCTCGGTCCCGATATGGTTCAAAAAGGCCCAAATCCCATGACTTAGCTTACGTAGAATTTACTGAAGCATTTACAGCATGATTTTCTGAGGGTTTATGATGAAATATGATGGAAATAACATGCATGGAGTGTATTACATCAGATCATGGAGAAAAATGGAGAAAAAGCCTCTTTTACACATTATAGAAATGCGTCGGCAAGGGTTTCATGAAGGTACAAGTGAAAAATATCAGATCTGTAGATCTAGATCTGGAAAACATAGTCTAACTTAAGCTTTGAATACATAAAACTAAAAAATACACAAAATGAAGGAGAATAATTCTTACAAGGTTTCTAGGAGAAGGGATGGCCCTTTCCCTGAGAAACAAGCTCAAGATCAAGGGGATTGACCCTCACACTGCAACACTGCAAAAAGGATTTAGTTCCTACAGAGGATGTTTGTTGATAACATGTGCCTTTTTAAACTCCTAATTATCCTCACATTAATTATCATTCTGGGTAAGTCTTTCTATTTAAAGAGTGTACACAGTATGTGGCTGCTATTTAAATTAGAGTGTAATGTTTCACATATTGCAGTATAGATCTTTTAATACAAGAGTAAACAGATGCAGCAAGTAAATTATAATTGCAATTAAATGAGAACAAAATCCTCTAATGAAATCAAATCCTACAGCAATTCAAGTAATAGCAATATGTGATTCAAGTAACAACAATATCAATTGAGAGTATAGTAGTGATAACTCTTCTCTTCGAAACTGATTGAATCTAAATCAAATGCATTCTTCAATAAAACAACAATGTTATCAATATGAGAGCCTAACAACAGTAGTTAATACTCGTTACATTTGATCACATTGAGCAGAAAAATTATCTAAGAAACTCAATCTGAAAGCAGAAGTAAACTAAATAAATAACAATACTGTAAATTATATAAAACAAAGCTATTCGGTTAACACAGGAAAATAATGACCAAAAAAGGAGATAAAATCACATAAAGCAATAATACTATCAAACCATCACACTTGCAATAATTGGAAATGTATGAAACAGATGAAGCAGTTAATTCCACCGGATGCTGGGCCCTTGGCCGCCAATGTACACTACTAGTTACTTCAGATAACGAGAAGGAATAGCAACTTCACTTATGTATTAATCATCAAGCTAAAAGAGCGTTACAATATATTTGTGTTCTTCACTACAGCGAGAATCTGTAATTAAGAATTACAATTTCAATAATAACAGCCAGTCCCCCTTCTGTTTACAATCGTTGCCTTTTATAATAAGAAAAGGGAAAAAAGATAAATGGTAAAAGTGATCCATCAGGATCTCTCGATCCTGAGGGATTCACACAATTTTCTAAATTCAGACATCCTTTCCCTTCTCACACTGATCCTTCTGATTTTCTTTGGCCTTATCCGCAACCGCCGCGCTCCTTCCTTAGCTTGTTTTTTTTTCCGCTGTTCCTTAGTTAGGGAACAATAGTTGTCTTTTTTTGTATTTTCCTGCATAAAGAAGGATAATAATTAGCCAAGTCATAACTACAGATAATTCCTTCATTCTTACCATAATTATTTAATTATATTAACACATTAAGATATAGAAAGGATAAGAATAAAGGAAAAATATGATGAGATAAATAGCAAACACATACCTTTTCCACGACTCAACATACTCCCCTAATTACCCTGTTTCATGTCCTCATGAAAAGAAAGTAATTTGTATGCAGAGCTGTTAAGGAATAAGCTGGAGAAGGAATGTCGTAAAGTGGTCTAAAGCCATGGTTCTTGGCCAAGAGCTCAAAGATGGGTCCTTTCTGTCCTTCAGGCAATTCATATATAGCTTTATAACCTTCGGCAGGATACCAAACAATAGGGCTACGGAACTGACAACCTAGCCAATAAGGACCTTCTCTTAAGATGAGGTTGCTATAAGTGACAAAACGTTCTACTGCCAGCTTAAAATTTTTATAATTAAATGGCTCTCTATCTTGTACATTACTAGTGGAAACTATCCACCTGAGCTTCGCTGCAGCTAGGGAGATTTCATGAATAGAGAGGAAGTATTCTACTCCCTTTTGTACAATCTCTTTTTGAATATGCCCCAAAACTTTGATTACTCCTTCCCTTGTCATCAAATTTTTTTGATTGGCCATCATCTGCAAAGGGTGTTTGGGTTCACCTCTGACCCACAGATCCAGTCCATGCTCTTGTCTTTTGAATGCATTATGAGCGTTGAACCATTTCAGTTGATTAACAGAAAATGAGATAAAAGCTTGAAATTGCACTTCCCCCATAAAGGGGTTGGAGTTCTTTTCCACTTCTTTCTCTAATACAAAATTATGTAGGTAGAATTCACAAATCAATCTTTGAACTTTTACCCCATGTTGTTTACAACAGTTTATAAAATCCTCAATTGTTTTTAACTCTATCCGTTTTCCAACTCTGACAGCTTTGATTTTCAACTGTAAGTACCTTTCTAGCAAAAATAGGGGATAATTATTGGCAGGAGATCTACATGCCAATACATCAGTGTACAATGAGCAGATAATATCTGTTTGACTCTTGACCTTTTCTAATATGAGCTTCATTTTCTCAATCCTCTCTTCTGCCTTTCGGTATTTATCGAAGGTCTCGCTTTATGAGGTGTTCATGTCCCGAAGTTGACTCCGTAATTCTTGGTATTTTTGCTGGGAGATAGTTTCTAGTTCAAGCCGTTCTATGGAAAGACGAGCCTATGCTAAATCTCTTTGAAGATTCGATATACTAGGGTCATTTCTTGTCATAACACCTTGAGCTTGAATGGTTGTCTACATATCCCTGCTATAAGAAGAGATGCCTATTGTCTGAGTTCCTTTATTACAGGAGGTCCAAGCCTCTGTCTGGGTAGCTGTGCTGGAGGAGGGTACCATCTTCATTTGAATAGCTAAGTCATAAGAGGGTACAACCTCTGTTTGGGTGGCTAGCTGTTCCTTAACAGGTTGAGTGAGTATGGGCTCCATTTGAGTCCCTGTAGTTCTTCTTTCATCTACTTCCATTTGAACCATTGCGTTTATTGTTTCTGGGGTTTTATTTGGGACTTTTCCTTCTGATAACCCTCTTATTTTCCGTTTGAGCCTTTTTACTATTTTCCGTAGCTTCTGCTGTTCCTTCCTAAGCTTTTTCATTTTGGACCTATACTTTTTATGGGGAGAAACTCTTCTATTGATCATTTCTGCCCCTAACGAGCCCGGTTGCTCGTCTTGACTCTGCTATAAAAGAACTATGTCCCCAGATTGGTAGTCATCTTCTTGGGTTATTTCCATTGCTTTTGTTTGGTCTATATTTTCCATATTTAGGCCTACCTGGCCGGGTTCTCTCAGAGGCATATGACCAGGTTGGTTCACCTCTTCTTGAGTAGCTTCTGTCCTTGTTTCTACTTCACAACTTACATTTTTTGGTATGCTTCTATCGTGGCCAGAGTTCTCTACAGATTGGGCTGCTCCAATGTTAAAATTGAGCGGGCTTTCGGGCTATATGAATTCAGCCATATTGGCCAAGATATGGGCCAATTCTATATCATGCAATAAATCTCTTGGGGGACTTGTGTTTGGCGTTGAGGGGGGTTCTGATTCATTTCTTTCCTCATCACTTGGGTGCTCTGTTTTCTCTTCATGTTCTGAATCTGGGTCATCCCATCCTTCCAATTGTGAATACTGCTCATTTTCTGGACTAAACAATTCTATGGCCTGGATGCTGCTGCCCTGGGGATTTTCGGTTGCTCCCAAGTTTGTCCTCAGTCTGGCAGAATGTCTGCGCTTTTGGGGAATGTTTGTTGTATGGGTAGTCCTCTTCCTTTTTGGAACAAGGTTAGGCGTAGGCAAAGCTAAACCCCCTTCTGTGGAAAATATTAATTCTTCCCAACTTGTTTGCTGCTGGGCGAGGTTGTAGCTAACTATCAGCCTAATTAAACAATGGTGGCTTATGACGGTTTCTATGTGTCGAGAATTTTTTATCCTTTCAGCAGAATCATGTAGTAGGAAATTCAAATATGCAGGTAAATTCACGGAACATTTTTGTTTCAAGGCTGCTAAAAGTTTAAGTTGACGCAGCCTTACCATGTCTTTTCACCCGTCACATGTAATGAAATTGTGGACGACTCTGGCTAGCTCTCCCCACGGTTCTCCAAGGGATGATAGTGGAACTCCTTTTCCTTTGATGATCAGCTCCTATCCTTCGTCCTTAAAGGCTTCAATGGCATCATGCAGCTTCAATCGTTTGTTAGTCCATACGGGTCCTTCAGCTGGTAACCCA
The DNA here is from genome assembly GCA_034641835.2 of Pinus albicaulis. Taxonomy (NCBI): domain Eukaryota; kingdom Viridiplantae; phylum Streptophyta; class Pinopsida; order Pinales; family Pinaceae; genus Pinus; species Pinus albicaulis. The sequence continues at coordinate 16,464,466 of MU968363.1, forward strand.
GAAACTTCTACAATAACAACATCTGATACTGTGATTTGTCTGCCCCTTACCATAGATTGGCCATTCTATAAATTTTGTAGGAATTTAATGGCAATTGTTTCAATGGGTTATTGAAATTGTGTGAAGTATGCTATCCACCCAGATCGGGCTAGAATTTCTTTAGCGGCAGCAGAAACAACTAGTATCAGCGACTCCCTGCGCACTGTTCTTCCTCCCATATTGCCTGAATTCTACAAACTGCTAATTAGCAAAAGTAACATAGCAATAGACAGAGCCAATGGTGGAACAACAAGTTGTTCTAATAGTTATATCGGATGATACTTTACTGTTGGGAAAAATACTGAGCGGGGGGGTGAATCAGTATTTATTGCATACTCAAAACTTTTCACTTTTTCATTCCTTAAAACCCATACGCTACTTTCCTTTAGTAAACTCGCGTATACACGCGGATATCTTTCATGCAACTCGTGTATAAACAGAGATCTAGATAAATCATTAATTCTTCAATTATATCATTCCATCCTTCATTCATCAAATGTTTAATAAACAGTAAACATGTGCAGTAAGAACATAATAAACCATCACACAAAGCATCACACATGAACACCAGGATTTTTAGGTGGAAACCCAAGTCAGGAGAAAACCACCGCTGCAGTTGCTCAGCCTTCAATATTTTATTATAGAGAAAACATCTTACAACATATGTGCTGGTGCACTCTACCAAAGACGCAGCACCCACTCCCCAAGGCCGTTTACTCACCTCTCTCGGGAAGGGAGCTACGACCACTCGATTATCACCTCTCCCGGAAGGGAGCTACGACCCCCTCGCTCTCGCTTTACGCCCTCCCGGAAGGGAGCTACGACCCCCTGATCTCGTTTACCAGCCTCACCTGGAAGGGAGCTACAACCCCCTGACTGAAGGCTACAACCCTCAGCACCTCTATGGACCACGTTTCATCAATTTTCACTGACCCTCTCCATACTTTTAAGCACAGTCAACCATGAAACAGATACATATAACTCATTGACAGATATCAGTAAACCAGCAGAACAGATTAGACATTTCTTACCACAGACTTCAGCAAACCCTAGTTTGCATACGCGCTTTCCTTTCACTGATGTCGCGTATATACGTGCTTCCGTTCACACAAACCAGCGTATACTTCTGTACATATTACAGATCCAATTTCATTGCGCATACGCGCTTTTTCTTCAGCGAAGCCGCGTATATACGCGCTTCCTCTGCGACGAACTAGCGTATGGATATTCAACCATTACAGAGCTGCATACTTCTTCAGATCAGATATTCAGTTCAGATTTAACCCTTTACTTCAGACAGATGTTCGCCTCATCATAGATCTAATCACTCCATAAACAGATCTAGTAGATACAAATACATTTCAGATCTAGATCCCCTTCTTCATCATTTTCTTCATTGGTGCATCATAAATTCAGATCTATCATCAAGCCTTTACCCTTTCCATACAGATATACTTCACAAAGAAGTATTCATTCAAGCTCAGACATCTTGCGCCCACACTCATGATTTGCACAATGAATTTATTCTCTTTATATAGGTTTACCCTTTTTCAATACCATGAGCCCCTTTTTTCAATACCATGAGCCAAAATACCATGGTGGTTACCCTTGGTTTTGCACTTTTTGAGCACTTTTTCCCATACGCGACTTGGAACGTTCTTTTCCGCGTGCATACGCGACCTCTCCTAGACATATCCGTGTATGCCTTGAGACATACTCTTTTTACCATAGATTTAGCACATGCTGAATTCCTTTCTTCATTGTCTTCTGTACTCACTGTAGATACATCAGAATTAGTTCATCAAACCATATTCTATCAAGCACAACTTCATCAAGTAAGTTGCCATCATCTTCATCAAGTGGTTTGCCTTTCAAAGACAACACTCAGCATCATATTGTCAACAAAAATCATATCACATCAGATTTACATCATTTACCAAGTCCATCAAGTCAAGAATAACTTCATCAGGTGTATTGCCATCAAGGACAACACATGCCAACAATCTCACATCTTCATCTTCATTCAGTGGGTTGCCATCAAGGACAACACTCTGCATCATATTGCCAACAATCTCCCCCTTTGGACTTGATGGCAACCATGATGGTGTTTGGTTACCACAACAGATAGGTACATTAAGAATACAATGACACTGTGTAGTCAATTTAGCGTCCTAAATTGCTAACATAAATTATCAACCAGGGCTAGTAAACTGATGAAGTGTGGTGCACTATATGTGCTTAAGTGACCTCTTCCTTACTTCGTTGTATGTGTTTTTCGTATTGTTTTTATGTAATCTACCTCCGGAGTGCTCTAACTGAATTAACATGCAACTAGTCTATGGAATTCTACAGTCTGTTTGTCCATCATGATTGGTATTTTGGAAGAGTTCCTTCTTTTGGAAGAGTTTTTAGAACAATCCTGACTGTGTAATTGAGTGCAAATGCAAGCATAAAGACTGAAAGCAATGAAAAAACTAAGATATCATAGCCATCTCCCACTCGGCATTATGATATTTTGGACAAGCGTTTAAGAGCAAGAACAGCGATGGTACTTAGTGAAAACACACAACTAAAATGTTCAAGATCACAGTCATGCCTTGGACATCATAAGGATCTTTTGGAAGAGTTTCTTCTTTTGGAAGAGTGTTTAGAACAAGTGTAACTGTGATAGTGAACAAAAAGAAATTACAATTAAATCCTACAACAATATAGCCATTTTCATTCATCATTATAATCTTTTGGAAGAATTTCTTCTTGTGGAAGAGTTAGAATGAATATAACTACAGTAGCTAATTAAAAACAACTATAAATTCAACTCCTAATCCTACAATACTATAGTCATTTCCCATTCATCATTATAGTCTTTTGGAAGAGCTTCTTCTTGTGGAAGAGTTAGAATGAGTACAACTACAGTAGCTAATAAAGCAACTACGAATTCAACTTCTAATCCTACAATACTATAGCCATTTTCATTCATCATTATAATCTTTTGGAAGAATTTCTTCTTGTGGAAGAGTTAGAATGAGTATAACTACAGTAGCTAATTAAAAACAACTATGAATTCAACTCCTAATCCTACAATACTATAGTCATTTCCCATTCATCATTATAGTCTTTTGGAAGAGCTTCTTCTTGTGGAAGAGTTAGAATGAGTACAACTATAGTAGCTAATAAAAACAACTACAAATTCAACAAAGCAGTAAAGAGGCAACTAGATGTAACATAGTCTGACCAAATCTTTTTCATCTAATAATGATATTTTGGAAGAGCATTTTAAGAAAAAGAATGATTGTAAGATAATGAGGATCTTTTAATCTAATTGCAAAACATGAATTAAAAACTACTTATCTAGAAATCATGTAGAAGCCTCCTTGGATAGCATGGGCCCTCTGCTACCAATTTGGTGAAGTCCTTCAGCTCCTTAAAGTTGTAATCAAAACATCATCAAAGAACTGAATTTCTCTTTATTCAAAAACTCATAAATCTACATCCCATTCCATCTTGAACTGTTACAAAAGACTCTCTCTAATCCTTTCTCCTATTCTCTCACTTTTTTTACTTTCTCATTAACTATGATAGGAGCTTCTCCTATTTATACAAAATATGAGAGTCATCTCATTAATAGAATTATGAATCTCTCCCTCCATCTCTAGAGTTACAATCAAAATAGGAAATGATAAGACACATGTCTTTCTAGAATTTCCAACACAACTTGAAAGGAGACACATATCCTCTTAGGTTTCAACACAACTAAGAAATGAGACATATATCCTCTTAGAGTTTCAATACAACAAGGAAGTGAGACACATGTCCTCTTGATCCCATAATCTTCTCCAACCAAATTCGAATTTGGCCTTAGAGTGCCACATAAGGGTCTTCTAGAAGTCTCCTTTTGACCTACACATGTCACAAAACTCATAATACATATATAGATATATGAAACTATGTTAATTTTCTAGTTTCTAATCATAAATTCACTTAAAATACATAAAATAAATAACTTTGGAAAACAAGGATCCTAACCCATATATTTATGAAAATGGTTACTTGATGTAGGGTTTTAGGTCAGATGGCTATGAAATAAGAGCTAGATGGTTATGACATAATGGAAATATGTATGAATATGGAAAACACTTTTGAGACTCAACATACCCCCCAACTGAAGTTGTTGCATGTCCTCATGCAACTATTGCAATGATTCATTTGTCCATGAGTTGATCTTTGACTCATATAGATTCGTTCCAAACTTTGCTTCTTGATATTTTCTTTTTTGGCAAAGTATAATACATTTGATTGCAACTTCTTCTTCTTCTTCTTCTTTTTTCAATGGTTGGTTCTTGTGTGACAACCATTTTTTTTTTTTTTTTTTTGAGCATTGGTTCTTGTGTAACAATGCTTTATTTTCTTTGTTGCATCAAAGTTCATGAAAACGTTTAGAATCAACTACTTCATTAATGAATTGATCATTTGCAAGGCATATAATCTTTTGAATCATGTTGCAACAATAGTTGGTTGGGAAGTATATGTGGATGGAAATGAAATGAAAATGTGTGATAGTGTATGACAGGTGGATATGAAATGATGTCCCTTCCCCCCCCAAACTAAAGATATGACAATGTGGAAAAGGAAGTGAGTGATTTTTCCAAAGTTACAATTTTAGCATTCTAATGAATTACATGACTAAAAATTAGAAAACAACATACCTTCACTTACCTTAAATGTGGATGAGTTGTGTATGTGTGGTGGCTGCAAAATTCTGATCATATTCTTCTTCAAGTGGCTGAACAAGAGGAGTCATGGATAAAGAGATGAGATGGCTTTTTATTGCTCCTACTAAAACTTGCTGAATCTGCTCCAAAATGCTGAAAATAATAGTCTTCATGTCTTCAAAACTCATTGGCACAATTCCTACTATGTGAAATATGTTCTGATGTCGAACATAGTAGGAAATTGTTGAATTAGTGGCCATTAATGGATGCCACTAGTCAACACGAGAACTCTCACAATTGATGACAATGAGAGTCAAGATGCCCAAACACATCTTACTAGGTACGAATGATTTTGCTGATGTCGAGTCACCTAGAAGATCTGACGAACAAGAGACATTAATGTATTCCCATTGTTTGTCAGCATGAGAACTTGCCATTAAGGCATGCAAGCCTCAAGGTGTTTTACAAAAACTTAGACTCAAAGGACTATAGACTCAATAGTTTGCATTGAAGCAAGGCTTATTTGCTGAATGAAAATGACAAGAAATGAAAAATGAAAATGGAAGATGGCAATGGAGAGTAAAAATGGAAATGGGCAATAAGCATGTGGATGAGAAATGGCAATGGGCAATAAGCATGTGATTGAACCTCTTGCTTTTATTTGTGGGTTATGAATGGACAAAAGGAAATGGAAAGTGGATGTGAATGTAAATGGAAAATATGAAGTGAAATGAGGTGAATGGTTTATTATGAGGTATGGATGTGATGGAGACAATAGTATCTGAAAGTTTTTCAAGTGTTTGGATCTGATTTTGCATCAGCATATTTTCTCTTTGTTGTTGATCATCCTCTTATGAAACAAATTGGTCTCTTAGAGAGACACCATTCTCTTATAGTCATTTGTCCTTCCTCCTGGAACCTGCAAAAAAACTAATACTTCTTCTGCAATGGAATGTAATATTATCAAAGGAGAGAGGTGATCAATCTCTCTAGTTATGATATTTACACACAAAACTAAGAATTTGTATTAATGAAACAAGTTCTCAAAGGAAAAATCAAAAGAATTTATACCTGTTTTGGAATTAGTGCCTCAAGTTGAATGTTGCTTATTTTCAGCAATTTATTTCATTATTTACCATTTCAAACTCTAATGATGGATTTTTCACTGTGTAGATCTTGTTGAAACCTTTCCAATGATACTTGAATCATCAAAATCTGATTTTGTATGAGAAAGTTACGCTGATTTGAACAATGAGGTTTTTCGGCTGCAGAATTGGAGAATAGCTGCGAAATTGGACTTTAGCTACAGAATGTCGACGGTTTCTGTCGCTAAAAATCTTGAATAAAAATTTAGCCATTCATCTTTCATCATCAGTCCAAAATTAATCAATACCTTCAGAAAAATGAGCAAATAACTTATTCATTTCATTGATTCAAAATTATTATTATTATTATTTTTATCAAAACAAAATTGAAAAAGAGAAATGCAATTCTTTTTTTTTTTCACCCAGTGAACATTATAGAAAAATTGAATCCTGATCGATTATAACTTATAACAAATATAAAATTTTGAGACAGTGCCTACAATGTAGGCACTTCAAAACCAGTCAAAAGAATTGTCAATGATTATATGTCGAAGCCTAAGTGAAATCTTACAGCATTTCATTATATGTGGAAATAAAGCCAAGAGATTAATTGAAGCATAATAACCAGACTACTTCTCAAGAATGATAGAAAAATGACATGATAAGTTATTGCAAATTAGGCATTTCGCAAATAAAAGCAAGCTAGACATTGTTGGATTTCGCTATTGATTATTATTACAGTTCTCCAAGATCAAATTGCAACGGTCCATGGTGGGCGCATCAAGAAGATTGTGATTCCAAAGTTTGACCATAAATAACTTTCAACACCATAAGATCACGACCATGTAGCTTTGAAAATGCCTCACATGCCCAAAAGATATGGCCATCCGCTCCCAATGCTGCCATGCAACCTGTGCCAGCAACGGTATCTCTTGGCATCGAAATACATGTCCTTCGGATTCCTGAATCATACTCTTAAATCAAGAGCCATGTGGCAATAAAATTCAATTTCAATTCGAATTTTCTTCTTGGATGGTGCCGTTACTGATTTTCAGCTATTATATTCACAAACCGTTTTTTTCCTCACGTAGATAGCGACACAGGGCTTCTGAAGAACCGATAAATTCTCCCAGACCGCCACGAATTTCTTAAAACGGTTTCTGGGTTACTTAATTACCCCTGTTCCCGGAAAAACCCATGTCTCGATTTTTTGAAATTCACCTCAGTTTGCTCCGAATTTACGTTTTAAAATCAAGTGTCAAATACAATTGCGTTTTTCTGGGAATGAAATACGACTTCTGGGTAATGAATTAATCTGCTGATTGCCACATGCATCAATCAATTGAGTTTAATTTGAAACCAACTTGGCTTCCTGAAGAACGGTCTCTCTAAATCACAAATTTGTTAAATGATTACGGCTTCAATTTTGTTGTGCTTTCCTCTCTGCTAGTAAATTTTGAATTTAGCACTGCATTCACCGCCACTAATACGATTGAGAGAACAATTGCATGAAGTGCACTTCGAATCATATCTTCATTGCGATCTACTTCTTGCTTCACAGCGACCTGCTTTGTTTTGTGAGTGATTGTCTTTTCTAAGGGCTCTATTGATGAATCAAGCACTGCCAGAATTGCAGAAGCACACTTATCCGCAAGCTTTGAAAGTATGAGGTGACATGGCATTTTCACATTATAATGATCATTTAAACGTGATTGAAGATAGGGAATAATGAAGGATTAATCTGATCGAGGCAATTATCAAGCAATGTATCCATGCACTCAAACGCTGTTTTTCTCAGTTCCAGCCCATCATCAACAGTGTGCTTGAAAGGGCCAAGATCGACTATCCTTATTAGTTCTTGCTTGACAACAGTCTGTTCATATAGAAGAGGTGGTAATGGCTTATTGTGAGCTGCTATACTCAACACTGAAACAGTTGCGTGCCTCACATGTCTATCTTCATCTTTAATGAGCCTCAAGAATGAAGATATGACAGGCTGAATAACATGATCAGCAAGGCTGGCTTGGATGTTTTGTTTTTGATTTATTTTGAACAAAAAAAATTTCATGTTTTATTATTTTTTTTGTTTTTTGTTAATAAAACCATATGTTATTTTAAAAATTAAAAATACACATATATATTTTACCTAAGCAAAATGATTTTGTTTTTTTTTTTTTTTTTTTATTTGTTTTATTTAATAAAATTACATGTTATATATATATTTTTTAAATTCATACATGTATATTTTTTGTATGAAAATGATATTTTTATTTATTTGTTGTTTATTAATAAAATTTACACATGTTAAATTTTGAAAAATTAAAAATATACATATGTAATTTACTAAACAAAACAATTTATTGATTTTTTTTTTTTTAAATGATTTTGTTATTAAAATTATATATATATATATTTTCAAAAATAAAAATATACATATATATCTTAGTAACAGAAAACAATTTAATTTTTTTATTTAATTTTTTTTTATTTTTTATTTTTTATTTTTAATTGCTTTCTTTAATAAAATTATGTATGTCATATTTTCAAAATTTAAAAATACACATATATATTAAATTAAAGCAAGAAACATTTTGTTGAAATCAAGTTTTTTTCATGGAAATAATTTTTAAAAATTGTCGGTCGATTGAAATGATGAAGTTTTATTGTCTCCTTTTTTTGTTTTTTTTTGTAACAGTCTTTTTACGATCCTCCGGATCACCTTGGATAAAGTGTGTAGCATACTCGGGGTATTAATTTTTTTTACATAACGATCATTTTTACGTCTCTCGGATCACACGAAGTGCGACCTCGTGACCATACTCAAAAATTAATAATAATTTTTTTTTTTAGATGTAAGAAATAGGGTCTCTAATTACACTTCCCGTGACGGCGCCCCGAAATGTGTAGTCGATTTAGCGTCCTAAATTGATTTAGCGTCCTAAATTACTAACATAAATTATCAACCAGGGCTAGTAAACTGATGAAGTGTGGTGCACTATATGTGCTTAAGTGACCTCTTCCTTACTTCGTTGTATGTGTTTTTCGTATTGTTTTTATGTAATCTACCTCCGGAGTGCTCTAACTGAATTAACATGCAACTAGTCTATGGAATTCTACAGTCTGTTTGTTATCATGATTGGTATTTTGGAAGAGTTCCTTCTTTTGGAAGAGTTTTTAGAACAATCCTGACTGTGTAATTGAGTGCAAATGCAAGCATAAAGACTGAAAGAAATGAAAAACTAAGATATCATAGCCATCTCCCACTCGTCATTATGATATTTTGGACAAGCGTTTAAGAGCAAGAACAACGATGGTACTTAGTGAAAACACACAACTAAATCATTCATTATCACGGTCATGTCTTGAACTTCTTAAGAATTTCTTGGAAGAGTTTCTTCTTGTGGAAGAGTGATTAGAACAAGTGTAACTATGATAGTGAACAACAAAAACTACAACTAAATCCTACAGTACTATAGCCATTCATCATTCATCATTATAATCTTTTGGAAGAATTTCTTCTTGTGGAAGAGTTAGAATGAATATAACTACAGTAGCTAATTAAAACAACTATGAATTCAACTCCTAATCCTACAATACTATAGTCATTTCCCATTCATCATTATAATCTTTTGGAAGAGCTTCTTCTTGTGGAAGAGTTAGAATGAGTATAACTACAGTAACTAATAAAAGCAACTACGAATTCAACTTCTAATCCTATAATACTATAGCCATTTCCCATTCATCATTATAATCTTTTGGAAGAGCTTCTTCTTGTGGAAGATTTAGAATGAGTATAACTACAGTAACTAATAAAAGCAACTACGAATTCAACTTCTAATCCTACAATACTATAGCCATTTCCCATTCATCATTATAATCTTTTGGAAGAGCTTCTTCTTGTGGAAGAGTTAGAATGAGTATAACTACAGTAACTAATAAAAACAACTACAAATTCAACTTCAGAAACGTAAAGGCAACTAAGATACTCAACATGATACAACCAAATCTTTTTCATCTAATAATGATATTTTGGAAGAACATTTTAAGAAAAAGAATGATTGTAAGATAATGAGGATCTTTTAATCTAATTGCAAAACATGAATTAAAAGCTACTTATCTAGAAAGCATGTAGAAGCCTCCTTGGATAGCAGGGACCCTCTGCTACCAATTTGGTGAAGTCCTTCAGCTCCTTAAAGTTGTAATCAAAACATCATCAAAGAACTGAATTTCTTTATTCAAAAACTCATAAATCTACATCCCATTCCATCTTGAACTTTGTTACAAAAGACTCTCTAATCCTTTCTCCTATTCTCCTACTTTTTTTTATTACTTCCTCATTAACTATGATAGGAGAAAGCTTCTCCTATTTATACAAAATATGAGGAGTCATCTCATTAATGGGAGTCCATGAATCTCTCCCTCCATCTCTAGAGTTACAATCAAAATAGGAAATGATAAGACACATGTCTTTCTAGAATTTCAACACAACTTAAGAAAGGAGACACATATCCTCTTAGAGTTTCAATACAACAAGGAAGTGAGACACATATCTTCTTAGAGTTTCAATACAACAAGGAAGTGAGACACATGTTCTCATGATCCCATGATCTTCTCCAACCAAATTCGAATTTGGCCTTAGAGTGCCACATAAGGGTCTTCTAGAAGTCTCCTTTTGACCTACACATGTCACAAAACTCATAACACATATATAGATATATGAAACTATGTTAATTTTTTAGTTTCTAATCATAAATTCACTTAAAATACATAAAATAAATAACTTTGGAAAACAAGGATCCTAACCCATATATTTATGAAAATGGTTACTTGATGTAGGGTTTTAGGTCAAATGGCTATGAAATAAGAGCTAAATGGTTATGACATAATGGAAATATGTATGAATATGGAAAGCACTTTTGAGACTCAACATACCCCCCAACTGAAGTTGTTGCATGTCCTCATGCAACTATTGCAATGATTCATTTGTCCATGAGTTGATCTTTTATGAGTTTTGACTCATATAGATTCATTCCAAACTTTGCTTCTTGATATTTTCTTTTTGGCAAAGTATAATACATTTGATTGCAACAATTTTTTTTTTTTTTTTCAATGGTTGGTTCTTGTGTGACAACCATTTTTTTTTTTTTTTTTTTTTTTTGAGCATTGGTTCTTGTGTAACAATGCTTTATTTTCTTTGTTGCATCAAAGTTCATGAAAACATTTAAAATCAACTACTTCATCAATGAATTGATCATTTGCAAGGCATATAATCTTTTGAATCATGTTGCAACAATAGTTGGTTGGGAAGTATATGTGGATGGAAATGAAATGAAAATGTGTGATAGTGTATGACATGTGGATATGAAATGATGTCCTTTAACTAAAGATATAATGATGTGAAAAAGGAAAGTTTTTCAAAAGTTACAATTTTAGCATTCTAATGAATTACATGACTAAAAATTAGAAAACAACATACCTTCACTTACCTTAAATGTGGATGAGTTGTGTATGTGTGTTGGGCAAATTAGAGTCACTTATTCTTCTTCAGTGGGCACGAGAACGAGAGAGTCATGGATAAAGAAGATAGAGATGACTTTTTATTGCTCCTACTAAAACTTCTTAGATACGCACTCTAAAAATCTTTAAGAAAATAATAGTCTTCTTGTCTTCAAAACTCATTGGCACAGTTACTAATATGTGAAATATGTTCGATGTCGAACATAGTAGGAATTTGTTGAGTAGTGGCCATTAAGTGATGCCCTTTAGTCGACACGAACTCTACGATTGATGACAATAAAGTCAAAGATGCTGACACATCTTCACCCAGGTACGAATGATTTTGCTGATGTCGAGTCACCTAGAAGATCCGACGAACAAGAGACATTAATGTATTCCCATTGTTTGTCAGCATGAGAACTTGCCATTAAGGCATGCAAGCCTCAAGGTGTTTTTACAAAGAACTTAGACTCAAAGGACTATGGACTCAATAATTTGCATTGTAGCAGGGCTTATTTGCGGAATGAAAATGACATGAAATGGAAAATGAAAATGGAAGATGAAAATGGAAATGGACAATAAGCATGTGAATGAGAAATGACAATGGGCAATAAGCATGTGAATGAGCCTCTTGCTTTTATTTGTGGGTTATGAATGGACAAAAAGAAATGGAAAGTGGATGTGAATGTAAATGGAAAACATGAAGTGAAATGAGGTGAATGGTTTATTATAAGGTATGGATGTGATGGAGACAATAGTATCTGAAAGTTTTTCAAGTGTTTGGATCTGATTTTGCATCAGCATATTTCCTCCTCTTTGTTGCTGATCATCCTCTTATGAAACAAATTGGTCTCTTAGAGAGACACCATTCTCTTGTAGTTATTTGTCCTTCCTCTTGGAACCTGCAAAAAAAACTAATACTTCTTCTGCAATGGAATGTAAGATTATCAAAGGGAGAGAGGTGATCAATCTCTCTAGTTATGATATTTACACACAAAACTAAGAATTTGTATTAATGAAACAAGTTCTCAAAGGAAAAATCAAAAGAAATTATACCTGTTTTGGAATTAGTGCCTCAAATTGAATGTTGTTTCTTTTCAGCAATTTATTTCATTATTTACCATTTCAAACTCTAATGATGGATTTCTCACTGTGTAGATCTTGTTAAGACCTTTCCAACGATACTTGAATCATCAAAATCTGATTTTGTATGAGAAAGTTAGGCTGATTTGAACAATGAAGTTTTTCAGTTGCGGAATTAGAGAACAGCTGCGGAATTGGACTTTAGCTGTAGAATGCCGGCAGTTCTGTAGCTAAAAATATTGAATAAAAAGTTAGCCATTCATCTTTCATCATCAGTCCAAAATTTATCAATACCTTCAGAAAAACGAGCAAATAACTTATTCATTTCATTGACTCAATTTATTATTATTATTATTTTTTAATCAAAACAAAATTAAAAAAAAAATGCAATTTTTTTAATTTTTATTTTAAATCAAACAAAATTGAAGAAAAGAAATGAGTGCCTACAATATAAACCAGTCAAGCCAAGAGATTAATTGAAGCATAATAACCAGACTACTTCTCAAGAATGGTAGAAAAAATTGCGTGATAAGTTATTGCAAATTGGGCATTTCGCAAATAAAAGCAAGCTAGACATTGTTGGATTTCGCTATTGATTATTATTACAGTTCTCCAAGATCAAATTGCAACGGTCCATGGTGGGCGCATCAAGAAGATTGTGATTCCAAAGTTTGACCATAAATAACTTTCAACACCATAAGATCACGACCATGTAGCTTTGAAAATGCCTCACATGCCCAAAAGATATGACCATCCGCTCCCAATGCTGCCATGCAACCTGTGCCAGCGACGGTATCTCTTGGCATCGAAATACATGTCCTTCGGATTCCTGAATCATACTCTTAAATCAAGAGCCATGTGGCAATAAAATTCAATTTCAATTCGAATTTTCTTCTTGGATGGTGCCGTAACTGATTTTCAACTATTAAATTCACAAACCGTTTTTTTTTTCCTCACGCAGACATCGACACAGGGCTTCTGAAGAACCGATAAATTCTCCCAGACCGCCACGAATGTCTTAAAATGGTTTCTGGGTTACTTAATTACCCCTGTTCCCGGAAAAACCCATGTCTCGGTTTTTTGAAATTCGCCTCAGTTTGCTCCGAGTTTACGTTTTAAAATCAGGTGTCAAATACAATTGCGTTTTTCTGGGAATGAAATACGACTTCTGGGTAATGAATTAATTTGCTGATTGCCACATGCATCAATCAATTGAGTTTAATTTGAAACCAACTTGGCTTCCTGAAGAACGGTCTCTCTAAATCACAAATTTGTTAAATGATTACGGCTTCAATTTTGCTGTGCTTTCCTCTCTGCTAGTAAATTTTGAATTTAGCACTGCATTCACCGCAACTAATACGATTGAGAGAACAATTGCATGAAGTGCACTTCGAATCATATCTTCATTGCGATCTACTTCTTGCTTCACAGCGACCTGCTTTGTTTTGTGAGTGATTGTCTTTTCTAAGGGCTCTATTGATGAATCAAGCACTGCCAGAATTGCAGAAGCACACTTATCCGCAAGCTTTGAAAGTATGAGGTGACATGGCATTTTCACATTATAATGATCATTTAAACGTGATTGAAGATAGGGAATAATGAAGGATTAATCTGATCGAGGCAATTATCAAGCAATGTATCCATGCACTCAAACGCTGTTTTTCTCAGTTCCAGCCCATCATCAACAGTGTGCTTGAAAGGGCCAAGATCGACTATCCTTATTAGTTCTTGCTTGACAACAGTCTGTTCATATAGAAGAGGTGGTAATGGCTTATTGTGAGCTGCTATACTCAACACTGAAACAGTTGCGTGCCTCACATGTCTATCTTCATCTTTAATGAGCCTCAAGAATGAAGATATGACAGGCTGAATAACATGATCAGCAAGGCTGGCTTGGATGTTTTGTTTTTGATTTATTTTGAACAAAAAAAATTTCATGTTTTATTATTTTTTTTGTTTTTTGTTAATAAAACCATATGTTATTTTAAAAATTAAAAATACACATATATATTTTACCTAAGCAAAATGATTTTGTTTTTTTTTTTTTTTTTTTATTTGTTTTATTTAATAAAATTACATGTTATATATATATTTTTTAAATTCATACATGTATATTTTTTGTATGAAAATGATATTTTTATTTATTTGTTGTTTATTAATAAATTACACATGTTAAATTTTGAAAAATTAAAAATATACATATGCAATTTACTAAACAAAACAATTTATTGATTTTTTTTTTTTTAAATGATTTTGTTATTAAAATTATATATATATATCTTTTCAAAAATAAAAATATACATATATATCTTAGTAACAGAAAACAATTTAATTTTTTTATTTAATTTTTTTTTATTTTTTATTTTTTATTTTTAATTGCTTTCTTTAATAAAATTATGTATGTCATATTTTCAAAATTTAAAAATACACATATATATTAAATTAAAGCAAGAAACATTTTGTTGAAATCAAGTTTTTTTCATGGAAATAATTTTTAAAAATTGTCGGTCGATTGAAATGATGAAGTTTTATTGTCTCCTTTTTTTGTTTTTTTTTGTAACAGTCTTTTTACGATCCTCCGGATCACCTTGGATAAAGTGTGTAGCATACTCGGGGTATTAATTTTTTTTACATAACGATCATTTTTACGTCTCTCGGATCACACGAAGTGCGACCTCGTGACCATACTCAAAAATTAATAATAATTTTTTTTTTTAGATGTAAGAAATAGGGTCTCTAATTACACTTCCCGTGACGGCGCCCCGAAATGTGTAGTCGATTTAGCGTCCTAAATTGATTTAGCGTCCTAAATTACTAACATAAATTATCAACCAGGGCTAGTAAACTGATGAAGTGTGGTGCACTATATGTGCTTAAGTGACCTCTTCCTTACTTCGTTGTATGTGTTTTTCGTATTGTTTTTATGTAATCTACCTCCGGAGTGCTCTAACTGAATTAACATGCAACTAGTCTATGGAATTCTACAGTCTGTTTGTTATCATGATTGGTATTTTGGAAGAGTTCCTTCTTTTGGAAGAGTTTTTAGAACAATCCTGACTGTGTAATTGAGTGCAAATGCAAGCATAAAGACTGAAAGAAATGAAAAACTAAGATATCATAGCCATCTCCCACTCGTCATTATGATATTTTGGACAAGCGTTTAAGAGCAAGAACAACGATGGTACTTAGTGAAAACACACAACTAAATCATTCATTATCACGGTCATGTCTTGAACTTCTTAAGAATTTCTTGGAAGAGTTTCTTCTTGTGGAAGAGTGATTAGAACAAGTGTAACTATGATAGTGAACAACAAAAACTACAACTAAATCCTACAGTACTATAGCCATTCATCATTCATCATTATAATCTTTTGGAAGAATTTCTTCTTGTGGAAGAGTTAGAATGAATATAACTACAGTAGCTAATTAAAACAACTATGAATTCAACTCCTAATCCTACAATACTATAGTCATTTCCCATTCATCATTATAATCTTTTGGAAGAGCTTCTTCTTGTGGAAGAGTTAGAATGAGTATAACTACAGTAACTAATAAAAGCAACTACGAATTCAACTTCTAATCCTATAATACTATAGCCATTTCCCATTCATCATTATAATCTTTTGGAAGAGCTTCTTCTTGTGGAAGATTTAGAATGAGTATAACTACAGTAACTAATAAAAGCAACTACGAATTCAACTTCTAATCCTACAATACTATAGCCATTTCCCATTCATCATTATAATCTTTTGGAAGAGCTTCTTCTTGTGGAAGAGTTAGAATGAGTATAACTACAGTAACTAATAAAAACAACTACAAATTCAACTTCAGAAACGTAAAGGCAACTAAGATACTCAACATGATACAACCAAATCTTTTTCATCTAATAATGATATTTTGGAAGAACATTTTAAGAAAAAGAATGATTGTAAGATAATGAGGATCTTTTAATCTAATTGCAAAACATGAATTAAAAGCTACTTATCTAGAAAGCATGTAGAAGCCTCCTTGGATAGCAGGGACCCTCTGCTACCAATTTGGTGAAGTCCTTCAGCTCCTTAAAGTTGTAATCAAAACATCATCAAAGAACTGAATTTCTTTATTCAAAAACTCATAAATCTACATCCCATTCCATCTTGAACTTTGTTACAAAAGACTCTCTAATCCTTTCTCCTATTCTCCTACTTTTTTTTATTACTTCCTCATTAACTATGATAGGAGAAAGCTTCTCCTATTTATACAAAATATGAGGAGTCATCTCATTAATGGGAGTCCATGAATCTCTCCCTCCATCTCTAGAGTTACAATCAAAATAGGAAATGATAAGACACATGTCTTTCTAGAATTTCAACACAACTTAAGAAAGGAGACACATATCCTCTTAGAGTTTCAATACAACAAGGAAGTGAGACACATATCTTCTTAGAGTTTCAATACAACAAGGAAGTGAGACACATGTTCTCATGATCCCATGATCTTCTCCAACCAAATTCGAATTTGGCCTTAGAGTGCCACATAAGGGTCTTCTAGAAGTCTCCTTTTGACCTACACATGTCACAAAACTCATAACACATATATAGATATATGAAACTATGTTAATTTTTTAGTTTCTAATCATAAATTCACTTAAAATACATAAAATAAATAACTTTGGAAAACAAGGATCCTAACCCATATATTTATGAAAATGGTTACTTGATGTAGGGTTTTAGGTCAAATGGCTATGAAATAAGAGCTAAATGGTTATGACATAATGGAAATATGTATGAATATGGAAAGCACTTTTGAGACTCAACATACCCCCCAACTGAAGTTGTTGCATGTCCTCATGCAACTATTGCAATGATTCATTTGTCCATGAGTTGATCTTTTATGAGTTTTGACTCATATAGATTCATTCCAAACTTTGCTTCTTGATATTTTCTTTTTGGCAAAGTATAATACATTTGATTGCAACAATTTTTTTTTTTTTTTTCAATGGTTGGTTCTTGTGTGACAACCATTTTTTTTTTTTTTTTTTTTTTTTGAGCATTGGTTCTTGTGTAACAATGCTTTATTTTCTTTGTTGCATCAAAGTTCATGAAAACATTTAAAATCAACTACTTCATCAATGAATTGATCATTTGCAAGGCATATAATCTTTTGAATCATGTTGCAACAATAGTTGGTTGGGAAGTATATGTGGATGGAAATGAAATGAAAATGTGTGATAGTGTATGACATGTGGATATGAAATGATGTCCTTTAACTAAAGATATAATGATGTGAAAAAGGAAAGTTTTTCAAAAGTTACAATTTTAGCATTCTAATGAATTACATGACTAAAAATTAGAAAACAACATACCTTCACTTACCTTAAATGTGGATGAGTTGTGTATGTGTGTTGGGCAAATTAGAGTCACTTATTCTTCTTCAGTGGGCACGAGAACGAGAGAGTCATGGATAAAGAAGATAGAGATGACTTTTTATTGCTCCTACTAAAACTTCTTAGATACGCACTCTAAAAATCTTTAAGAAAATAATAGTCTTCTTGTCTTCAAAACTCATTGGCACAGTTACTAATATGTGAAATATGTTCGATGTCGAACATAGTAGGAATTTGTTGAGTAGTGGCCATTAAGTGATGCCCTTTAGTCGACACGAACTCTACGATTGATGACAATAAAGTCAAAGATGCTGACACATCTTCACCCAGGTACGAATGATTTTGCTGATGTCGAGTCACCTAGAAGATCCGACGAACAAGAGACATTAATGTATTCCCATTGTTTGTCAGCATGAGAACTTGCCATTAAGGCATGCAAGCCTCAAGGTGTTTTTACAAAGAACTTAGACTCAAAGGACTATGGACTCAATAATTTGCATTGTAGCAGGGCTTATTTGCGGAATGAAAATGACATGAAATGGAAAATGAAAATGGAAGATGAAAATGGAAATGGACAATAAGCATGTGAATGAGAAATGACAATGGGCAATAAGCATGTGAATGAGCCTCTTGCTTTTATTTGTGGGTTATGAATGGACAAAAAGAAATGGAAAGTGGATGTGAATGTAAATGGAAAACATGAAGTGAAATGAGGTGAATGGTTTATTATAAGGTATGGATGTGATGGAGACAATAGTATCTGAAAGTTTTTCAAGTGTTTGGATCTGATTTTGCATCAGCATATTTCCTCCTCTTTGTTGCTGATCATCCTCTTATGAAACAAATTGGTCTCTTAGAGAGACACCATTCTCTTGTAGTTATTTGTCCTTCCTCTTGGAACCTGCAAAAAAAACTAATACTTCTTCTGCAATGGAATGTAAGATTATCAAAGGGAGAGAGGTGATCAATCTCTCTAGTTATGATATTTACACACAAAACTAAGAATTTGTATTAATGAAACAAGTTCTCAAAGGAAAAATCAAAAGAAATTATACCTGTTTTGGAATTAGTGCCTCAAATTGAATGTTGTTTCTTTTCAGCAATTTATTTCATTATTTACCATTTCAAACTCTAATGATGGATTTCTCACTGTGTAGATCTTGTTAAGACCTTTCCAACGATACTTGAATCATCAAAATCTGATTTTGTATGAGAAAGTTAGGCTGATTTGAACAATGAAGTTTTTCAGTTGCGGAATTAGAGAACAGCTGCGGAATTGGACTTTAGCTGTAGAATGCCGGCAGTTCTGTAGCTAAAAATATTGAATAAAAAGTTAGCCATTCATCTTTCATCATCAGTCCAAAATTTATCAATACCTTCAGAAAAACGAGCAAATAACTTATTCATTTCATTGACTCAATTTATTATTATTATTATTTTTTAATCAAAACAAAATTAAAAAAAAAATGCAATTTTTTTAATTTTTATTTTAAATCAAACAAAATTGAAGAAAAGAAATGAGTGCCTACAATATAAACCAGTCAAGCCAAGAGATTAATTGAAGCATAATAACCAGACTACTTCTCAAGAATGGTAGAAAAAATTGCGTGATAAGTTATTGCAAATTGGGCATTTCGCAAATAAAAGCAAGCTAGACATTGTTGGATTTCGCTATTGATTATTATTACAGTTCTCCAAGATCAAATTGCAACGGTCCATGGTGGGCGCATCAAGAAGATTGTGATTCCAAAGTTTGACCATAAATAACTTTCAACACCATAAGATCACGACCATGTAGCTTTGAAAATGCCTCACATGCCCAAAAGATATGACCATCCGCTCCCAATGCTGCCATGCAACCTGTGCCAGCGACGGTATCTCTTGGCATCGAAATACATGTCCTTCGGATTCCTGAATCATACTCTTAAATCAAGAGCCATGTGGCAATAAAATTCAATTTCAATTCGAATTTTCTTCTTGGATGGTGCCGTAACTGATTTTCAACTATTAAATTCACAAACCGTTTTTTTTTTCCTCACGCAGACATCGACACAGGGCTTCTGAAGAACCGATAAATTCTCCCAGACCGCCACGAATGTCTTAAAATGGTTTCTGGGTTACTTAATTACCCCTGTTCCCGGAAAAACCCATGTCTCGGTTTTTTGAAATTCGCCTCAGTTTGCTCCGAGTTTACGTTTTAAAATCAGGTGTCAAATACAATTGCGTTTTTCTGGGAATGAAATACGACTTCTGGGTAATGAATTAATTTGCTGATTGCCACATGCATCAATCAATTGAGTTTAATTTGAAACCAACTTGGCTTCCTGAAGAACGGTCTCTCTAAATCACAAATTTGTTAAATGATTACGGCTTCAATTTTGCTGTGCTTTCCTCTCTGCTAGTAAATTTTGAATTTAGCACTGCATTCACCGCAACTAATACGATTGAGAGAACAATTGCATGAAGTGCACTTCGAATCATATCTTCATTGCGATCTACTTCTTGCTTCACAGCGACCTGCTTTGTTTTGTGAGTGATTGTCTTTTCTAAGGGCTCTATTGATGAATCAAGCACTGCCAGAATTGCAGAAGCACACTTATCCGCAAGCTTTGAAAGTATGAGGTGACATGGCATTTTCACATTATAATGATCATTTAAACGTGATTGAAGATAGGGAATAATGAAGGATTAATCTGATCGAGGCAATTATCAAGCAATGTATCCATGCACTCAAACGCTGTTTTTCTCAGTTCCAGCCCATCATCAACAGTGTGCTTGAAAGGGCCAAGATCGACTGTCCTTATTAGTTCTTGCTTGACAACAGTCTGTTCATATAGAAGAGGTGGTAGTGGCTTATTGTGAGCTGCTGTACTCAACACTGAAACAGCTGTGCCTCACATGTCTATCTTCATCTTTAATGAGCATCAAGAATGATGATATGACAGGCTGGATAACATGATCAGCAAGGCTAGCTTGGATGTTTTATTTTTGATTTATTTTGAAAAAAATTTCATGTTTTATTTTTTTTGTTTTTGTTAATAAAACTATATGTTATATTTTTACAAATTAAAAATACACATATATATTTTACTAAGAAAAATGATTTTGTTTTTTTTGTTTTGTTTTGTTTTGTTTTGTTAATAAAATTACATGTTATATTTTTTTTTTTTAAATTAAAAATACACATGTATATTTTACTAAACAAAATGATTTTTTTATTTATTTGTTGTTGTTAATAAAATTACACATGTTGTATTTTTTAAAAATTAAAAATATACATATGTAATTTACTAAACAAAACAATTTATTGATTTTTTTTTTTTTTTAAATGATTTGTTATTAAAATTATATATATATTTTTCAAAAATAAAAATATACATATATATCTTAGTAACAAAACAATTTAATTTTTTTATTTAATTTTTTTATTTTTTATTTTTTATTTTTTAATTGCTTTCTTTAATAAAATTATGTATGTCATATTTTCAAAAATTTAAAAATACACATATATATTCATTAAACAAAACATTTTATTGAAATCAAAGTTTTTTTCATGGAAATAATTTTTTTTAAAAAATTGTCGAATCAATTGAAATGATGAAGTTTTATTGTCTCCTTTTTTTTCTTTTTTTTTTTTTTGCATAACGATTCTTTTTTAAATTGCTCCGGATCACCTGAGGAGTGCGAGGAGAGCATACTCGAGAATTATTAATTTTTTTTACATAACAATCATTTTTCTGATCCTCCAGATCACACAAAGTGCAGGAGGAGAACATATTCAAAAATTATTAATAATTTTTTTTTTAGATGTAAGAAATAAGGTCTCCTAATTACACTTCCTCGGCAACGGCGCCAAAATGTGTAGTCAATTTAACGTCCTAAATTGCTAACATAAATTATCAACCAGGGCTAGTAAACTGATGAAGTGTGGTGCACTATATGTGCTTAAGTGACCTCTTCCTTACTTCGTTGTATGTGTTTTTCGTATTTTTTTTATGTAATCTAACTCCGGAGTGCTCTAACTGAATTAACATGCAACTAGTCTATGGAATTCTACAGTCTGTTTGTCCATCATGATTGGTATTTTGGAAGAGTTCCTTCTTTTGGAAGAGTTTTTAGAACAATCCTGACTGTGTAATTGAGTGCAAATGCAAGCATAAAGACTGAAAGCAATGAAAAAACTAAGATATCATAGCCATCTCCCACTCGGCATTATGATATTTTGGACAAGCGTTTAAGAGCAAGAACAGCGATGGTACTTAGTGAAAACACACAAGCCCGACATTCATTATCACGGCCATGTTTTGAACTTCTTACGAAATTTCTTGGAAGAGTTTCTTCTTGTGGAAGAGTGATTAGAGCAAATGTGTAAACTGTGATAGTGAACAACAAAGAGTGCAACTAAATCCTACGGTACTATAGCCATTTTCATTCATCATTATAATCTTTTGTTCTTCTTGTGGAAGAGTGATTGGAACAAGTGTAACTGTGATGATGAACAACAAAAACTACAACTAAGTCCTACGGTACTATAGCCATTTCCCATTCATCATTATAATCTGTTGGAAGAGCTTCTTCTTATGGAAGAATTAGAATGAGTACAACTACAGTAGCTAATTAAAAACAACTATGAATTCAACTTCTAATCCTACAATACTATAGTCATTTTCATTCCTCATTATAATCTTTTGGAAGAATTTCTTCTTTGTGGAAGAGGATTAGAATGAGTATAACTCTGAGTAGCTAATTAAAAACAACTATGAATTCAACTCCTAATCCTACAATACTATAGTTATTTCCCCATTCATCATTATAGTCTTGTGGAAGAGCGTCTTCTTGTGGAAGAGTTAGAATGAGTACGACTACAGTAGCTAATTAAAACAACTACAAATTCAACTTCAGAAACGTAAAAGCAACTAAGATACTCAACATGATATAACCAAATCTTTTTCATCTAATAATGATATTTTGGAAGAGCATTTTAAGAAAAAGAATGATTGTAAGATAATGAGGATCTTTCAGTTAAACAAATAATGCAAGACATGAATTAAAAGATACTTATCTAGAAAGCATGTAAAAGCCTCCTTGGATAGCATGGGCCCTCTGCTACCAATTTGGTGAAGTCCTTCGGCTCCTTAAAGTTGTAATCAAAACATCATCAAAGAACTGAATTTCTTTATTGAAAATCTCACAAATCTACATCCCATTCCATCTTGAACTTTGTTACAAAATACTCCTATTTTCTCCTACTTCTTCATTAACCATGATAGGAGAAAGATTCTCCTATTTATACAAAATATGAGGAGTCATCTCATTAATGAGAGTCCATGAATCTCTCCCTCCAACTCTAGAGTTACAATCAAAATAGGAAATGATAAGACAGATGTCTTTTTAGAATTTCAACACAACTTAAGAAAGGAGACACATATCCTCTTAGAGTTTCAATACAACAAGGAAGTGAGACACATATCCTCTTAGAGTTTCAATACAACAAGGAAGTGAGACACATGTTCTCATGATCCCATGATCTTCTCCAAACAAATTCGAATTTGGCCTTAGAGTGCCACATAAGGGTCTTCTAGAAGTCTCATTTTTGACCTACACATGTCACAAAACTCACAACACATATATGGATATATGAAACTATGTTAATTTTCTAGTTTCTAATCATAAATTCACTTTAAATACATAAAATAAATAACTTTGGAAAACAAGGATCCTAACCCATATATTTATGAAAAATGGTTATTTGATGTAGGGCTTTAGGTCAGATGGCTATGAAATAAGGGCTAGATGGTTATGACATAATGAAAATATGTATGAATATGGAAAACACTTTTGAGACTCAACATACCCCCCAACTGAAGTTGTTGCATGTCCTCATGCAACTATTGCAATGATTCATTTGTCCATGAGTTGATCTTTGACTCATATAGACTCGTTCCAAACTTTGCTTCTTGATATTTTCTTTTTTGGCAAAGTATAATACATTTGATTGCAACACATTTTTTTTTCAATGGTTGGTTCTTGTGTGACAACCATTTTTTTTTTTTTTTTTTTTGAGCATTGTTTCTTGTGTAACAATGCTTTATTTTCTTTGTTGCATCAAAGTTCATTAAAACATTTAGAATCAACTACTTTATCAATGAATTGATCATTTGCAAGGCATATAATCTTTTGGATCATGTTGCAACAATAGTTGGTTGGGAAGTATATGTGGGTGGAAATGAAATGAAAATGTGTAATAGTGTATGACATGTGGATATGAAATGATGTCCCTTCCCCCCAACTAAAGATATGACAATGTGAAAAAGGGAGTGAGAAATTTTTTCCAAAGTTACAATTTTAGCATTCTAATGAATTACATGACTAAAAATTAGAAAACAACATACCTTCACTTACCTTAAATGTGGATGAGTTGTGTATGTGTAGTGGCTGCAAAATTCTGATCATATTCTTCTTCAAGTGGCTGAACAAGAGGAGTCATGGATAAAGAGATGAGATGACTTTTTATTGCTTCTACTAAAACTTGCTGAAATCTGCTCCAAAATGCTGAAAATAACAGTCTTCATGTCTTCAAAACTCATTGGCACAATTCCTACTATGTGAAAAGATGTTCTGATGTCGAACATAGTAGGAAATTGTTGAATTAGTGGCCATTAATGGATGCCACTAGTCAACACGAGAACTCTCACCATTGATGACAATGAGAGTCAAGATGCCCAAACACATCTTGCTAGGTACGAATGATTTTCCTGATGTCGAGTCACCTAGAAGATCTGACGAACAAGAGACATTAACGTATTCCCATTGTTTGTCAGCATGAGAACTTGCCATTAAGGCATGCAAGCCTCAAGGTGTTTTACAAAGAACTTAGACTCAAAGGACTATAGACTCAATAGTTTGCATTGAAGCAGGGCTTATTTGCAGAATGAAAATGACAAGAAATGGAAGATGAAAATGGAAGATGGTAATGGAGAGTAGAAATGACAATGGGCAATAAGCATGTGAATGAGCCTCCTGCTTTTATTTGTGGGTTATGAATGGACAAAAGGAAATGGAAAGTGGATGTGAATGTAAATGGAAAATATGAAGTGAAATGAGGTGAATGGTTTATTATGAGGTATGGATGTGATGGAGACAATAGTATCTGAAATTTTTTCAAGTGTTTGGATCTGATTTTGCATCAACATGTTTTCTCTTTGTTGTTGATCATCCTCTTATGAAACAAATTGGTCTCTTAGAGAGACACCATTCTCTTGTAGTCATTTGTCCTTCCTCCTGGAACCTGCAAAAAAAACTAATACTTCTTCTACAATGGAATGTAAGATTATCAAAGGAGAGAGGTGATCAATCTCTCTAGTTATGATATTTACACATAAAACTAAGAATTTGTATTAATGAAACAAGTTCTCAAAGGAAAAATCAAAAGAATTTATACCTATTTTGGAATTAGTGCCTCAAGTTGAATGTAGCTTCTTTTCAGCAATTTATTTCATTATTTACCATTTCAAACTCTAATGATGAATTTCTCATTGTGTAGATCTTGTTGAGACCTTTCCAACGATACTTGAATCATCAAAATGCGATTTTGTATGAGAAAGTTGGGCAAGTTTGAGCAGTGAGGTTTTCGGTACAGGAATTGATGAACGAGCGTGGAATTGGACGCAAGGCTGCGGAGATACGGCGTTGCAGCAACTAAAAATCTTGAATAAAAAGTTGTTCATCTTTCATCATCGGTCAAAATTAATCAATACCTTCGGAAAAGCAGGCAAAATAACCCCATTCATTTCATTGACTAAATTTTTTTTTTTTTTTTTTTAGTCGAAAACAAAATTAAAAAAAAAAAATGCGGTCATAATTTTTTATTTTAAATCAAACTGAAATTGAAAAAAAAAGCAAATAGTGCCTACAATATAAACGGGTCAAGCCGAGAGATTGAAGTGCAGAGCATAATAACCAGACTACTTCTCAAGAATGGTAGAAAAATGACGTGATAAGTTATTGCAAATTGGGCATTTCGCAAATATAAGAAAGCTAGACATTGTTGGATTTCGCAATTGATTATTATTACAGTTCTCCAAGATCAAATTGCAACAGTCCATGGTGGGCGCATCGAGTAGATTATTGATTTAAAAGTTTGACCTTAATTAACTTTCAACACCATAAGATCACGACCATGTAGCTTTGTGCCTCACATGCAAAAGAATAACGGCCATCACTCCCAAATGTATATGACTTTGTGCCAGCAACGGTATCTCTTGGCATCGAAATACATGTCCTTCGGATTCCTGAATCATACTCTTAAATCAAGAGCCATGTGGCAATAAAATTTAATTTCAATTCGAATTTTCTTCTTGGATGGTGCCGTTACTGATTTTCAGCTATTAAATTCACAAACCGTTTTTTTCCTCACGCAGACAGCGACACAGGGCTTCTGAAGAACCGATAAATTCTCCCAGACCGCCACGAATTTCTTAAAACGGTTTCTG
Source organism: Pinus albicaulis (assembly GCA_034641835.2). Lineage (NCBI taxonomy): Eukaryota > Viridiplantae > Streptophyta > Pinopsida > Pinales > Pinaceae > Pinus > Pinus albicaulis. The sequence continues at coordinate 16,490,735 of MU968363.1, forward strand.
GGTTACTTAATTACCCCTGTTCCCGGAAAAACCCATGTCTCGGTTTTTTGAAATTCGCCTCAGTTTGCTCCGAATTTACGTTTTAAAATCAAGTGTCAAATACAATTGCATTTTTCTGGGAATGAAATACGACTTCTGGGTAATGAATTAATCTGCTGATTGCCACATGCATCAATCAATTGAGTTTAATTTGAAACCAACTTGGCTTCCTGAAGAACGGTCTCTCTAAATCACAAATTTGTTAAATGATTACGGCTTCAATTTTGCTGTGCTTTCCTCTCTGCTAGTAAATTTTGAATTTAGCACTGCATTCACCGCCACTAATACGATTGAGAGAACAATTGCATGAAGTGCACTTCGAATCATATCTTCATTGCGATCTACTTCTTGCTTCACAGCGACCTGCTTTGTTTTGTGAGTGATTGTCTTTTCTAAGGGCTCTATTGATGAATCAAGAACTGCCAGAATTGCAGAAGCACACTTATCCGCAAACTTTGAAAGTATGAGGTGACATGGCATTTTCACATTATAATGATCATTTAAACCTGATTGAAGATAGGGAATAATGAAGGATTAATCTGATCGAGGCAATTATCAAGCAATGTATCCATGCACTCAAACGCTGTTTTTCTCAGTTCCAGCCCATCATCAACAGTGTGCTTGAAAGGGCCAAGATCGACTGTCCTTATTAGTTCTTGCTTGACAACAGTCTGTTCATATAGAAGAGGTGGTAGTGGCTTATTGTGAGCTGCTGTACTCAACATTGAAACAGCTGCGCCTCACATGTCTATCTTCATCTTTAATGAGCATCAAGAATGATGATATGACAGGCTGGATAACATGATCAGCGAAGCTAGCTTGGATGTTTTATTTTTGATTTATTTTGAAAAAAAAATTCATGTTTTATTATTTTTTTTGTTTTTGTTAATAAAACTATATGTTATATTTTAAAAATTAAAAATACACATATATATTTTACTAAGCAAAATGATTTTGTTTTTTTTTTTTTTTTTATTTGTTTTGTTAATAAAATTACATGTTATATATATATTTTTTAAATTAAAAATACACATGTATATTTTACTAAACAAAATGATTTTTTTTTATTTATTTGTTGTTGTTAATAAAATTACACATGTTGTATTTTTTAAAAATTAAAAATATACATATGTAATTTACTAAACAAAACAATTTATTGAATTTTTTTTTTTTTTTTTTTAAATGATTTGTTATTAAAATTATATATATATTTTCAAAAATAAAAATATACATATATATCTTAGTAACAAAACAATTTAATTTTTTTATTTTTTATTTTTTTATTTTCATTTTTTTTTTAATTGAATTGTTTAATAAAATTATGTATGTGATATTTTCAAAAATTTAAAAATACACATATATATTCATTAAACAAAACAATTTATTGAAATCAAAGTTTTTCATGAAAACAATTTTTTTTTTTAAATTGTTGAATCAATTGAAATGATGAAGTTTTATTGTCTCTTTTTTTTTTTTCACATAACAATTCTTTTTCTGATCCTCCGGATCACACAAAGCGCAGGAGGAGAGCATACTCAAGAATTATTAATTTTTTTTTTTTACATAACAACTCTTTTTCTGATCCTCCAGATCACACGAAGTGCAGGAGGAGAGCATACTCAAGAATTATTAATTTTTTTTAGTTGTAAGAAATAAGGTCTCCTAATTACACTTCCCCGGCAACGGCGCCAAAATGTGTAGTCAATTTAGCGTCCTAAATTGCTAACATAAATTATCAACCAGGGCTAGTAAACTGATGAAGTGTGGTGCACTATATGTGCTTAAGTGACCTCTTCCTTACTTCGTTGTATGTGTTTTTCGTATTGTTTTTATGTAATCTACCTCCGGAGTGCTCTAACTGAATTAACATGCAACTAGTCTATGGAATTCTACAGTCTGTTTGTCCATCATGATTGGTATTTTGGAAGACTTCCTTCTTTTGGAAGAGTTTTTAGAACAATCCTGACTGTGTAATTGAGTGCAAATGCACGCATAAAGACTGAAAGCAATGAAAAACTAAGATATCATATCCTTATCCTACTCGTCATTATGATGTTTTGGGCAAGCGTTTAAGAGCAAGAACAGAGATGATACTTAGTGCAAACACACAACTAAATCATTCATTATCACGGTCATGTCTTGAACTTCTTAAGGATTTCTTGGAAGAGTTTCTTCTTGTGGAAGAGTGATTAGAACAAGTGTAATTGTGATAGTGAACAACAAAAATTACAACTAAATCCTACAGTACTATAGCCATTTTCCATTCATCATTATAATCTTTTGGAAGAATTTCTTCTTGTGGAAGAGTTAGAATGAATATAACTACAGTAGCTAATTAAAAACAACTATGAATTCAACTCCTAATCCTACAATACTATAGTCATTTCCCATTCATCATTATAGTCTTTTGGAAGAGCTTCTTGTGGAAGAGTTAGAATGAGTACAACTACAGTAGCTAATAAAAGCAACTACGAATTCAACTTCTAATCCTACAATACTATAACCATTTTCATTCATCATTATAATCTTTTGGAAGAATTTCTTTTTGTGGAAGAGTTAGAATGAGTATAACTACAATAGCTAATTAAAAACAACTATGAATTCAACTCCTAATCCTACAATACTATAGTCATTTCCCATTCATCATTATAGTCTTTTGGAAGAGCTTCTTCTTGTGGAAGAGTTAGAATGAGTACAACTATAGTAGCTAATAAAAACAACTACAAATTCAACTTCAGAAACGTAAAGGCAACTAAGATGCTCAACATGATACAACCAAATCTTTTTCATCTAATAATGATATTTTGGAAGAACATTTTAAGAAAAAGAATGATTGTAAAATAATGAGGATCTTTTAATCTAATTGCAAAACATGAATTAAAAACTACTTATCTAGAAAGCATGTAGAAGCCTCCTTGGATAGTAGGGGCCCTCTGCTACCAATTTGGTGAAGTCCTTCAGCTCCTTAAAGTTGTAATCAAAACATCATCAAAGAACTGAATTTTTCTATTGAAAATCTCACAAATCTACATCCCATTCCATCTTTAATTTTGTTACAAAATACTCCTATTTTCTCCTACTTCTTCATTAACCATGATAAGAGAAAGCTTCTCCTATTTATACAAAATATGAGGAGTCATCTCATTAATGAGAGTCCATGAATCTCTCCCTCCAACTGTAGAGTTACAATCAAAATAGGAAATGATAAGACACATGTCTTTCTAGAATTTCAACACAACTTAAGAAAGGAGACACATATCCTCTTAGAGTTTCAATGTAGTGAGACACATATCCTCTTAGAGTTTCCATACACCAAGGAAGTGAGACACATCCTCTTGATCCCATAATCTTCTCCAACCAAATTCGAATTTGGCCTTAGAGTGCCACATAAGGGTCTTCTAGAAGTCTCCCTTTTGACCTACACATCACAAAACTCATAACACATATATAGATATATGAAACTATGTTAATTTTCTAGTTTATAATCATAAATTCACTTAAAATACATAAAATAAATAACTTTGGAAAACAAGGATCATAACCCATATATTTATGAAAATGGTTACTTGATGTAGGGTTTTAGGTAAAATGGTTATGACATAAGGGCTAGATGGTTATGACATAATGGAAATATGTATGAATATGGAGAACACTTTTGAGACTCAACATACCCCCCAACTGAAGTTGTTGCATGTCCTCATGCAACTATTGCAATGATTCATTTCTCCATGAGTTGATCTTTGACTCATATAGATTCGTTCCAAACTTTGTTTCTTGATATTTTCTTTTTTGGCAAAGTATAATACATTTGATTGCAACACATTTTTTTTTCAATGGTTGGTTCTTGTGTGACAACCATTTATTTTTTTTTTATTTTTTTTTTGAGCATTGGTTCTTATGTAACAATGCTTTATTTTCTTTGTTGCATCAAAGTTCATGAAAACATTTAGAATCAACTACTTTATCAATGAATTGATCATTTGCAAGGCATATAATCTTTTGAATCATGTTGCAACAATAGTTGGTTGGGAAGTATGTGGATGGAAATGAAATGAAAATGTGTGATAGTGTATGACATGTGGATATGAAATGATGTCCCTTCCCCAATGTTAAAGATATGACAATGTGAAAAAGGGGAGTGAAATTTTTCCAAGGATTCTGATTTTAGCATTCTAATGAATTACATGACTAAAAATTAGAAAACAACATACCTTCACTTACCTTAAATGTGGATGAGTTGTGTATGTGTGGTGGTATAAAATTACGATCATATTCTTCTTCGAGTAGGTTTGAACGAGGAGTCATGGATAAAGAGATGAGATAAATTTTTGTGCTCCCTACTAAATCTTATTTGATTGTTGCTCCAAAATGCGAAACACATAGTCTTCATGTCTTCAAAACTCATTGGCACAATTCCTACTATGTGAAATATGTTCTGATGTCGAACATAGTAGGAAATTGTTGAATTAGTGGCCATTAATGGATGCCACTAGTCAACACGAGAACTCTCACCATTGATGACAATGAGAGTCAAGATGCCCAAACACATCTTACTAGGAGTACGAATGATTTTGCGATGTCGAGTCACCTAGAAGATCTGACGAACAAGGGACATTAATGTATTCCCATTGTTTGTCAGTATGAGAACTTGCCATTAAGGCATGCAAGCCTCAAGGTGTTTTTACAAAGAACTTAGACTCAAAAGACTATGGACTCAATAATTTGCATTGAAGCAGAGCTTATTTGCGAAATGAAAATGACAAGAAATGGAAGATGAAAATGGAAGATGGCAATGGAGAGTAGAAATGGCAATGGACAATAAGCATGTGAATGAGCCTCTTGCTTTTATTTGTGGATTATGAATGGACAAAAGGAAATGGAAAGTGGATGTGAATGTAAATGGAAAATATGAAGTGAAATGCGGTGAATGGTTTATTTTGAAGTATGGATGTGATGGAGACAATAGTATTTGAAAGTTTTTCAAGTGTTTGGATCTGATTTTGCATCAGCATATTTCCTCTTTATTGTTGATCATCTTCTTATGAAACAAATTGGTCTCTTAGAGAGACACCATTCTCTTGTAGTCATTTGTCCTTCCTCTTGGAACCTGCAAAAAAACTAATACTTCTTCTGCAATGAAATGTAAGATTATCAAAGGAAAGAGGTGATCAATCTCTCTAGTTATGATATTTACACACAAAACTAAGAATTTGTATTAATGAAACAAGTTCTCAAAGGAAAAATCAAAATAGTTTATACTTGTTTTGGAAGTAGTGCCTCAAGTTGAATGTTGCCTCTTTTCAGCAATTTATTTCATTATTTACCATTTCAAACTCTAATTATGCATTTCTCACTATGTAGATCCTGTTGAGATCTTTCCAACGATACTTAAATCATCAAAATCTGATTTTTTATGAGAAAGTTAGGCTGATTTGAACAATGAGGTTTT